>JAKZGU010001161.1:241241-340132 GCA_022837005.1 Calonectria pteridis | reverse complement strand
GGGGCCGAAAAAAAAAAAAAAAAAAAAAAAAAAAAAAAAAAAGGTCCCTAGGCCCCATTACATCATGTCTTAGAAAGCTGCCGACCATGGTTCGCAGAGGCAACGAGGCAAACGACAGAGGATACACTCATTGGACAAGCCCCGTTGTAAAAAAGGCATTTCGAACCAACACACGAAAGAGCGGTGAAGGCTCAAAGCCTACGATGACCGTCCCTAACGGCAGGAGTTGGCGATGTGCCGTAGAGCATGTCTCCTTTTAAACCCTCCTTCCTAGGGCGTGAGGCCACTCGCGTGTTACAAATGGCTATGCTGAGGCGTAGTATTGCACTTGGATGCACCTGAAACGAGAGGTCGGCTCAAATCCGCTCCCCGTGGGTAAATAGGGCTTGGGATGAATAGTGCGTCAATTGAAGGCGTTCTCGCCTCGACATCATCTAGCCTCATCTCGCTCCAGTGCCACGCGCTCGTGATAAGCCTCACCTGATATCACGAGGCATCTAGATTGAACGAACACTTGCCACTATTGCCCGGCCAAGAGAAATACTACAGTGGGATTCTATCATGTTGGACGGACGAGGCATTCAACAGGTGCCCAGGGCTGTGCTCGAGTCTTCTCCTCCCCACGGATGCGTGCGCACCTCGGGCATCTCTTGTTCCTCCGGTGATTCATCACATTAGCTTGATCTCTCATGCACGCCTCAAAGTAAATTGCCCAAGGAGATGAGGAAACTCCGGGAGCCTCACGGCGCCAGAAGTACATGTCCGCAACGCATTGAACCCTGTCCTCGCCTCAGACAACCGTCGGACACAGCGATCCAAGCCTGCCACCATCGCGTCGTCCGCTGGCAAATGCCCCATTACTCATCTTGTCTCACACGTACTCCCGGGGGCCTTATCACTTTGTCTGAGTGGTCGGTAGGTACGTAGTTAGGTAGGCAAGGGCTGCCAAAAGCGCAAGGTACCAGCCCAGCCTGGCATAGAATTACTCGATATGACGCAGGCACGCATCATCCGACACGTGAACGTCTGCACCTGTCGGTGAGACCCAGCGAATCCTTGAGCATGTTCAGTTTTTTTTTTTTTTTTTTTTTCCGCTCCTGCGTGCTGCACTCTCTTGCGAGCTGCAAAGCTGCTTCTCGCTGAAGAGCCGAGGTTGGACATGTTTCCCTTCTCATTGGACGACAGCGACTCGAAAGCAGCAGGACAAACACCAATAGGCACATCGACCCTGCGCCACTTGCTACGTTGACCAACAGGCTTCGCCAACCAGATAATTTCCCTTCTCCAACGTTACAAGGACATGGTATCTTTGTCTCTGCAAAAATGCAAAGCCAAGCATTGCCAGCTGTGAACCCCCTTGCTCCTTCGAGGGGGGAGAGGGAGGAAGTGCAATGCAGTGTCCTTGTAATGTAAGTGGCCGCTCCACCTTTTTGTTCTTTGGGTTCCTTTTTCACTTTTCAGCCTCAAAAAATACCTAAACCATGGGCCACCTGCTTCGTGGTGCAGTGGTCCGGAGGTCTGGCGTCACTCTTGAAGCAATTGACGTCTTTGTTGCCGAAAAGGTGGAACCCGGCCGAGGTCATCGTGGCTGAGTCCCTCGAGATTGAAATCAAGCGATAATTCCATGAAACAAAATGAAAAGAAGGAAAAAAAGACGCGGGAAAGCTAGAGTAGTAGTATTACGTGATTCCCCACAGAAACGTGGTCATGGGAAGGAGATTCGCCTCCCATCTGTCGCAAATGTGACTAACAGCGATAAGGCGTATCCAGCATCAGTGACATCCAGGGCACGGGTTGGGTGCACGACTTTTGGTCAAGGAAAGCCCTGAATTGAGGAAAATTCACGAGGCTCGATTCCATCCTTGATAGCGCAATTTAATGAAAGAAAGTGAAAACCAAATTCATAGAGTAAAGAAATGTCTATTGAGTAAGTGAGTGTGACTAAATTAGATGATTGAAAGGAAAACCAAAGCAAAGACAGATATAAAACCCCCCACCAGATAGAAGCGACAGGAACAATAGCCAATAAAGCAGAAAAGAAAAAAGGAAAATAGGAGGAAGTCGAGCGCGAGCTCTCAACTCTCTAGAGGATCTATCCTACACCACCCCCAAAAGTCAACAAAATTGCAAAATCACTGGGCCTCCCCAGTTCTATAACACGTCTTTAAGCCGCCTAAACCATAATGTATCTTGCGAAATATTCTTTTGTCTATCGCTTGTTGTAAACACGATCGATCGGTACAATGCATGTTGAAAATGTTTTTCTTCTTGTCTTGCCGTCCTGAATATTGGCGAAGGAGGACTGAGAGACCAGAAGGAGATGAGACGGTCTCTTTGTGTGGACCCAAGGCAAATCATTGGCTCGGCACCTTGAGGGTCTGAGTAGAACAGTTGCCGCAGCGAATGTGGCCGTCATTTATGCATTGCGGTGTGGTTTCAACATTCCAGTCTTGGTAGCAGCAACAACATTGCCACATTCGGACGCGTCGATAGCGAGCCATTGTGTTAAATAGTAATGTAAATAGGAGTATATGTGAATATTTTGTAGGCTTGAAGAATTCAGAGATTTCCGTTACAGATCACTCAAAGGCCGCTGTCCCGGACTTTTTGTACTGAAGTCGACCAAAGTAGACTGAAGTGATCTCTCGAGATTGATTGCCAAATTGGTCGAGGGGAGATAGTGACCTTCTTAAACCTCCTTCAAGAGAACTTATATGCATTATCCAAAGACCGAAGCGCATTGTAAATGAAAACACCGCCTCCCCTCCCCCGGCAAAGGCGATCAGGCGTCCAGGAAAGATTTACATCGGGACATTAGACTCGTCCAACCATGGGTAGAGTCGCTCTGCTTTACAATGTCAGCGGGAATTGTTCAGTCATTTCAACGGTACTGTTGGCTTGTAATTTGGCTATGGTGTGGAGAAACACCGCCCGTATGTCACAAAAGAACGATGGACGGCGATTGTCTAAACGCCTACATCGTCCATTGGCGATGGATCCATCGTTCAACAGGTGGCTCAACTCCAAAGCAGCGCCACGACCAGGTCCACGGGACCTCTGGGTTGAAGCAATCTGGAGTCATTGAGATTGTCTGGGTGGCCCGATGGCTGAGCACATTCGGAGAGGGCGTTGAAAGAGACCTCGGCGTGTTCCTTCGAGTCATTCCGGGTATTCGGGGCGGGACACGCATATCCGCAGCAGAAGCCGGATTTCTCGTCCCGCATTAACTCACAGACACGTGAGAATTGGGGCCGGATTCCTAACTTCAAGACATAGTTGTTATCGCCACAACCAGTAAGACGGCACGGTATGGAAGGAGGCCAAGGGCAAACCCACGCGCCCGGTTAAGTAGCAGGGCCTTGCAGCAGCCAACCAGAGAGACGAGGCAGAAAGCCCAGCATTGAAATGTATGTCATTACACACAAATGAGTTGCTGGCATGACGGTGTTCGTACCCTCTGCTGAGGTCACGTTTTCGAGGAGCGGGGAGCTTCTTCAATCGATGGAGGTGTGGAGGTGTGCAGGTGTGGGGTGCAGAGAGAAGCTGCACGGCTGGGGGTGTCAGTGCAACGCTCCGTAGGCGGCGACAAGGCGTCCAAAACTCTCTCGCAATGCTTGACTATTTTGGCCTAGGGACGATTCAATACAAATGAGGCGAGTGGTTGAAATGAGGAGAGAAAAAAAAAAGGTTGGTTGCCGCAAGCTTTAGGGAACTGAAAAAGGTGCAGGTGATGGACAGAGCCACATGGTGCACATGTTTCGTTGCACCGATCATGTCGGGCGGTAACAACCAACAAGCTCTTGCAGACGCCGCAGCATCTCATGTGGATGTGGGGTCGGATGCACTCGATGCCAGGGTCGATCATCGTGGGGATTCCAACATGTATCGAAGTTAACATCGTTGTTTAACGAAAAATAGCAGCGAGAAACAGCCCAAGCAAGCTCGAATGGTGAAGAAATTGGAGATGACCTAACTGTTAGCTGCGGGGAGCCTGTTGCTAGCGGTCTTTAGTGAGCAGTGCCCCTGTAGGCAGGAGCAGACCAGGCACCAGGAGAGCGTCCATGTCCAGCTGGTAAGATTCCGAGACACGGTCCCAGGGCCAAGAAAAAGCTCTTTTTTTCCCTTCTGAAATCCCCATGCTTCGCTCTCAGATTTTCAGGAAATAACGGAATCCAGGCCCCTGCGGTGCTGGTCCACCCCGTCTTCATTCTGTTTGAGTCCCAGTTCTCCAAAGCTGGTTTCTTCAATAATTTACCTCCATTCAAGCGGCAATAGATGAGGACAACTGACTGTGGCGTGATTGAAGTGCTTTGGTCCAGTTCGGGGGTATGGTGTTAGATCGACGTCGTCGTCGTCGCCACCACTGTCGAGATATTCATCGGGATATTCATCGGGATATTCGTCAAATTTGGTCTTGGACTGTATGACATGTTGCCAACAAATATCGGCCTTTCAGATCCGCGTCAGAAAGAAAGAAGCAGGGAGATACATCGACCTCCAGTCCATGGACGTCGTTCCTCTTATATCGAGCAGCATGTGGCTGAACGAGGGCGGCGTATTTGTGGAATGTGCACACAATGATTATTATATTTTTGATCCATATGACCAAGGCTCGCACATCCAGCCAACCTGATCCCACCATGACTTGACTCCTGGGCTCGGTCAGCGCTTTCAGCTTCATAGCAAACCTCGCGTGATGTGGTCCGCAAGGCCCCGTCCTGAGAAGGACGCAGCCTTCTCGTGCATGCGAACCAACAAAACCCATCCCTAGGCTCAAAGAAAACATTTATATCTATTTTCCGCATATCTCTGTATACTTTGTGTTCCATTCTTTATCATCTTTCAGTTAGATCTCTAGCAGGCTCTTGTGGGCGCGACATCACATGTATAGCGTCCAGGAAGAAACATGGCAGGAGGATTCCAAGGTGTCAGGTATTTCCGTCACTAGGACTCCAGGAAGAGGGGGAAAGGCGCAATTTGACGAATCCAAGTAGTCCTTAGCCGAACCAACATGGTTCACATCTAAACCCATAGGGGGATGCCGTATTATGTGCATCAGATTTAGTGCTCTGTTACATGTGAGATATTACCAAGTTGAAATTTTCAAAATCGAGCGAGCTATACCAAAAGGAGCGTATCGTTCTGAGTACAAAAGTATATGTTTTTTCAGACGATGAAAACTTGAATAATACTTAATATTGGTAAATTGGCTCGAGCTTACAATGCTCAGGAAAATAGGGGCAAGATAAAAGAGATTTTGGCGTCTAAGCCACGCAAACACGTTGCCTACGGCGGGTTGAGGTGACACCAGCTATCCAATGAGAAATTCATGATGGTGTTCTCCGCGACTAAAAAAAAGTGGCTTAGACGCCAATTCATGGCAGAACATCTCTCGCAGACCGAGCATGCCGCTAAACGTCAGCTTGGTTCGAAAGTAGAGGCAAGAGTAGGGTTTTTTGAGACTGGAATGAGCCTTTTTTATCCTTTGGATCAATTTTCACATTGTGAAGCGTATAGATATTGTCTGCCTAATTTATTTGATCAGGATATAACTTGCATCGTTGAGCTTGAGATTTGGTGTTGGTAGGTCCGCACAACACACGTGCGGTCTTCAGGGGGTCCCACTAGCGGCAGACCTAGATCGCCAGGCAAACGCGAAACCAACCAGATGACGCTCCATCTTCAACAACACTTCGATCCGCCATCCGACAACCTGCGGCCCCGTCTCGCTCCTCCAGCTTCTTCTACCAGCGTCGCGTCGGCGGCGGCGCCGCGATGCCACGTCCGGCGACGAGCAACCATGCCGACACCCGGTGGGCAATCCGAATTATCCCCGTCTTCATAGCCGCCGTCATCGGTTTCTCGATCTACGTAGTTGTACCACATCTCTGTGGTATGTGATCTTCGCGCACTCAGGGAGCACGCGCTAACAAATAGAATTTGTTCAGTCGACTATCTGCACCGGAAAAGGCACAAAACCGGCGTCGCCGTTACACTGATCGTGCTATACTTTGTCTTCTTCTTTTTGACCATCGCCGCATACCTACGAACCTTCTTTACCGTTCAATTCAACCCCGGCTTCGCTCCTATATCATCCGAACGACAAACAACCGAGCAGAACAGAAAAAAGAATCGCAAACGAGGCAGGGATATCGAATCGAGCCCCTGGGTGCCTCCGGATTCCAACCCCGACAGTCCCGGACTCGAGGCCTTCTATAGCAAGGATGTCTTTGTCTGCGAACTGGATGGCCGACCGAAATGGTGCTCCGACTGCCGTACGTGGAAGCGGGATCGGGCTCACCATTCGAGTGACCTAGACCGCTGCATCCGTAAAATGGACCACCTGTGTTCATGGGTTGGTGGTGTCGTGTCCGAGACATGTAAGTTACGTACCTGCGGTAAAGTTTGCCCATTGACGACTCTCCTTGCTAATCTCGTTAGCTTTCAACTTTTTTACTCAATTCACATTCTACTGCAGCATGTTCTGTACTATATGCGTTGCAACTGCTGCATATTCTTTGCGACTACAGTTAGATGAAGATCGCCCGTTAGATGGTCGCATCATCGTTTTGCTCGCACTCGGGTCACTTTTTCTGTTCTTTACGGGTGCCATGACGTTAACGGCTGTGCGCTTTATCGCGACAAATATCACAAATATTGACCTGTTCAAGAAAAATCAGATATTCCGGCTAGCCGTCCGAATACCTCTTAATACGCCGCCTTCCCAGAGATACGAAATCATCACATATCCACTCTCCGAACCTTTTTGGGACCATAATAGTTCCCATTCGAACCATGCACATACAGCTACAATGCGCGCAATAGCACCTCGGGATGAACAGGCCAAGCGGAAATTTGCCATCCTAACAACTGAACCAGGGGAAAACCCATGGGATCTTGGTCTATGGAAGAACTGCAAGTCAGTCATGGGCAATTCCATTGCCCAATGGCTGCTTCCAATTTGGCATTCGCCTTGTTGTAACCATGATAGCATGGTGAGCGACTATGAATTTGGCCCTCTTTTAGAGAAATTGAAGAAACGCTATGGCCTCATCGAGGCAGAAAGTTCCTCGTCGAACGAAGGGATTGAGATGCGCAGCGCTTAATTTTCGACACAACAGGAGTTGGACTTGATACCCATTACTTTATTTCATTTTGTTGAGCAGCATATGGCAAACATAGCGAGCATATTACATGAAGGATTTTGGTTTGCTCATTGTCGGTAATCTTTATATTTAACAACACCACAAATACAACAACCTTCATACAACTCGCTGCTATTCTCACCTGTACCATGTAGCTGTTGCTGGATTAAAATATATCATGGAGGCGTGCAATAATGCCCCGTGATTGACAGTTACGGCAGACTTAGTTATCGAGTACCGGCGCAGGGCGGCCAGGTTATCTTAATTTTATTGTACCCTAAATCTACGCTTAAATCTATATTTATTATGTTAGGAATTTTCTCAGTAAGAATAATCTGATCAAACATTTATGATGAACTGTTGTAGTTAGCAGACCTCCTCTCTAACAGCGATAGGCAAAAGTATTGCCATGCTCCAGTTCAATCGGTGGTTCCTGTAACTTTTGAGGAGCTGCGACCAATCCAAGGCAGATGGCTTTTGCGCATGACATGGTGCTTTTGATGCTATGAGTCTTGAATTTATGTATTATCAAAGCCGAAATATACTGGTTGGCACAGCTTAGATGACACTATTGTTACCTTCTGAACGCCACAACCATGGTGGACAAGAAACATGGAGCATGGCTCCATCTTTGCACTACACGCTTTCTGGGATAATGGGCAGCATACATTATATATGACGTAGTTTTTTGGTGTAATCTTCGCAAGCTTTGTAAAAGCATGGTTATTGGTCGGATTACGAGGAGAAAGATCCAGCCATTGCTACTTTTCCAACACTAGACACAACGAGTTGGGCACAAATCTGGAACGCTACCCTATAGTTTCTCTGAGCTAAACTGAATGTTGCTGAGATCCGGTTCGATGGGAATGACGGTGTGATTTTTTTTTTTTTTTTCAGGCTACGTCGCTAATTCTCACAGCCGCGAGGAGCGCAAGGAGAGGTTGCATAGCGTAGTCATATGCTGATTCTTGTCTCCCTAAATATTGAGTCGCGCAAAGAGGAAAGAGATATTTGGCGGGTCATGTCTCTTGTGGCGCGCCTCCCTTCCATGAGGTGTGGTGGAGCCGCGCGCCTTAGGTCTTTGCTGCTAACAGCACATCCTAGCACTCGTTCTCAATTCCATCTCCGCCTACAACCGACTTCATCCTGTGCAACCCAAACCTGGGCGGCGCAAATCAAGGAAAAGCAAACTGACTCGTACAGCGACGACACAGTGGTGTTCCCAATTTCCTACATCTCACCAGACCCGATGAGATAACATAATCCGTGGCTCGGACTTGCCGGCTGCAGCCAAACCAAATTGAACCTCGCGCATGATGCTCGCTTGTCAAACCGCGTCACCAACATCCACAGTATGACTTCGTCTTCGCCGTTCCGGGACCAAGGGACTTCTTCTCCGCTGCATGGCGGCGGTCATCGGAGATCCCAGTTCACGTACCGCCACCTCTCTCAGCTGGCGTCCTTTCACACGTCAAACCCTTTGCGAGTCGTCGCCCACGTTGACCTCGATGCCTTCTACGCGCAATGCGAGATGGTGAGGCTTGGCCTCCCCAAGGACAAGCCCCTCGCAGTCCAGCAATGGTACGTAGTTTCCCACTGTTGCCAGCACCATTCTGGCAATACCGAGATCAGTCCAGTCTTGTGTGCAGCGCTTTTGTGTGTTCCGGCCCTACTTACCAACCATGGTTGGTACGTCTTGCATAACCGAGATAACCATCTTGTTTATTGGTGTTTGGTCGCGCAATGTCTTCCATTGCTTCCCAGATTTCTTGATACCTTCCCCTCTCTATTTCCCTTGCATCTTTCCTGCGTTCAGTGACGAATTCCGACCCTCCATATGTTGGCTCTTGGAGCATAGCTGCACCCTACTGTTCGGTTGCCATGTGGATACAATCCATCCTGCATTGCCTCTTCCCTATTCCCTCCACACCTTTTTTCTTTTTTTTTCTTTTTGCTCCCACAACCTGTTTTTTTGTGTGTTCCCTTTACTCTTATCCCAATGTCCCACTCTTTCGGGTTACTGAATGTGCTGCGAGTTGAGACAGACTGATGATAACACTCTTGAAGGCAGGGTCTGATTGCGGTCAACTACCCTGCTCGTGAATCGGGCATTGGGCGCCACTGTAATGTCACCGAGGCACTGCAGCTGTGCCCCGATCTTGTTGCCCAGCATGTTGCGACTTGGAGAGAGGGGGATGACAAGTGGGCCTACCGAGACGATGCTGCAGCAAACATTGCTACGGACAAGGTTTCCCTTGATCCCTATCGGTTGGAATCCAGAAAGATTCTGGCACTAATCAAAGAAACTCTTCCTGCTGACCTGCAAAAGGTCGAGAAAGCAGGTATAGACGAAGTCTTTTTGGACCTGTCTAGCCAGGTTCATTCCATATTGCTTGAGCGATTTCCTGAATTGAGGAACCCACCACCCTATGATGATCCGGCTGAAAGACTTCCACTCCCACCCATCGCAGCTTTGGACTGGAAGAGCGATGCCCTCATAGATTTAGATGAAGAGCAAGAAAGTCGAGATCCTGATTGGGATGACGTGACCATTCTCATTGGGTCTGAAATCGTTCGCGACCTGCGGGCTAAAGTTCGAAAAGAGCTAGATTATACTTGCTCTGGAGGGATAGCAAGCAACAAGCTCTTGAGCAAGCTTGGTTCCGCTTTCAAGAAACCTAACCAACAGACGGTTGTTCGCAATCGAGCGGTGAGCCAGTTTCTCGCAGGCTTCAAAATCACCAAGCTGCGAAACTTGGGCGGGAAGCTTGGCGAGCAAGTTGTCACTACGTTTGAAACCGAGCAGGTCAAGGATTTACTGGATGTTCCACTGGCTACGATGAAGGCGAAGCTCGGAGGCGACACTGGCCAGTGGGTGTACAACACAATCCGAGGCATCGATGCGAGTGAGGTCAACTCGCGAACGCAAATCAAATCCATGCTGTCAGCTAAGTCTTTTCGACCTCTTATCGATACCCCGGAGCAGGCCACTCGATGGCTGAGGATTTTTGCCGCCGACATCTACGCTCGGTTGGTTGAAGAGGGTGTCTTGGAGAACAAGCGTCGGCCACGGACAATCAACTTGCATCATCGTCATGGTGGTCAGGTACGATCTAGGCAAGGACCCATTCCGCAGGGGAAGACATTGGACGAGACGGCTCTTTTCGAGCTTTCCAAAGAACTCTTATCACAAATCATAAGCGAGGGTAGAGTTTGGCCCTGCGCAAACCTCAGTCTTAGCGTGGGTGGCTTCGAGGATGGTGTCAAGGGCAACATGGGTATTGATGCATTCCTCGTCAAAGGCGAGGAAGCCGAAGCCCTCCGTTCTGCAACCCCAGAAAGCCGCCCGGCATCTGTGGGCACTGATCGGCCAGTCAAGAAGCGCCGAGTGGAGGACGGGGGAATACAGCGGTTCTTTTCCAAAAAGGCACCCGCTGAGGAGAGTTCGGTCAATGCACTTGAGTCAATTGCCGGCGGTGAAACTAACCTTGTCTCTCGTCCGTTTGCCGCTGCGTCGGACTTGGGTCTCTCTGTCGGCCAACCCAACACGAGCAATTTTCTAACTGCGCAAGATTTAGACGGCCAAGCTTCTGCTGACCTTCTAACGTGCTCTCGCTGCACAGCCAGGTTTGTCGACCCAGACGACCTGCAGAGCCATGAAGATTGGCATCTAGCCAAGGACCTCCATGAAGCAGAACGTGTCAAGCCTGCATTCGCCGAAAAGCAGTCAGCTCCACGTAACCCATCTCAGAAGGTGCAGCATGCACCGACGAAACGCGGCAGAGGCGGGAAACTAGAGCAAGGGCAAAGCCGGCTCAAGTTTGGACAATCTCAGGGATAGCACAGTCAAGGGCATGAACAAGCACAATACAGATACAGCCCAGTCTCATGGGGCCCCAAGATCTGGAGTTGCTTTTTCCATCGACTACTTGAGACGGAGACTTTACTATGTCTGCGCTCTCGGATATGGTTCGGTGCTGATCGAACCATGACTGCAGCCACTCTGAATGGTACGTGGCCAGGATGGGGAAGGGTTAATAAACCTGCCACGCCAGCTGCCAAGGAGGCGCTCTACGACGCCTAGCCGCCCCCGGGGGTGAGGGTGCATGCCCGCGTGCCAAAGGAGCGACCCTCTCCTCGGCGGATGAAGTGCGTGAAATGGATTTATAACCCCTCCACCACACGCTCGATTTCTCCGGGCGGCCGTAGTGGGTGGCTTCTTAAACGCGCTCGATGGCAATTCTGCACACATGGCGGATACCATATAGTTGGGTATTTGCGCACGCGCGGCGACACAAGTTCATGTCAAACGGCTGCTAACTGGCACGGCGGCACACATGAAGCAATGCGGCTAGCCGTGCACCAGGGGAATGGTGCAGATTCGGATGTGCTGGAGCACAACTGACAGCCTTAGCACCTCTGTCGACAAATCGGGGGATGACGCGGGCGGCTAGGAAGCAGGTTAAACCAAGGTAATCCTGAACCGGACAGGTAACTTGTCTGTCAACTGTTGCGATGCAGGATTCATTTTCGTGGGGTGCTTTTTGCTATACTCAATCTGGAGGTGGAGCTGATTGGATGGTTTGGGCTTGGGCATCGAACAAATGGAGCTCGACGGGTAGCGCTGCATTGGGCTTCAATCTTGGTGCCAGCATTGCTACCCAACCCAACCACGCAAATGCAGACACAGTGAACCCAGCTTGGCCGAACTCTATCAAAACCCTCGGGTGCAGCTGATGTAATCCCGGAACTCGAAGCACATGACAGAAGTGGAACACGTCGCCTGTCATTTGTGGGTTACAGGGCCCGGGGCGCTTCCGTCAACGACACGCGCTGGACACTGCGTGAAGAACAGAGGGATGCCCAACTACACACGAAGGCGGCTGGGCACAAGACGGTGCAACCGGGTGAGAACACGGAAGCGGTGACTGTTTGAGACAACCGGCTGGCAAGCAAGGATTGCGATGGAGTCGAGAGAAATGGGGTAGGACCTGATATGGCGAGGCTCGGGCCCTCCATCCACAGACGTGTCTTTTGGAGATGTGATTCGGTGTATAATTGTGTGAATCGAGAGTCCCCGATACCCGCAGCGAGATATAAAGCGCTGGCACGGGTTTGGTTTCGGGTGGTTAGAGTTATCCTGGGCGACCACGACTTGATTTATTCCCATTTTTTCATTTGAGTCGGCAAGGTAGACAGAGATTTGGCTCCGCGAAACGCGGAAGACTCGAGACATCGACATCTCCCCCCCAAAAAAAAAACGCCAGCCCCCTTCCTTCATCCCGCTCTGGCGAAACACAACCCTCACTTATTCGCCACAGCTAGCAAGCCCAACCAAAGTACATTCCCACTGTCATCTCCATCTGGACAGCGGATCCGTGAAGCTTCTGAGCAAAAGCGGACCACGTACTTCGTACAATGCAACTTCATCCCAGCAAGAAGACGATCGTAACTTCAAGAGTATTGGAGAGACTACGGCAATATTTGTGTCTTAGCCTCCTGAATCCATCACCCATTCCACAGCGAGTAGGAAACGAAGCCAGGCGTTAGGCATCACCAAAGCAAGGAACAGCCCTGTTGTAACTTGACAGTCCCGACAAAACTTGGTTTTTCTGGTCCAGCCAGCGCATCCACAACACGGCTGGTGAATAGGCCGGGCCTTAGCACAGACAGCATTGTGATCTGGACTTTGGGACTCGATCATTGCCCAGACTCATCTACACACTTTTTGTATCTTGTACCGAGCCGTCTCTTTTTCCTGTTTTATCGGGCCCGCGGCAAGAGACCACGTCACAGGCTGAATACCCCAATGAGACAGAGCACAGAGAAGTGTATCTACGTTGGTCACACCACACGGCTCAAGAGCAGACCTCAGCGAAGCCCATCATAACCGGGCAAACCCAGGCAATTTGCACGAGAGAGAGAGAGTGCTTTGTTGCCCAATCCGACCCAACAAACAATTACCCTAAAGAGACTGGCAGCCGTTGGCACAGCAGGCTGTAAGGTGACTAGTCGATGACGGCCGTGTTACAGCATCCGGAGTCACAAGCAACCGCCAAGGCGACATCAGCAAGGCAGGACGATTTTGCAGGCACGACAGCAAAAGCAAGGTCTCGATTAGCAGCAGGTGAGGTAAGGGCGTCGACGCCCGTGCCAATCAAGACGATTCGGTTGAAGGGGCCTGGCGGGATAGACTGCCCGGTGCGCCCAGCCTCAACGCCCGCCGTCCACGTCAAAGCCCAACAAGCCCAAGCTAGAAGCAGCAGCAGAACAGGCAGAAGAGCCCAAGCCAACCAAGGTCCGACGGGACAGCCAAGTCCAAGACAGAACCCACACCCAGGGCCAGCCACCTCAGGGTTGTGCGGACCAGGATCTGAGGCCATCTGTACCTCAAGCCCAGTCCAACGGTCCATTGCCATAGGCCACGACGAGCAGGGTCTGGGTCAGGGCCTCCACCAGCAAGGCGACCCCCCTACGCAGATCCCGCCTGCGCGCTTTGGGCTCGGTCTAGGAGAGGGACAAGCCCAGCCGTCTCCGTCTGGGAACACATCATCGACCCAGCAGAGCCCAACCGTCTCGCCCGCCACATTGGCCTTTGCTGGCCGTCCCGCAGGCTTTGGTCACGCACACGCACACGCCCTCGGCCACGCTCACACCCACACTCGCTCCCAATCTTACGGTGGCAGCACCGACTTCTCGTCTCTCTTTGCGCAGACGCACCCGCAGCAGCTCTACCAGTACCAGGAGCAGTTTCGAGACCAGCTGCAGGACCAATACCAACCCGGAAACCCGAACGCGCAATTTGACCCTGATTTCCAGCCGCAGCGCCATTTCGGTCGTCCGACAGAGGCACCGGTACTGGCTACAGGGCACCAGCACCCTTCGTCCTCGCCACCTCCTCCACACCCGCCTCCACCTCAACCACATAGACGGCGCCCCCAGCCAACGACGAGCCGCCGCCAGACCCTGTCCCACTGTCGCTCCAGGCGTCTCGCCCCTCGTCAGCGCCTGGACCCACCCGCCTCCCACCGCCGTCAATCGCCTTTTCTTCCTCCTCCTCCTCACCCACCTCCTCCCTCCTCGCTTGCCGCCGCTTCTGATCTTTCTTCCTCTCTTCCACCTTCGCCCTCTCCTTCTCCTGCTCCCACTTCTTCCTCCCCCGGAGTCTTCTCGGCCTCGTCCTCGTCTCATCGACACACTCTCTCTTCCCCCTCACCGCTTTCTGTGTCTTCTCTTCCTCATCCACACTCTCCTCCCACCACAGCAATGTCGAGGGCATCCCGAAACCCGCCCCCCACCGGCGCCGGCGCTACGCGACAGAATGAATACTTCGTGCCTCGCGATGGCATCGACCGCGAAGTCATCTCCGCCGACATCTGCCGATACCTGGGCAACGATGCCTTGGTGCGTCCCGGTCACTACGAGGTATGTTGCCGTCACCCTTCCATCGTGGCCATCAAATCGCTCACGCATTCGAACCAACAGAATCCGCAAACTGGCCAAGTCGTCCAAGGCTACTACATCACGGCCTACAGGAACCTAACAACAGTACGCTCATGCCCTCCTCCCCTGCTCCCTCAAGCCTCCTACGGCAATACTGCCACCGTGTTCGGTGTTCAGAGACTGACGGTGCCCCGCCTCGCAGGCCATGATCGAAGATCTCAAGGCAGACTCTGCTCGATGGGACAGTGAGAGACGTGCGCAGACATCGCGCAATACCCCTGGAGGTATTCATGCCTCGAGAGATGCCAGTGGCGTGCCCGCGAGACACTCATCTAACTCACCGTTAGTGCAATACCGCTACTCCGAGACGCACCAGTCGCGTCAACACCACGGCCCTACCGAATCACCATACCAGGCGGATCCCTACCGTGACGCTGGCTATGATGGCGGTCCTAGATACCCAGGCACAGGTGCCCCCGGATACACTGGCGCGGCCGGCTCATCATACTCACAGCAGGGCTATGCCTCCACAAGTAGTGGTGCGTATGGCGGCTACCCGCCACCCCAGCAGTCTCCTCCTCCCACGGACCCCAGATACGCCTCGACTACTCCCCAGGGTGGCTCCACGTTGAACCAGGCCTTCCAGCCGCCACAGGACCCTTACATGGCCATGGGAACAAACCGAAACCAGAGGGGCTACGCCGGTGACGGATTTGCTAACACGGCATCCTCAGCTGCCACCACGGGTGCTTCCCAGCCAGGCTACCCCGCCGTTGCCACGTCTCCTTATCCGTATTCCAGCCAGGTTCCTCCATCGGGTGCTCAGTCGTACGGTGCGATGCAACCCCAGGACCCTTTCTACGGTCGCGGTGCGTATTCTTCCGGCTTATCGTCAACTTTGCAGACAGCATCTGATTCTCTAGCGTCTCCAGCAGGCCAGTCCACTCAACAAGCATATGCAGCCCAGGGACAACAGCAACAGTATGATGAAACCCCCCGCACTCGCACCTCCGCGACCCCAACAAATACTCAAACAAATCCCAGTGGTTCGAGTAGCCGACGTAGTGACCGTGAAAGCGACAGACACTCCTCAGATCGCCACCACCGTTCTTCCCGTCGATAGACGCCTCCGGAGGACCGAGGCCCATCCTCTTCCCCCTCTTGCACTTGATGAAGGCTTCATCGCCATCTCGAGTCGTGTGATGATTTCTGCATAATGACCGGGTCAAATGGAGTACGGCTTTTTCCTTTGGATCGGCGTCTTTCGTCCCGTCTTTTTTGTTCCACGGATAAGCTCCCCAGTTTTTTCTTTCTCTGGCTGGTGCCACCCTGAGTTGAAAGTTTGCATCTCTTAGGAGTTCCCTGCTGGATGGTGTCCTCTGTTTGGTGTCTCGTCATCTCGTACCACTTGCCTGGACCCCCTCTGAAACGAAATAACCTGGATTTCTTCAACTGCTGCCAAGATTTTATAACCGATTTTGCCTGGAACTGGAGCTGGACCCCTGACGCGCATACCTGTTTGAGGATTTTATTTTTTAACGACCTTTGCATTATGGATGGACCCCCCCTTCCCCTGGATAAGGATCCCGTCGACTACCTTTATTACCGCGGATGAGATATGTTGCATACGTTTTACATTGGAACCAGGCGCTGGGTGGAAAAAGAAGGGTGACCCTGACCGGGTGCACCCGTGGTGGTTACGTTATCGAATTGTACCTTGCTGTCCGGATCCGCCATCGGGGGGAGTTTTGTTTTCGTGTCCTGGATCTAGTGCTTTCTTCCTCTTCCCCATGTCTGACCGAGATCAGACGGTTCTGTCGTCGACAGGTCTCATAATAGAATGGCAAGGCCGGTGCCCGGACAGCAAGGTGAGTTCTAAAGAGCTTGTATATATTAGCCAACTTTCTCAAAGGATCTTTACCCATCCCACCTCATCATCCCTCCTTCATGGACCTTTCTATATCCTTGTTTTGCCGCGGATATTGTTGAGCTTTTCTTCTCTCCACAGAATTGACTAAGCAATATTCACTCATAGCAGCTAGGCGCACATTTTGACGTTTGTCTTCCATGGCACTTGTTCTGGTCTGTTTCAGTCTCCTGACTGGCTCCTCTAGCCGCTCTTGGCATTCTATGGATTCTCGCTTCCAGCTCCCGAGGATTGAACTGTCCCTTCCCCAGGAACATCACTCTGACTCGTGGATTCCACCACTCAGCCATTGGATCCTGCTGTTTAACAGCTTCGCTGGCGAGGAGCCGCCTGGCCTCTCAACGTTGGTTGAAAACAGCCATGGAATAGAATCATGAAAAAAAAAGGCGCAAGAACAAGTTGCGCTGGTAAGGGTGCCCTCCGCCATTCTGGATACTTCGTTACTTCAAATTCCGAGGAATCATGGCTCGTCTCGTCCCTCATTTGGTATGCCACATCGTTCAGCTTTTTTGTTTGCAATCGTATATTTATAAATTCCTTGGTTCTCGCATATCTTACGCTATTTGTTCCTGAGCTTGGTTATCGACTGCCCCTCCCAGAGATTTCTTTGGTTGGGCGAGCCCGAGGATTGAATACCTAGGATTCCGCTTGCGACATGGCGCCTTGAGGTCAACGTTTGCACATTTATTTGTATTGCTTGTTTCGCTATTACGACGGACCCTTTGTTCTGGATTTGCCCGGAACGTCACTCTGCCAGCGGAGGGCCATTTGAATTATTTTTCCTTGTACGAGGTCGATTTGGTTGGAAAGCACTTTATGGATAGATGATTGGTTGAATGGAGGATTTTTTCTTGTATTTGGCTTTTTTTGTAACTTGAAGGGATCTTTCTCGGGATTTATTTTCCTTCTTTTAAATGGCGGCTTTGTTTGTTTTGATCTCATTGGCATTAACTGGAATCTTATTTTCGTTCAATACAAGGAATTGGCGTTGACTTGTCTGGCTCAACTCACTCTCATCCTACTCCTATCTTGCTACGTGATCACGCCTTTGATCTTTTCCAAGTAAATACTTGCCCCGTCCTTGTTGAATACCTGTGTATGATATACTACAGTATGGCTTTTAGCGCTCTTGAATAGTTGTTGCTGCGTCTAAGGGCGAGTTTGGCTGACTGCGGTTGCGTCGCCGATAAGGATGATGACAGTGTAGCCTCTGGTGTACGCAGTGACGAGTGTGATGGTGCCGCGGAAGTTGATGAGTAGGGCCAGCGAACATAGGCGGCTGGAGGATGTTGGCCTCGAGCAACAAGTCAACCGTCTGCTGGATCCAGACCCCACCGCGTCGGAGCCTCTCGTCCTTATCAGATTCCCCGCTAATGTTAGGTTTCTCGGGCGGCGGATTTTCGTGGCAGACGGCGCGGAAGCTGTCGAAGGCGCCTGGGGCTACGGAGCCTAGATGCTTGGTGGCGATGACCCCGGCAAGCGGGTCTGATTTGTCGGCCGTGTCCTCGACAAAGGTGAGGGCCTTTTGAGAGGGACCAGCAGGATAGATGACGTGGGCGAAGAAGCTCGAGTGCGGGTGAGAGGCTTCGGCCTGGATGAAGAGCTTGTGGTGGTTGGCGGGGGACTCGATGCGGAAGACTTGGTAGTCGGGTTGGTGGGAAGAGGGCGGGCCGGTGGTGATGGGCTCAGAGTGGAAAGAGTAGGCCATTGCAATTGAGCAAATGATGGAAAAGGAATGATGAGTATCAAGGAAAATGTATCTCAACTGAAGGACACTAATATTGATGAGTGTCAAGAAATGGTGGCTAGGCTTTGGAGGATAAGCGTGCCAGCTGCGTTCTGTGATCTGTCGTGGACTGGTCTAGCGTGCATCCCTTATATACGTTGACCATGATTCTTGTGTTGCTTTTTGTTTATACGAACATTCTTCTCTTGCCTACATTGAGTTGAGCACGCGGGTTGCCTTCTGAACCTCATGCCACAGTCGTGGATGCCTTGCTGCAGGGAGCCTCGTCTGGTTTCAGATCATGTAGCCCCCCGAAGGCGTAAAGTGCATGGCCGCCGCCGGTGAGTGTACAGATCCAGAGCAATGGTAAAATCGGCATAAACTGGGATTTACTTTTCTCTTTCTTTTCACGCTCCTTGGAGTGATGTCAAGGCGAAAAAAAAAAACCTCACCATCTGAGATATTTGGGCTCCAATGGTGGGCTGTGTTGCGACGAGTTTTGGTTTCTGACGCAGTGCTAGTCCAACAGTCTTTACAGTTTATCCAGGACCAACTCTATTTATACCCTCGCACGACAGTTCCAAGTCATTAAAATCGTTTGACTTTTTTTTTTTTTTTTTTTTTTCGTAGCGACATTGTTACAGGCTTGGGTCATGCCCGCCTACGCCGAAATCCCTCAATTTCGCCCGCCGGCTCCTGGCAGCCGGTGAGTTTTAACCATGGCATGCCGTGGTCAGCTCCCCTAAGCGGGCTTGGGCCAGAAACAAACCGGAGCAATGTCATTTCGTTGCTGGGCACACGTAAAAAAGACCTCACGAGGGCATTACCGTGTAACCTCGCCATGTGAGAGGGCGTGTTGATGGCCGCAATGGGAAGTATATCGTTGGGTGCCTCATTTTCGGTGAGGGTATGGGACGATACAGCGCATGTCTGTTTGCTACGTTTCGGAGCCGGTGTGTCGGACGGAGACCGACTGCTGGACTGTATCTACGAGCAGCCGTCGGGAGCGGCAGACACCATTCACGCTAGCTTTGACCGGTGAACGGGTACCTACAACCTCAGACTTATACTAATGATGAGGAAAGATTTTGGGTGTCCTTATTGTGCTTTGGTCATATTTTCTGTCAAAAGTGAAGGAAGATGGGGTGGACATGCTGGTCAACTGCCAACCTCTTACTTTCTGTTGAGTTTACGTATACAGACACATGAGGTCTAGCCACACCTCTTGAGGTATCCAGACACCAACTCTGTCCAGCTCATATATTGCATTGGCGGTGACCCGAATGTCTCGACCTGAGATGCCGAAATTTGTATAAAAGGGAGAGCGTGGTGGAGTAGAGCATGAGTGTTTTTGGGGGTCCTAATTTCCAACGACGCCACACTAAGTGGGTTGATGGCATCGTGTTTGTGATTGTGAAAACTCCTTCTCTGTGCATGTTGTTGTGCCGACATCAACCAAGCCAAGTCTCTCGTCTGGGCTGCCCATAACCTGCCGAGAACCCGGTCATGATGTGTCACTAGCAACCTTGGCTATTTACCTAGCAAGTCGACAGCGGCTTCGTACAATCCAACCTCTGGATGATTGTAACGGAAGTACTTGTCCGCCGCGGTCACGGCATAAGATAAACAGCCACAATATCTAAAGCAAAAATAATCCTTAAAGGGCCCAAGAAATCATACTTAGGTCTCATTTTCGTTTATTTTAGGCAGAAATGCTAAGATGTAGTCTTTTTACAAGGGGGGATGTCCCGTGTGGCAAAGTGTCGGATTGACAATCATTCAAGGGTTGCGTTGTACCTGCTATTGCCTTGCTGCCTAATTTTGCATTTACAGTACTGGTCTTTTTTTATCCAGAGCCAGCTTCAGAATCATGTGAGGCAAGGTGGGCTTCAATCGTTTTTTATTATGAGCATCGTGACTTGGCAGTTTGCTTCATGCCTGTTCCCAGGCTGGGTAGAGGCCAAGCATATCCTTCCGTGTCGCCACAAGTGGGGACTTCGCTCGATGTTAGACATTGTCTACGCATACTGATGAGTCGCTCGAGGTTGATTGAGCTCATAGGTCAAGGCGTGGTAACCGGCATGGGTCTGGGTGAAGACCGACGATGGGCTGTGTTTTGTCTTGAGCATAGACGGCAGATATCCAGGGTGTCTGAGCTCGATAACTCTTATGGGAAACCTGCATACATGGCATGATAAACCAAAGTAAGCAAGCTAAACTAGGAGGCTGCTGTGTGACCACACAGGGGGGGAAAGGCGTCACAGCGCATTTTGGAGGCACAGGGCGGAATGGCCCACTGTATGGTTGAATGATTTCGTTCCTAGGCGCATGCCGGACCTAGTCGGCCACGTGAGGGACGACATGCAAGCATGTTAGATCGATCATGTAGGCTGGATCCCCTGAAACTAGCCTCGGCCAGAGGGCATGGATGCCGGTGAGCTACGTGTTCTGCTGGGTGGCCTCTGTGGAACGGCACGCGTGCGTGGGTAACGGGGGTTTAGCATGGAGTCGAGGCAGGAGCACAGCACGACGCTTGGGGGCCATGGGAGAGAGATGGATCTACGCACAGTGGGAAGAGTATGACGATCTAAGACAATTTCATCCCGAGACAAGAGAAGAAGGAATAAACGCGGTTTGCCTGAGTGGCCGCCATTCTGCAGGGAGGAAAATGGCGGCCATTTCCCTCGTGTCTTGACCGGTGTGGCTTTCAGAGAGACACTAGAAACGGACAGGGACTGGATGATCCGGCATGGCTTGTCAGCCACGGTGATACAAGCATGGGGTGACTGGCTATGGATTGATAATGGCATGGCAGGTTTGATGAGATTCGTCTCGAGTCTTGTGTGTTTGCATGAAGTTGCTGAAACAGTCTAAGCCGCCTCGGCACAGAACGCAGGCTCGTTATCTATCAAATTGTATATTGTGTGTTCGTATTCCAAAGTCAGCAGGCTGGGAGACCGGACGAACAAAAGCAAGTCGACTTGGTGATCCAAGCCCAAGTTGCGGCATCGAATTATGCAACTCCCCTAGTTTGGCCAAATGTTGTGCAATGGTGAGATGGTCCATGTATCTACCAACCCCTGCCCAGTGCATGTGCATCATCGCCTCTCATGCTCGATTTTCCCGGCCGCCACCTTGAGCTAAGCGTGTCAGGGTTACCCTTCCACTTGTCCCCTCTATCCAAGGAAAAGCATCGTTAAGACATTCGGCGTAGTCAAGGCGGTGAGCGCAACGTGGTGGAGCCTCTGGAATGCTGGACCCTGTGAATGCGATTTTACTGGACTATCGGAGCGGCACAATTATTTTTTTTTTCCTTTCAGTCATTCATGTTTTTCCCTAGTTCCTTGCTTGCTTTGGATTAGGACCTATTAATTGATAAGCAGGGGAAGCAACCCCCCGACAATTATCCGCCCACGCCGTAGGACCAGTTTTTTTTTTTTTTTTTTTTTTTTTTTTTCCTGCCAGGCTCAAGATATTGGACCGTCTGTGTGTGCGCGCAAGTGGGCCGTATTCCCTCATCAGGGTCCCGCGGGGGTGTTCATTTCTGGGGAATCAAATTGCCCCTCCTCACAGGCCCTCTCACTAGGGGTCGCTGAGGGAGGTGTTCGTGGGCTGGCAGTCTAAGGTGCCTTGGGGGGCTGGTTACCTCGAGTGCCGCTAGCGGGATCGGCAGCTGTGCTGTCGAGGAACCTTACCACTGTTTTTTTATTTTATTTTTTTATTTTTTTATTTTTTTTTTACTGAGCGGCCTCCGCTGTAACGCCTAGTTCATATGGGGGAGGTCTCTATCTGCCCAAGCGCAGCCCTTGTATCCGTCAACCAGTGGGCAACCGAGTTGGCAATTCCGTCATATGCTGCTTGCTTTGCTGCGAGCTACCCGTTCTTCTGGGAGAAACACGTCGCGATCTGGGGAGCGGAATAAAGAAAGAAGAAAAGACGGAAAAATTAAACACATCTAAATGAACGAACCACGGCTCATTCACACCCAACGCGGTCAAGGTTAATATTCCCCAAAGCCGGTTCGCCGTGTGTTTTTTTCCCAGAAACTGCACCACCCGCTCCGACACCGACACCGCGGCCGAATTGCAGTCCCACTCGCAACCCGCCCGTCCAGCCCTACCCAGTCCCAATCACAACTAGGAAGCCAAATTCAAATCGCCCCCGAATTCTCGAAGTTTTCTGTTCCCCCCGACTTGCAAGGGGGTCTACGCGCACCGTTGGTGGCTTCACGGTACCTTGGCTGTTTTTCTCGTTATTGTTGCTGTCGTCGCGAAAAACGGCGTGCTTTGTAGTCCTCAGATCTTAAGCACCCCTAGTATTTTTTTCCCTGTGCCTGGCTGTGACTGACACAAAACGCTTGACGCTAACACTGACGCTCTTACAATACAGGCCTTGATGTCGGTTTTTTTTTCTTTGGAAATCTACTGGCTGCCATCGTTATTCTCTCTGTGTCTCTGTCTCGTCTCGCGTGTTTCTGCCTGCCTGCCCGTCCCTCACTCAGTGCTCTTCCGTGTGTGTTGTGTGAGTTTCCAGTACCCAGGCCCAAGTACGTACTGCCTGCCACTACGGCTGCTAGATGCCCCGCCATCCGCACCCGCCGCCCACTCCCAAACCTGACTTGACAGATCCTGCCTCTCGCACCTCCCACCTTTCGTCGTCGTCGCCCCTCGACCTCGAAAACCATCCGCCCTCCCCTCTATCACCATGGATCCCGCTGCCGTGAGGGCCTTGCTCGCTGCTAGCTTGGATCCCGACGCCGACAACAGACGGCGCGCCGAGATCCAGCTAAAACAGGTGCGTCCAGAAGCCCTCTCTTCCTCTACACCCCAAGTCCAAACCCAATCCCGCTTGTTGTGTGGTTGCCGGCCCTCGCCCGCCTCTCGTCTTGGCCACGATTGTCTCGACCTCGAGGGACAGCCCCCATGCCTTTGTGACGTCTCCTTTGCTTGCTTCTCGAGTCCCTGAGCCCTCGTGCCACCTGCGCCTGCCCAACTCCCCGCCTCTTGCGCCGCACCAAAATAACCAACACTGACCTTCGCCTCCGTCTCCTACAGATCGATGAGCAGCCCGGATTCCTCGACTGTCTTCTCGACGTCATCCAGGCCGAGCAAGAGGCCAGTGTCCGCCTCTCGAGTATGTTCCCCTCGCTTGCCCTGCCTCGCTGCGACTCCCGCCGCATGGCCTCCACCGCCTCTAACACCGTGCTCCAGCCGTCATCTATGTAAAGAACCGTGTCAATCGGGCCTGGTATCAGGCCGAGGGATACACCACCGAAGCACCTGCAACTCTCATCGCCGAAGATGAGAAGGCTCGCGTTCGAGATCGTCTCCTGCCCATCCTCGCCGCCTCTGAGCCCCTCGTACGCCAGCAGCTCATCCCGGTCCTGCAGCGCATCCTTCAATATGACTTCCCCGCCCGATGGCCTCGCTTCATGGACTTTACCCTCGAGCTCCTCAACACAAACAACCCCGGCTCCGTCCTCGCCGGCCTGCAATGTCTTCTTGCCATCTGCCGTGCTTTCCGCTACAAGTCGACCGACAGCGACGACCGCCAACACTTTGACAAGATTGTCGAGGCCAGCTTCCCCCGTCTGCTAGCCATCTGCAACGAGCTTGTGAATCAGGAGAGCGACGAGGCTGGTGAGATGCTTCACCTGGCCCTCAAGGCCTACAAGCACGCGACTTGGGTACGATGCATCTTTATTCCCCCACGCGTTCTTCCCAGCAGCTGAAGTTCACGCTAACACAATCCGTGCACAGTTGGAGCTCTCCCCCTTCTTGCGACAACACGACGTCAACATTGCCTGGTGCACTGTTTTCCTCCAGACCGTCTCCAAGGCTTGCCCCGCCAATGCCTTGGCGGGCGACCAGTACGACCGTGAAAAGCACCACTGGTGGAAGGCCAAGAAGTGGGCTTACTTCAACCTGAACCGCCTCTTCATCAGGTACGACAGAACTCCAAATCAGCTCTCTGGATGTGTCCCAGGCTTGTGCTAACCAGCTTTCTCCAGACACGGCAACCCTACGAGCCCCGGAAAGGGAGAAGAGTCTCTGCGATTCGCCAAGGACTTCACCTCCACTATTGCTCCCGAAATTCTGAAGCACTACCTGCAGGAGATTGAGAGATGGGTTGCCAAGACTTCCTGGCTCAGCCGACCTTGTCTGTCCTATACTCTTGTCTTCCTCGACGAGTCTGTGCGACCCAAGGAGATGTGGGCGCACCTGAAGCCTCATCTGACGAACCTCGTTACACACTTTGTCTTCCCCGTCCTGTGCCTGACTGAGGAGGATATTGAGAAGTTTGAGGATGAACCCGAGGAGTATCTCCACCGCAAACTCAACTTTTTCGAAGAGGCTTCTGCTCCTGACGTGGCCGCTACGAACTTCCTCGTCAACCTGACTAAGAATCGCCGCAAGGAAACATTCGAGATCCTGACCTTTGTTAATGCCGTGGTCAACGAGTACGAGCAGGCCCCCGATGACAAGAAGAACCACGTTGCCAAGGAGGGTGCTCTCAGAATGATCGCCACCCTCGCTCCCGTCATTCTCGGAAAGAAGAGCCCTATCGCAGACCAGGTCGAATACTTCCTCGTCCGATATGTCTTCCCCGACTTTACCAGCCCCCAGGGCTACCTCCGTGCCCGTGCCTGCGACACCATCGAGAAGTTTGAGCAGCTCAACTTCCAGGACCAAAACAACCTCCTCACCATCTACCGCCACATTCTGGACTGCATGGCCGACCCGGCGCTTCCCGTCCGTGTTACTGCTGCCCTCGCTTTGCAGCCCCTCATCCGACACGATGTCATTCGCACCAGCATGCAGCAGAACATCCCCACCATTATGCAGCAGCTGCTCAAGCTTGCCAATGAGGCTGATATCGACGCTCTGGCCAACGTTATGGAGGACTTTGTCGAGGTGTTTGCTACCGAGCTGACTCCTTTCGCCGTTGCCCTCAGCGAGCAGCTCCGAGACACTTATATGAGGATTGTTCGGGAGCTTCTCGAGAAGGAGAGCAAGGTCGGCGATGATGGTGAGCTGTACAACGAGTACGACGACAAGAGCATCACTGCGCTCGGTGTGTTGCAGACCATCGGCACACTAATTCTTACTCTCGAGAGCACACCTGATGTTCTCCTTCACATCGAGGCTGTCCTCATGCCCGTCATCAAGGTCACACTCGAGAACAAGCTCTACGGTATGTCTGGACTATGAACCACGCCCCGGACCCACAAACTGACGTTTCCCAGACCTCTATAACGAAGTGTTCGAGATCATTGACAGCTGCACCTTTGCTGCAAAGTCCATCTCTCCGACCATGTGGCAGGCCTTTGAGCTCATCCACACCACATTCAAGGCGGGCGCCGAATACTACTTGGAGGACATGCTTCCTGCCCTCGATAACTTCGTTCAGTTTGGTGCTCCCCAGCTGGCTCAGAAGCCCGAGTATACACAGGCCCTCTTCTCCATGGTCGCGGACATGTTCACCGATAGCATCCAGGGTGGTGTTGAGCGGATATGCGCTTGCAAGTTGGCCGAGGCCATGATGCTCAGCCTGCGTGGCCAGATTGACAGCTGTGTTGAGGGATTCATCAACATGGCTATGAACATTCTGGCCAACCAGGATGTCAAGGTTAAGAGCTACCGCATTCACCTGATGGAGATGATCATCAACTCGATCCACTACAACCCCCTCCTCACTCTCCAGGTGCTTGAGTCCAAGGGCTGGACCAACCGATTTTTCAGCCTGTGGTTTGGCAGCATGACATCTTTCACTCGAGTTCACGACAAGAAGCTCTGCATTGTCGCCATCTCAGCACTTCTCAACCTCAACCACGAACAAGTCCCTGCCAGCGTTTCGGTCGGTTGGCCGCGGTTACTCCAGGGTATCACCGAGCTATTCCGAACACTGCCTAATGCCATGAAGAGTATGTTTCATCGCTCGCTTGACCCATCATGCCCTGTTTAAGCTAACACTTTATAGACCGTGAGGAGGCTCTCCGCGATGATTTCCACCTCGAGTCAACTTATGACTACGGTGAGGATGACGAGTGGGATGAGGAGGATGCCAACTGGAATGTCGAAGAGGAAGTTGCCGAAGGCGAGAACAGTGAGACCAAGGATGAGAGCACTGCTTACCTAGAATTCCTGAACGAAGAGGCAAGACCCGCCAGCTTCCACCAAGTACCAAATTTCTTTTTTGCTAACAGCTCAACCAGGCCCAAAAGTTCAGCCGTGCTATTGATGATGTTGAGGATGACGATCTTGGCGAGGATAGCGTTCTCCTCGAATCTCCTCTAGACAAGATTGAGCCCTACCAGCTCTTCCGCGCTACCCTTATGAGTATGTTATCCCAATGCCGAGGCCGCTCCCTGACATTCTAACCGGGTTCCTTTACAGAGATGCAACAGGAGCAGCCCCAGTTCTATGCCACCCTCGCGGGCCACCTCTCTGCCGACGATCAAGGCGTGATCCAGAGCGTCATGGTCAAGGCTGACGAGGTCGCTGCCCAGCAGGCTCAACTCCTCGCCCAGCAGCAGGCTGCGCTGGCTGGTGCCCCCGGCGCCATTAATGGCGGTGCCAGTTAAGTTAGACATTGGAGATGAGTGACCGGAGAATTAGTGGCTGGAGTCGTTTACCCCCTTTTTATATCCCCCTTCCTCTTTCACATCAGGGCAGGAGCCAATATTCCCCGGGGACGAAGAGACGAGTGATGAGACGCCCGATCAAAAGGAAGAGCTTTTAGAACATGCAAACAAAATGATGAATCCCATATGCTGGAGATGCCCCCTCGATACAGTGCCGCGGGTATTGGGTAGCTTGGCGTTGCTATCTTAATCTGTGCACTGCTGCATAGGTGGCAGAAGAGAGGGAATGGAAGTGAGAAGCCAAAGTATTCGAAACGACCTGATCTGCAAGGGTGTGAGCTCTTAGATGAGAGATGAAGGGTGTTTGCGGGTAATCCTTGCATGGAGGAGAGAGCGGAAGAAAAAGAGACGGCGTCGGTAGGGGATGTCGATGAAGAGCACCGTAGGTAGTCATTTAAATATCCACAATACATATCGCTCAAGATTACAATAGAAAACCGAAACTGGTTTTTGCTCAGCGCTCACTAGAAAGGAAGGAAAAGGTCTTTTTTTTTTTTAGCTCTTGTTGTTTCATTATGATTATTACTATTTTGGTATGCTCTATGTGGTAATCTTTTTTTTCTTGTCATTAAGAACACGATGTGTAGATGCATTCATTCCCGTCCACGTCTTCAAACTCCGCTGTCATGTCCCCCACACGCTCGCTCCACGGAACACCCGCAAGCTTCAGAACCTTCACCTTTCCTCCCTTCTTCAAGTTGAGCTTGTCGACGCTATAGGAAAATGAGACTGGGTCGGTGGCGCTCTCGTAGTAGACGGTCGAGGTTTTGATGTCAGTGTACATGCGCCAGCGGGTGGGCCACACGTTGGTGTTGCCCGGCTTGTCTTGGTCGACGGCGCGCATTGGTGTGCTCACAGCGCGGACCATGCCGGATGTGTAAGACAGAGCTGTTTCAAGGTCTCCTGATTTGGGGATCTGTCGGTTATATTGGGCGAGGCGGACGGCGCGGTCTATAAAGGTGATTGCGTGTTAGTTGATATCAAACACCTTTTTTTTTTTTGGGTGTGTATGGATATTACGAACCGCCTCCTCGAGCTGATCCAGGGAGCGACTTGGTGGCAATGGGCTTCCAGTAGGCGTTGAGGAAGGTTTGGTCATCGTAGGATGGGCCGTCGGTGACGACAGTGTACTTCTTGGAGTGGTGGCACTGCAGCTTGCCGTCAACAAACTCGACGATGAGGTTGTCGCCCTTGGTGTCGGTCAGGGAGAGCGAGACCGGGGCCTGGTCGCCCGTCAGGATGAGCTCCGGGATGACCTGGAAGGGCTGCTTGCCGCCCTCGCTCGGGCAGTAGGACTTTGCGGCCTCCGATACAGAGGCATAGGTGTCGAGGAAGTACTGAAGCCATACACCTGAGAAGATACTGGGCCGTGTCTCGTCACGTTTCTTCTCGAAGACAGTGCCGGGCGAGAAGAGGGCGCTGCCCGAGAGGCCCTCCGTGTTGACGCCCTCGGTATAGGTGACGTCGAGGACGACGGCCGACACGGTGCCGTACTTGGACTCCCACGTAAACGGGTTGTCCTGGACAGCGCCAAAGCGACTGGCGCCCGCGGGGAAAGCCCAGATGGAAGTGTTTGTGTCCGAGTAGTAGTCGAGCGATCGACCGACGGTGAAGCGGCCGTTGCTGTCGGCCTTGTAGGCCACGCGCGAGCAAGCGAGAGTCGTGCCAACAAGGCTAAACACTACTGCGAAGGGCGTCGTGGTGTACATGGTTGTTTCTGGTGAAGGGAGTAGTTCGAGATGGATAAGGGTTGGAACGGGGGAAGGGAAAGAGAGGAAAGGTAAGAGTTTTAAAGTAAAAGCTCAACTACTACTACTGTGCACAAACTTGCTGATCGGTGTCCCGTCAGAGCGCGGTCTGCAAACGCTTCAGGCGGGCATAAAAAGCATCTCGTCTGGAGGCCCAAAGTAAGCTTTGGTCTGGTCGAGTGGTGATGCAACCGCATCGGGTAATGGGTGCGTTATACTTGGGAGTGCGAGCGCCACGCCTCGCAACGACCAGGCCGTGGGAAATGAGCAGCTGGCATTGGCCAAGAGTTAAATTGATTTCTAGGTTAGGTTAAGCATTTGACGAAAGGCTCGGTTCAGGCACATCATCGCCATAGTGTTATATGGTGTAGTCGTAGGCTCATCCAGCAAGATGTGATGATCCGGGGAACACATGCAGCAGCAATTCTCCCGGGCTGTTCTCCATCCTCAATCACCGAACCGACACTCGGGGAGGCCCTCTGTGGTACATCCATATCACCTGATTATCCGGCAGTCTGGAATGCTGGCGGCGAGCTACGCAACTCAATTGCTTTGAAGTGTGGCCAGACCAGGGCAGTGAGTTCCGGGCATATGCGGCAGCGCGACGCCCCCTCCCATCCAATCCCGGCGGATGGACTGCCTGAGCAAACCCGAGTATATGGATTCCAAAGTAATCTTTTTTCCCGTGGGTTTAGCGCCCTAGTGGCAACGGAAAGCTATCCAAGTGCCTGCTGATTTACCAACCTCCTCGAAAAGTCTTCCAACCTTCTGTCTTGTTTCTGGGTGATGCTTTGTCTAGCCTTCTGAGCACAGCAACCCTTTCGGAATCTAAAATTTCGCGGCCAAATTCGGTTCCCGAGACCTGTGACTCACATCTCCAAGCGTCAATAGTATGCATACCAACGCGCAGAGCTCATTCTGATGAAAACGGGTGCGTTGTGAGGGTGGGTCTGAACCGCACACGGCCTCAACTCGCCCAAGCCGGCACGAACGTTGGGATATTTGTCTGTTATGTGAAAAACAAAGACCGAGTTCGGTAGTCAACGCTTTGTTCTGGACCTCAGATTGAAAACCGATTATGCTGACTAGGCGAACTATCTAGATGTGTTGAGCTACCCTAGAGCGAAAGTCATGTTGGTCACAATCAACAGTTCCATCAACACCACTCACTCTTCGTCCGTATACATCCAGCGCTTACCATTTACTCTAGATGCAAGTAAAAATAGATTCTTCTGTCTTTGGAACATCAATGGATATGATACTGACAGGAAACACAAGCTGGCTAGAGCAGTGCTAGACCATTCCAAACTCTAGACAGGTGAGAGAAGCAAGTATCTATCATGGCGGTCACTCAGCTGTGCCCTGAGAAAATAAAGACTTCCAACGACTCTATTCCATGCTACCCAGAGTCAAACTGCTACAACGGCCAACTCCCGTAGTGACAATTGCTGGCAGACGGATTTGTACGGCCCGACCAGGAACAAACGACGATCAGGGCCAATGAACCACGGCGAGGAGATATAAAATATGAAAAATCATAGTTAAGTTTTTCTATCTCGTAATTTGGATTGAGTTAGGTTTATGGTATACACCACCGCCTTATCCATCCTCAGAGAAACCTGCCGTCCACAAAGTCAGAGGCATAGCTCAAGTCTAACAATATCGTCCGTGGCGGCTCACAGAATTTGCTTGATATTTGCTCCCATGGGTATTTCATGCCCGATTATTAAGTCCATGGTTTCTCCCTAGCTTCGTTCCCAAAGGTCCTACTTGTTAAAAACGTATCGAATCTAGTAAATTCCATTTTCACGAAACACGTGACTGATGTTTGCGTGACAAAAGAGTGAGTTAATTGGCTGATTAAAAGAAAATTGATTTATTCTAACCGATACGTACAATGGCAGGATAAAAATCTGGCAATCTGTAAGTTGTGGACATCTGCACTCTCCTCACACAAGGATGCAGAAAAACATTAGCTTAGGACAAAGAGCATTTAGGCTATAATGAAACCATAACAATCTTGTGAGTTTATTTTTACGAAAACATCTATTGTCTTATCAATAAAATACAACACCATGTCGTCTCAACTTTTCCCCGACTTTAAACCAGATCGAGTGCAAATAAAATCTGCTGTTCGAATAAACTTACATGGTTGTAGAGCTACCCTACACCTACCACCGGAACTCACAGACACGTACACGGATAACATCTCCGGTTAATCAAACAATGGGCTCGTTTGGGCAGCAATAAGAACAGGGACGGCAGTTCCATCCTCGTAAGTAACCCATCGCCTCGCATGTTTGCGCGCAGTTGTTGATAGGGAGCCATGGCCGGCGGCATCTTTATTGGGGCAACGATCGGCAGCCAGCTACAATCAAATCATCCGGGATCAAGCTTGATATCGCGACGTTACAAACACATGGATCTCGCATGGCCCCCCGAGATATTTTCGGATGGAAAGAAGGGATCATATTATAAGGGGATAAAACGTTCCTATTCCGATTGATTCTTTTTCTTCATAACGCCCAACTCTTGACTCAAGAAATTAGATATAACCCGCCGAATTTTCTTTCATGTCGTTATTTATTGCTTAAAACCGGTTTGCATACCCTTGACAAATTCAAATAGAGCCCAGGCGCCTGGGTCAGGGAGCTCCTGCTCCTTCTCCTCTCCTACATATGTGGCCCGTCCAAAACGGGGCTTGAGATAGCGGGACGCCTCGGCCTTCTCGCCAGCCACTGTGACGGCCGCTGAGAAGTCGCTTGACGCGGCAAAGGTAGCAGCAAACGGCAGCAGGACGTCCATAACGGTTCTGTCGCCCTCTCGGGCGGCAGTGTAGCTTTTGAGGGATTCTGTGGCGGCGGCGAGGGCGGTGGAGTAGAGGGTGGAGGAGAGGCCATCGCGAGTGGATGAGCCCTGGAGCTCGGACGCAAATGCGCTGAGGAGGATGCCGAAAATGGCACCGAGAGTGCCGCCCATGTCGTCGACGGCCTGGATGATGGCAAAGAGGGCTGTAAAGATGGAACCGCTAGCGGCAATGCTGGGCGAGCCGTCGAGGAGTGCGATGATAGCCTCGCTCACGCCCTTGACAGCCTCGCCGCAGTCACCATCACCCATGACCATATCCCATTCTGTCAGCTTGGGCTCAGCAGCAATGGCTGCTTCGCATGCACGTCGGAGCACGGCGTCGAGGAGAGCGGGGTCCACTGGCAAATTGGTTAGCTGCGGTGTTTGGTAATTCCTGAATCATGGCTACGAACCCTTGATGTCTGCTTCGGCAGAAATTGATGGCTCCATATCCACTGCCTTGCTGTTGGAGGTGGAGTCCTTGGATGGATCGACGGGCTCCGGTGGCGAGTTGGGCCACGCGGTAGCGGCCGTCTTGGCCTCAAGGAGCTCAATGAGGGTTGAAACGTCGAGCTTGGCATCCCGGGCCGCCTGGGTGACATTGCTGAGGGAGATGGAGAAACCGGGGCCGTTGAGTGATGTTTCAAAGGTGCCACAGTAAATCTTGACGGGCCGAATCTTCCATGTCGACTCTGCAGGTCATGGTGGTTAGCTGACGTCAATTTGAAGCTGAGGAACCGCATCACGACAACATACCAAGCTGGGCAATCACCTCGTCTGCGAGCGCGCCGAGCTCGAGGTTGGAGAGACCACCATAGTTGTTGATGAGCAGAATGACCTGGTCGTCCTTGTTGTCAAAGTTGACAAAGTATCGCTCCTTATCGTTGGGATCGCACAGTCGCTTCAAGCAGTGGTCGATTAGCGACTCGACTGAGGGGAAAGGCGAGAGGTGCTCGGCGCCCTGTTTTAGTGGAGTCAGCGTTTACTGCGGTTGCCATTGCGAGCAGAGAAACGGCCGCATTTTCATGCAGAGCACAAATCACTCACAGGCTCGTTGTGAATACCAGCTCCAACGACACACACATCCTTGCCAATTGTGTCGTGGGCTTGACGCCCGGGAACGTGGCAGTGGTCGAGGGCTGAGCCGATCGTCACCAGGCTATCGTTGAAGGCCTTGCCGACGTCGACGCATCGCTCGAACGTGTACTTGGCTTGTGCGGCCGCACCGACCGCCTTGAGAGCTGGAAAACCCACAATGTTAGCTCGGTCCGGGGGAAACTGGGGATGGAAAAGATGGGGATATGGGGATTCTCGGGGGGGGTCTATCCCAGATTTTGTTTGGATGGGGGGTTTTTTTTTGCCGCAAATACGTACTCAAAACATGGCCGGCAAGACCTCGTCTGCCGACGCGGATCCTGCTTCTGGGGATTGACACATCGTCTGTTGCCGGCAAAACGACTACTTTAGGAGACAGCCCGGACGCCTTTGCACGCTCAGCGGCCAGGCCAAAATGCAGGCGGTCGCCAGTGTAGTTGGTGATCATCAGGATAGTTCCCTCTTCCGAGGGCGTGGCAGCCATGGCTGCGAGCACCTGCTTGGTGCTGGGGCTGGCAAAGATGTCGCCACAGGCAGCGCCCGACAGCAGACCATCGCCAACGTAGCCAGACCAGCCGGGCTCGTGGCCAGAGCCGCCACCGCTAATGATTGCTACTCGTGAAGGGTCATGCTGGTTGTTGTACACGACTCTCTCAGATTCAATGAGCGACAGCTGAGGGGTGCCGCGCACAAGAGCTCTAAGGTATTTGGGAACCAGCTGGTTGGCAGCGGTTTCCGGGAAATAATGCTTGTCCGACATGTCGTTACGAGAGTGTCAGGTCAGTGGGTTGTCAGAAGTGGCACGTTTGCTGTCTCCCTTGACGGATACTGCTCGCATTCATATGTAGGTCAATTGCGCGCGGGTCTCTGTGAAAATTGCGAATGGCCACGAGGACACTGGCTGACATGGCATAGTCCACGTTGGGGACTTCGACGCGAGGTTGACCACGATTCATTTCCCCGTCCCCCTCTCGGTGAAGCTGTTGCTACCGCTCTTCTGGCTCAATTGGCACTCAGAGCCGCGCTGAGAAAGCTCGGATTGGAATTGGATTCAAGCTTAACCGGTAAGCGGCGCGCGACACGGGGACAAAATTTGTCAGTGGGTGGGGAGGCCGGTGGATGTCAGCTGCTTTTCCTTCCTACAAAATCCCCAGGATGCCCCGGCACGCGCACCCGCGACATCTCCCGCCTCTCATACGCCCTCTCGCCGCTCGTCGCGTAGCCAGTCTCCCCGTCTCGCCCATCACTACCACGGCAGCGTTACAGACAGATTTGACCGTATCACTGCATCGTTGAGGCTCCCCGCCTCGTGTATCGCTAGTATCAGGCGTTTGCGGCAGCCAAGACGCGAGAGGAGGGAGGGGGTAATTGTTGACCAGCATGAGTTCGGCTCCTGAGTCGCATGGCAGCAAGGTGCAGCAGCCACCTCGCAAAAAGCCTCGAAAGAGCCGAAGCCGCGGGCTGAGAACCAAGACAGGATGGTAAGAAGCACACACGCCGTTGCCGATTTGACGTCCTGGCAATTACCACGACCCGAATTGATGGGTTTTGACGGCATGGGGATTCGCCCGTCGTAGGGATATGGATCAGGATCCAGTAGATCACACTCACCTCACCCAAACTCAATTGTGACGATCCCTTCAAGTTGAAGGTGAAACGCGGCCCTATGGGGTTTCATTTTGCTTTTCCGTTGGGAACATGAGCTACGAAGAGATTGCTAACCGGCTAATGTTAGCCTGACATGTCGACAACGACACAAGAAGTGCGACGAGCAAGGTACGCCCGCCGGAGCCGCAAGCGATAACCCTGCCAGAGGAATAGCCTGCTGACCTTCAAGCTTCTAGTTCCCATCTGTGGATCCTGCACGCTTGCAGGTAAGACGTGCATTTATGGCCCTGACAGGCCGCCAGGAGCATCTGCATCACCGTCCTTCCCAGCAGCCACATCCTCCACGGCCACAACCACAGCCGCCCACCGGCCTCGCCCACTCCCAACTGTCACTGTCACCCCGGATGGACCCAACGTCCCACCAATGACTGCGCCACCTCCGACCCAGACTCAGTCCCAGAGCCCTCAGGCCCAGATGCCCCAGACCCAGGCCGCCCTGGATACATCCGCTGCTCCCCCATTCACGGCTCCACCAGAGCCGACCCAGGTCCCCCGCGGTGGGCCCTCGCCCTCCGCCAATCTCGGCACCATGGCTCGAATACCGGAGGAGCGGCCCTACATCGTCTACTCGCCGGACACTTCCGATCTTCTCACTGCCGGTGGGGCATCTACTCGGTGGTTGGACCTCCTGGCCTCCGATGCCGCCCAGGCAGATGCCGGCTTCTCCCTGGCCCCGAGCCCCACGCAGGAGACCACCGACAAGAACCAGGGAGCAGTAAACAGCGGTGGTTTGTACCAGAGACTATCAGACCTAGCGACAGGGTCTGGTCCTAGTGCTGACTATGGGTGGCAAGAGTTTGAGGATATCGTCCTGCTGGATCATGAGGCCATCCTGTTCCGCAAGTTTGCTGAACACGCAGCCTCGTGGCTGGATTTACTTGATCCCCAGCGGCACTTCTCCACCTACGCCACAAGGCTTGCAGTGAGTATTCTCAGTTCCCTTACCCCTTCGATTCGCCAATGTTCGCAGTTGTTGCGTTTGGAAATCGACGCAACGTTGTTTGGCCGTATTCTGACACCCCGTCCACTGTTTCCTAGCTCCGTAACCTTGGTCTCATGAAAGCTATCCTCGCTCTCACCTCTCGTCATGTTGCCATGAGCAAGAGGATGACAGATGCGTCTCCGGACGTGGAGACGAACACGGCACACGCGCAAGCAATACAGTACTACTACGAGACGCTCCACTATGTCCAAACTGCCCTCCACTCGCCCACTTACACCAACTCGGAGGAAATCCTCGCGACTGCCATCATCATCTCTACCTACGAAATGCTCGACGAGTCTGCGTCTGGCTGGCAACGTCACCTCAAGGGCGTTTTCTGGATCCAACGGAGCCAGGATGTTGACGGTGAGAGTGGGGGTCTCCGTCAAGCGGTCTGGTGGGCATGGCTGCGGCAAGACATCTGGGCCGCGTTCCGGGAGAAGCGCAAGTGCCACAGTTTCTGGATCCCCACCAAGACCTACGCCGACATGACCCAGCATGAACTAGCAGACCGAGCTGTATTCCTGCTCAGCAAGGCCGTCAACTACTCCGCATCGGGGGAAACCAACCCCTTTGGGGACCCGGCCTCGTCTGACGCTGAGGTTCTCCGCGCCCGAGCAACGGCTGGCTCAGAGCTGCTGAGCATGCTGGAGGCGTGGAAGCCCTTCCTGGGCCCAGGCTTCCGGCCCCTACCTTCCCCAAAACGCGAGGCGGATGCGGAGAAGTGCCCCTTTCAACCTATCTGGATACACCCCCCTAGCTTTGCCGTTGCCATCATGGTTTACAATTTTGCGAAGATTCTGATTACCTTGCACCGACCACCCGAGCCTGGTTTTGGCCACTATCTGAAAACACAGGTTTGTCCTCTTTACAGCCCTGCGATTGGAATGAAATACCCGTGCTTACCGTTTGATTAGAGAACATTGTCAGATTCAGTAACTGCCATATGTGGCATCGCCATGGCACTGGAGGATGAAGGGTGCCAAATTATTGCCGCCCATTGCCTATTTGGAGGTTCGTCAGATCCACTCCCCCCGTTGCCCTGAAGTCGTCGTTATCCCCTGCAAGCCATACATCGTGATTTGAAGCTATCTACACATGCGGAGATTTACTGGCCGCCAACTTTGGCATTGGCAATCTTGGGGTTGACACAAAGTTTGGAGTTTCCAAGCTAGATCCTTCAAGCCCGTATTTTGAACTGACTCTCACCTGATTTCTCACGGCTGTGGTCGAGTTTGCGGGGTTTCATGCCAAAGGCGACAAGGTTTAGTGTGATCGTGAGCTTGCTGGTCCGAATAGCAATGCGCTTCTATTTCATTAAAACATGCCTCATTCAAAGTCTAAGACTAACATTGGCGTTTTTTTTTTTTTTTAGCTGGGCTTTGCGTTCAAGAGCCCGCCCAAAGGAACACCATTATAACTCTCGTCAATGCCTGCGAGGAGCGGACTGGTTGGCCCATGTCAACCATTCGCAACGACTTGCTGGCAGAATGGCGCAGGTTAGACCAAGACGGCAATGCGGCATGACCCCAAAAGTCTATATGCACCAAATCTATGCATGGCTCAAAGGCCTTTTTTTTTTCTTCCCTGACTCTCATGACACAAGAGCCTGGAACGCCCGACCCGGTCGATTTCGGTCCCACGGCGGGCAGCTAACATCGCTCGCAACAGGATGTCTATGCGCTGACAGCGTTGTGCTTATTGTCGTAGTCGGTAATAACCTGGACCTTGTCTGCGGAAGCCGAGGTCTGTTGCGGGGAAACGGTTAGTTAAAAGGGTCTGGGAGAGGTGCGCTTTTAGATGGGGCCATACCGAGTCGAATTCGTAACCCAACCACTCCTTGACCAGGCGCCTGGCCAATTCAATACCAATGACGCGCTGGCCAAGGCAGAGGACCTGGGCGTTGTTGCTCTTGATGGCGCGCTCGACGCTGAAGCTGTCATGAGCTGTCACAGCACGGACGCCGTTCACCTTGTTGGCACTGATGGCGACTCCAAGTCCGGTGCCACAGATGAGGACGGCGCGGTCAGCTTCACCGCTGGCGACCTTCTCGGCAGCAGCAATGGCGAAGTGAGGGTAAGCAGTCTTGTCGGTGGCGGCATTGGGACCGACGTCGACAACCGACTCAACGCGAGGGTCGGCGTTCAGGTCCTTGATGATGGCGGCCTTGTAGTCAAAGCCAGCATCATCACCACCGAGGACGATCTTGAGACCCATTTTTGCGAGTTATTTGTGATGGAGTAGTAGAAGAAGAATTGGTGTGAATGAGAGCAGATAGCTACAATCAGATACAGATTGTGAAACGGAAACACACCATCTTTCTATCATTGAGCAACTTTCCCTGAAGCAAGCTGTATTAATGGGCCTAGAGAGAATGCATCATGACGGCTGCTGCACCATGGGAGGAGCGCGTCTCGGCCTCCGCATCATGCGGGCAAGCCGCATCATACATGGCTTCTCGCGCCTCCGCATGTGGTTAGACCTCGCTTCAAATGTTACCCCAACTTGTCCTCGTCTCGAGGACACTCAAGCGCAAAGCCCAAAACTACATTGTGCGGAGTAAACCCCTGTCTCAACTAGCGCTCTTTATGCACAGCGACCAAGCACAGTGACGTGGGCGCATGGGTGGAGTAAATTCGGCATCCTCGACGCGCGAGAAAAGGCAACGAATTCTGCAATTGACGGCGCAACGCGATGGTTAAAACCTCGTCTCGTCGCGGGACACTGCACGTGAATGGAAGAGATTTCATGAGAGGGCGGGAAAAAGGGGAGACGCCGGGGGGAAACTGTTGCCTCGTATTCCCCGGTAGATCAGACCTGACATAGATCCAGTTTATTCCCCCAGAGTTTCCAATTGCTTAATCCCGGTTTCAATTGTCCAACTCCTCACTCGACCACACAAGACAAGAACCAAACCACCAGAAACATCCGCGACCATGAGCTGGAAAGAGCAGAACAAGACGTACCAGATCCTCAAGGCCGCTGAGGAGGGCGGATACGGAGTCGTCGCTGCCATTGCGTGAGCTTGACCAATTCCCAAAAAAACCAAAATGAGGAGAATACCAATATTGAACTTTCTCGTCTTGTAGCTACAACATTGAGCACATCGTTGCCTTTGTCCGCGCCGCCGAGGCCAAGAAGGCCCCCTTCATCATCCAGGTGTTCCCCTGGGCTATCACTGCCTCGGATGGCCTCCTTGTCCACGCTGCCGCCCAGGCGGCCAAGAACGCCTCGGTCCCCATCGCCGTACACCTCGACCACGCCCAAGACGAGAACATGATCCGCAAGGCGGCTGACGAGCTCCCCTTCGACTCCATCATGGTCGACATGTCGCACTACGAGATGGAGGAGAACCTGGCCAAGACCAAGGAGCTCGTGGCCTACTGCCACGCCCGCGGCATCACGACCGAAGCCGAGCCCGGCCGTATCGAGGGAGGCGAGGACGGCATTGCCGACACCGCTGACCTCGAGGGTGCTCTCACAACCGAGGAGCAGGTCGAGGATTTCATCGCCACCGGCATTGACTTCCTTGCTCCCGCCTTTGGCAACGTCCACGGCGAGTACGGCAAGCGCGGCCCCATGCTTGAGTACGACCGCCTCAAGATGATCAAGGAGAAGGTCAACGGCCGAGTGCGCGTGGTGCTCCACGGCACAAACGACTTCCCCAACGATGTGATGCAGTCTTGCATCAAGGGCGGCTGCTCCAAGATCAACGTCAACAAGCTGGTCCTCGACGACTACCTCGTCTTCCTCAAGGAGGAGGCTCCTAAGCTGGCCGTGACTGGCGCCTTTGAGAAGTCCATCGAGGAAACGAGGAGACTGGTTGAGTGGCAGCTGGATGTCACTGGCTCTGCAGGAAAGGCTTAAAGGAGGGAAGAAAGAAAAGGAAAAAAAACCAATTAGACGTAAATATGTGAACCCGAACAGAGATGAATATAAAGTTTCCAAACAAGTTTGTTCCCCGTACTTGTCATGACTCGTTATTTCACAGTCGAATGCTATTGGACAGCATAAAAAAATCGATAAGAGTATCATCATATCAAATTTCTGGGTCTTTGGCCTCCTTTACATAAGCGTTACCCCCAAACGTAGACGCATTATTTGTTGAATAATTCACAGAATGGACCAATAGGTGCCCGGATAGCACTTTATGTATACCCTTCGCACAGCTTCCCAAAGAGGAAATATTCTCCCATATAGCCTAAATTTGGGGCGTCGGGGAAGAGCGGAGGGGAGGGGAAGGGGTAGGTAGACTTTCTTTCCCTTCACTCGAGGAGTGGACTTATCTTCCTTGCCCCAACACGCACCCGGCGGCAGCGGCAGGCGGCTCGGCCTTAGGACCACACCCTCTCTCTTTCTCCATCATGCCCTCCCTCTTTCCCTTTTCTCTCGCGCCGCTTTACCCTTCTAGGAACGTAAACTACTGTAGGTACACGGAAATTTTTGCTTTTTGCTTTTTGCTTTTTGCAGCAGCAGCAGTTCGTGCGGGAACTTGGCAAAATGGCTTCCAATAGGAAGAGCCAAGGGGCCTAGTGCCCAGCTAGCCGGCTGCCACTCGATACCTCATAACACGTCCATAACGCGTCTTGTTACTTTGGTTTTACCCTTGATAGGAACAATGGACCGGCAATTAAACGGGAAAATGACAATTGTGTCCGTTGGGCTCGTGCTGAACGCTCAATTATCAAGTCAAGACGCGTCGTATCGGCCAACTCCTTTTTATCAAAAAAATTTCCTTCATCATGAGAGGACCCTGTCTGCTGCCTGCAAGCATCATGCCAAGACCCATGCTCCCATCAGCTTGGTAGCACAGTGGACGATGATCCCATGTGCTGCAGCCCCCTGACCTGTTTCCTTGCTTTGTCTCATTGTCATTTGTCACATCCACGCGGCTCTATGTGGAGCATATTGAAAAGTACACGTCTTTGCAACAAAAAAGTAAAGGATGAATGATGGTCTATTGTACCATTTGTCTATAATACGAATGCCTCTTTATCACATGTACAGTTTTCATTCCTCATAACCCAATAATTCCCTTTTTTAAAATTCCAAACCCGCTTACCAGGCACCGACGATACCAGCAATGGGGATATCGATACCGGTAGTGTAAGTAGCAGTGTCGCTCAGGAGGTAGACGTAGGCACCGCCAAGCTCCTGGGGAAGAGCCAGACGGGGCATACCGCCGTAATACTTCATCTTGGTGTCCCAGTCGGGGCTAGTCTCGACGTAGTAGGTGAGGGCGGTCTTGACGAAACCGGGAGAGATGGAGTTCACACGGATGCCGTACTGAGCCCACTCCATGGCCAGGGTATGGGTCATGTTGCGAACAGCACCCTTGGTACCACCATAGGGAGCCGAAGGAGCGGCGCGGTTGGGGCGGTAGCTGGTCATGCTGGCAGTGAAGACGATGCTGCCCTTCGTCTTGGTCTTGATGAAGAGGCGGGCGGCGGCAGTGGCGCAGTTCCAGGCGCCAAAGACGTTAAGCTTGAAAAGCTTCTCGACCTGCTCTAAGGTGAAGTCGAGGGCAGGCTGGTGCTTGGTGGCACCGGCGTTGGCAATCATGCCGTCGAAGCGGCCCTCGTTGGCAAGGACCTGGTCGAGGGCAGCGGCAACGGACTCCTCGTTGGTGACATCGGTCTTGATGTACTTGAACTTGCCGGGGAACTGCTTCTCCAGAGCGGCGAAGTCCTCACCGGGCTCGGAGATGTCCAGAGAGTAGACAGTGCCGGCGGCATTGTGGAAGCAGACCTCAGCGAGACCCAGACCAATACCCTGGTTGGCACCGGTGACTGTGGCGATATGTTAGTTGTGTTATTCGCAGCGCAAGGCTGGAACTGGAGCAAATACGTACTGGTAATGACCTTGCCGTTCAGGGTAATTTGCCAGTTGTGGCCGGGCTGGGGGAGGGTGGAGGGGTAGTTGTCAGCAGCCTGGCTGCTACCGGCATCGTTGCTAGCCATTTCGAAGGTGTGTGTGGAGGTAAAAAGGTTGACTGGGAAGGGAAGTTGTGAATTGTCGAAGGCTTTTCGAGTGCTTTCAACGAAGAGGAAACTGTAGTGGGAGTGTGATGAGAGAGTAGGATTGAGTGACAAATGCCACGTTTTATAAATGCTTAAAGGAAGTCGGCAAGGTGCCTTTGACGATTGCCGGCTGCCCCATCATAACTGCGCACTTTCCAGGTTGAACACTTTGCCGCGCACTTGCACTCGGTCGCCTCGTGGTCGGAGAGTGGGCGGTGGGCGTGTGCAGGAGTGTGTCCCCATCCGTCGTATGGAGGGCGGGCTTGATCCACCCGAGTCATGATACCTGGGTAAGTGCGGAGAAGGTGCGAAAACAAGTTTGAAGCTGGACACCGTCTCGCGGCACGCGCACGCACGCGAACGACTGCGAGAGGAAACCGCCGGTTTACGCATATTCCCGAAGGCGGCCCCGTCTCGCGGCCCCAAAACACCTGGAGCTGGCCTAGCGCGGAGCGGCCCCGACTACCACCCACAACCCACTCCCACACCCGCATCAAGGGGTAGCCGCTGTGGATGCCGCCACAGAAAAGTCTCGTTTTGCTTAGACCAACCGGTACCCACATTTTCCTAGGCCCATACCCCAGGAATTTGATATTGGAGTCATTTGTGGGGAGGCCCTTCTGGGGTCCCTGAGTCGGCCACTGCATGAGTGCGGCCTAGCCCATTGAGTCCGTGTGTCCCTGGTTTGGCCTCTGGTCCGTTCTGTTCGTTCTCGCCTGTTCCGGCTCAGCTGAGCGTCATCGTCCGTTCTGCCTTCCCCAAGATCATCTGGTTCAATCTAGTTCGGCAGCCGTTGGCCTCCCCCGGAACACCCCATTGCTCCTACCCCGTTCCCCGTACTTTGGCACCTGGCTTGTCACTTGGCCGGTGCTCCCCTGCCCCCCAGCCGACTACTATAAGTATACCCCGTGGGATCTTCGTCTGCAAAAGGAGAAAACTCTGTATTCCTTGTTGCAATCAGTCACTCCAGGCCCAGAACCATCAATCGCAGCATCTGGATAGCCATTCTCAGCCTCGGAAACGCCAACTACAAGACACAATGGCTGACAAGGACAACATGTCTGAGCACCGAGAGGAGCGCCTCTCTGATGCCGAGAACCAGAAGGCCATCATTGCCGCCTCTGAGCTTGATGGCTACGTTCCCGGCTCAGATGAGGAAAAGGCTCTTGTGCGCAAGATCGATCTGATGCTGCTTCCCGCTATGTGGCTCATGTATCTTCTTTCATACATGGATCGTACCAAGTGAGCCTTGAATGAATGCGGCTGAAAATTTTTCAAACAACTAACTAGCTTCTCCTCGCAGCATCGGGAATGCTAAGATTGCTGGCATGGTTGATGACCTCGAAATGGATTCCAACATGTACTCCATCTCTCTCGTAGTCTTCTTCATCGGTTACGTCCTTTGGGAAGTCCCCTCCAAGTAAGAACCGCGTCGAATCGGAAAAGCCTTGTCGAAAACCATTTGCTGACTTGAGAATAGCATGATTCTTGCCAAGACAGGCCGTCCCAGCATCTTCCTTGCCACCATCATGTTCATCTGGGGCTGCGTGACTATTGGCATGGGCTTTGTTCCCAACTACCGCAGTCTGATCGGCTTCCGAGTTGTCGTCGGTATCCTCGAGGCCGGTTTCGCCCCCGGTGTCCTTCTCCTTCTTTCCTCGTGGTACAAGAAGTCCGAGCAGTCGAAGCGATTCGCTGTTTACATTTCCGCCGCTATCCTTTCTGGTGCCTTTGGTGGTCTCCTTGCCGGTGCCATCACTGACGGTCTTGATGGCGCCCACGGACTTGCTGGTTGGAGATGGCTGTTCATTGTTGAGGGTGCTGCCACTGCTGGCTGGTCCCTCATTGCTGCCTTCATTCTTCCTGATTTCCCCGAGAACGAGAGGCGCTTGACTGAGGAGCAGCGTCGACTTTGTGCCCTTCGAATGCGCAGTGAGGCTCTTATCTACCACTCTGAGGATGAGCCCAAGCTTGGCCACATTGGAGCTCTCAAGGTTGCCCTTTCTAACTGGCGAGCCTGGCTCTTCGTCGTTGGTTACATGGTATGTCAAAATCGTCAAAATTTCCTATTAGTTGACAATCTCTAACATCTGGGTTTAATCAGGCCATCGTCGGTTCCTCCACCCTCTCCTACTTCTACCCCACCCTCGTCGCTGGTCTCGGTTACACTTCCCACATGGCCCAGTACATGACCATCCCCATTTACGCCGTGGCTTTTGTTTGTACTGCCATCACCGGTTTTTTCATGGATCGTCACCCTACAAAGCGTGGTTACGTTCTTGGAGCCTGGATGTCAGTTGCTATGCTCTGCGCCATCATTATTTGCGTCGTCTACAACTTCAAGGCACGATATGCGCTCCTCGTCATCATGGCTTCCGGTCTCTGGGCTTCCAACGGTCTGGCTCTGTCCTACACTTCGTCTACCTTCGCTGAGACCCCCGCCGAGGTCCGAGGTATTCTCCTGGCCTTCGTCAACGCCATGGGCAACCTCGCTCAGATCTACGGTGCCTACCTCTTCCCTAGCAAGGACGAGCCTAAGTACCTCATGGGTTTCGGTGTCATCAGTGGTCTCTGCTTCACTGGTGTTGTCTCTTACCTCTCTCTGGCTGTCCTTCTCAAGAAGTACCCTGTACGCAGGTAAAAAAAGTAAAAAATAATGAATTGGAATTGAAATTTATGCGGAGGTATTTGGATCTGCTAGTACAGAGGATATCTGGGATATATAGTACATTGAATTGCAATCCAATCACCATGAACGAAAACTTGAACAACTGAGAGTCAATCCCTGTCTATGTGGGCGTTGCCGCTTGATTAGCCCTCCCGTGAACTTTATTCGAAACTATTCTACTAGGCTAGTTCTTCAAAAAGCGGCTAAGATCGGGTCTAAGAAATCGGGAAATTTGTAAGTGGCGTGGAATCCGAGAGTTGGGAAATGCAGTCATCCAGAGGCAATTCGTCACATATGCGGGTTGTCCTTGAACCCGCCCTCTCCATCATTCCACTCATTGACGTAAATAAGCTGCTGCTACAATCTAACTTGTGCCGCATACGGCCAAATTGGGTTGAAACTTTTAGCTATGTGGGCTAAAATGGGACTCTCGGATCCACATGGCTGTTCCCACATTTTGTAAAGGTTTCAATAACTAGCACCTCGAGACTTGTTCTCTCCCTGCAAAGCATAAGATTTGTTTGTGAAATTTAGCAGGGAATATCTTCAAGCAGTTTCTTTTAGAGTTTGCGTTACAATTATTGATAAAACGAATGGATCTGTAACAGTTGCTCGATTGGTCGTTGAGAACATCATGGTTAATGTATCTATGAGTTTAGGAGCACCAAACCGGCTCCTCCCTCACAGACCAACCACATTAGACATTAGGATTCACTAATTTAATTCTAGGAAGTTCAAATGGTAAGAAATTCGATCTAGGATTGGGTATGGCTTACGGTCATCCATTACTTCAAACAGCAGACAGCTCGCTGATAATGGCTTCTTGCGGCCATCCAGGATTTTGAGGGTGAATCATACACATCACTTCTTACAGGTAATTTGAGGATGAAAGTGTCGTTGTATCTTGTGGAGATGAGGCCAGATTTAATAGCCGACGGGTTTGGTGCGGTGATTGCGAGGGAGTAGTTTCCTCGTAGGAACGTTATCGCGAGAAGTGAATCTTTTGCGCGATTACTCACGCTATGTTTAAGAACCTGTGATATCAATCCATCGTGCAAGGTACGTAGCCATGTGGATGACGCTGATTGCTAACGCCTAGCAGAGATAGATACAGCTACCAGGCCTAGGCTATCCATATTAGACTTAGTGAGAGAAAGGCCGAAGCCAAGGAGTTGATGTATAGCAAAGTCGCCATTTTTCAGAGTGTGTAGGGCAGCGTGGCACATGCCGAAGATACAAACATCTATATAATTGTGTGCGAAACATCATCTCAAAGGTCATGGCGATCTTGAGGCGAAGCTACCACGGCGGAGTTCTCGTAAGCCCTACCTTGAGATTGGCAAAGACGAAGCATTTGGATTTTATAGCACTACAAAGAGTCTCTAATGATCAGATAACCATCAAGGACCGGGCGCTTTATTTTCGCTAATTGTGATTTGGTTCGTTGGGGCTTAGAAGAGCAGCTAACTGCCCAGACTAGCCAAAGCGCCACGAGAGGAGCGAAAAGATGAAGACACGCTTCCACTCCACAAATGAGTTGGATTTCAGAGAAAAGTCTCGGAGATTCCCTTCTCGAGTACTGATGTCATCCACGGAGCTTGACATTGCCGAAGATGCTAATAGATAGAAAGATTAAGTCTTGATGAATAATCTCACTTCGCAATCACATTCATCACATGATGGCAGTGTTTCTGTTTTGTTTGAGATCTATTGGACTCTGGAGGCCAATATTTACCCGATACAAACGCAGTGGCAGGAAATTGGGAAATCAAAAGGCCTAGGAAGAGCGAAGGCATTGGGCTCACTTCAAGGGTAGGTTGTTATGTACGGTTCGGTCACAACATTGGTTAGACTAGGTATATAAGCATATGGAATAATCGGTGGTCGCAAACCGCAAATATAACTCATTCTATATTATCACTAATTCCGTGGGCATCGTGTCTTAGAGTTCAATATCGACGTCAGACTCCGTCTGCCACCCGAATTCTGAATGCCAGCTCTCACTGCCCGAGCTGTTTCTCAAGAGCAGACTTCTTGGCGGCGGTTTTCTTGATGATAACCCTTCTTGCAGTAATATTTTTTTTTTTTAGAAATGCGTCCTTCAACCGTCTTCTTCTCCTCTTTGGCCCTGGTCTGGGTCGGGCTGTCATCCTCAAGAGCCCTGGGCATTCCATCAGGGCAAGCCGGCATCTGGTCCAGTACATCAACGTCGATGATGCCGTCACCCACACGAGATGCCGCAACTTCAACAACCAAGTGCCCAAGCAGGGTATTGGTCTTTGTGATCTCCTCTGTCATGAGAATAATAGCAGCCAAAACCTTGCTGTGGTCATCGGCGCTGGAGTCGCTGCCCGGCATCTTGGCTGGTTTTTGTCAAGCCAAGTGAGTTTTCTGCGCCAGACTAAATTCTAAGCCAAATATGTTAACTTGGCGATAAAAATACTTGAAAAAGAGCTGATAAAGGTGTTGAAGGCCACAGACGTACTTTCAGTGCACTCTAGCGTCTCGCGGTGCTGAAGCTGTGTTCAGAATCCAAGGCAGAAGGCTAAAAGAGAATAAAGCACAAAGAGTACAAAGAAAAGAAAGAAAACAACGAGAACATTTATAAGAAAGAAGCACAAGATGCCAACACAGGAGCGATGCAGGGCTCGCGGATGAAAAGCGACACCTCCGTGTATCCCACGTCGTGGATGGTTCAGCACCATTTTTTGCTGGATCGTGGCTTGAAGAGCACAGAAATTACACCTCAAAGAAAGAAACTTACTGCACATAATACATACGTACTCATGGGGGGACAAACACAGCGGAATCACGTGGCGCATTGTTTTGATCTGAACAAGCTGGTGACCAAGTGTATGACAACAGATCTCATAATTCTAGCGGAAAGCACCATACCGAGGGGAATAATCAACTATTTACCATAAAATTACATTATTTAGGTTGTTTAATATTTATTCATATATATAATTTGGCTTGAAAAGCTGCTATGCGAACCGCTGGTCTAGGATTCCCTAGTCCTGGGCTACCCAGGTGCCAACTCTACAACATGAAGCTCCTGTACTTCTATGGTGTAAAGACGTGATATCGTCTAGCCAACGAGATACGAATATCTTAGGCAATAGGCGGGCGAGGATTTGTTTTGTTGACAAACAACTCGCAGGCAAACATGATGCATACATGTCAGCTTTGTTTGCTCTGCATCCTCTCTCACGTCCGCTTGTTTTCGCTTCATCGGCCAACTAATTTCCTACCTGCGCATCAAATAACACTGACCTGATGCAACATGGCGTACAAGAAAAGCTCCTATTATGGGCGGTACATCAACCTCGGAGAGCGGTTGCCGGATTCGATGCTGCCTCACCCGAACTCGAATTCGGTATGTTCCGTCATTTCCATGGAGAAACCGTTGGCTTCCCAACCTAACATGCACTAGAAAGGCGAGGTCATAATCCATCCTGGGGAAGTATACTGTCGCTACCGATATGAAAGTGGTGACATCTGTGAGATGGTTGGTTACACTTCTCTTGTGAGGCTCATTCGCTGACCAAATTCCAAGTCTCGAGAATTCATCTCCGAATCATCTCTTCGCCTTCACTATATGAAACACCATCAGGCTGTTATTGAGAAGGGAAAGCCAGGCAGGGCCTCTGTGAAGGTGCTGAACCAAGTCGCACGTAAGTTTCGATGAAGACAATCCCGGCGTTTTTTCTCTAGCTAACGTGCCACTCAGGATAGTATCGTGATGTCGTTGAAGGCCAAGTGCCTACCTACTCGCCAGGCCGGAATACACAACCTGATGAGAACCAGCCTGAGCTTACTGCGGTACCCGCCATGCAACCACGTACAGAGCGCGCCGAAAGGGTACTCTATCGATTCAAGGCGAATCTACGACGACCATCAAATATGTCTTGCGCCTGGGCCGAACCTCAGGTAGGTACACTGATATCACCCTTGGTCCCTTTCGTTGCCTAATTAGACCAGGGAGAGGAGGTTTCTGTGGATAGCTCCAGTCAGTTGAACCCTACTGTTCAATCTCACGAAGACGAGGAAGCCGGTTCGATTCAAGATGACAATGCCACCCAAAACGAGAAGGGCAGCAAATAAGACCAACCGGGATTTTATTTTACGCTGTTTCAACGCTTTCTTCATAGCATTGTAAGGGGAGAGAGATGTTGTCATCTGACTCCCAAATTGATGCTGATGGCGGCGCTTTGCTTGTAACGCTGGTTTTAACCGGTTTGCATGACAATCTCTCATAGCCTAACCCCAGGAGAATGCTCTATAGGACGCAAGTTGAGAGAACCAGCACGACTGGATTAACGGCGGCTGTGCAGCTCTGTTGACAGAAAAATACTGATTTGCATTCATATTTGTGCAGAATTCATACCTGGCTTGTATCGTGATTTATACAGACTCGCAGTCCTCTCACAGCCTACATCTTGCGGAATTTATACTGCGGGCCTTTTACACGACGGTGTTTCCATCTGCAACCTAGGTATGCCGACCTCGGGTATTTTCTCTATCACGTCGTAGTGCATATTGGCTCATCGATGTCGAGTCTTGCTTGAAAGGGGTGAATTCACATCTCTTCGTTTTTATTTTATTTTGCACATCCTGTTTTTTTTTATTAATGGGGCATTTTATTAGCTGCCTTGGATCGATTTACGCAAAAAACAAAAAAGAAATGACAAAAGAGTGCAATTTTTCAGCTTCTGCGAGACGGGAAAAGAGTGGCGCAAATGTGAGACTCGCCCCTCTTCTTTTCTTTTTTGTGTTCACCTCATGGAGACACCAATGACGCCATGTTTGGACCAATTGTGAGCATCTTAAAATTGACAATGCAATAAGAAGCAGCCACGAGAAGAGTCGGCGATAAAAAATGCGGACCTGAGGGTGATGGTTTGCGACATGCGATTCAGCTGAAGTCGACAAGTCAAATATCCCTTTGGCTTGTTGCACGCCGGGGATTGTAATACTCCACTTGCGGACTGGCTGTGCTGATTTTATATCGGGCTAATGGAGTCAAATCTACGATTGTTTGCCTGGCAATCCCCCACGTTCATGACAGCTTGACCGGTTTTCTAGACAACAGCAACTGTGGCGGCTTTGCATGAACTATTTGCTGACAAGATTGAAAAGGTCGGCTTCTCCTCAGCTCAAGAAAATATTTGGGGGGGCTGCAGATTCCCGAGATGCAGGAACGGGAGCCAAAAAAGGGTCTCGGCAATGTCTATCGCGGTGGTGGCCACTTGTCGCACGGAGAAGGGGTTCTAGCCAAGCCCCCATATTCCGCCATTGACTGCTGGGAACGCTGCTGGCAGACACTTCACCGCCTGGGAGCCCGAGATGGTCGCAATGAGGTGCATCTGACTGCCTTAGCAAACTCTGCTTGGGGCCTCGCCTGAGTCGCGTTGGGTTCTAGCCCAGCCTCCAGTGGACCACTAGGGCCAGCGCGGCGTCTCCCGTGCCCACGCTGGCCCGTCCAGATGGACCGTGATCATCACAATTCCGGGGGCCATCTGGGGCCGGTGTGTGGTGAATATGGATGACGACACGTCAGTGTGAGACAATTGACCCTAAGAATCCCGTCCTTGAGCCCGGGACCATCGGATTGGTAGAACCGACCTGGCTTGTCTGTGACGCCACCGCCTCATCCTGGCCGTATATTAATGACTGGTGCCCATGATTCCCCTAGAATCTTAGTCTGGCGTGTCGTCATTCCTATTTCTGTTGTTTTGCTTCATTCATTTTCACCATGTTGTCGGTAGACGCAGTTTCGGCACCTCGATTAGGCAATCCCAGCCTGAGTTCGACCCCTGTGACCGCTTTGGACCATCCGATTTCATTGCAAGTCGGCAGTCCTTTGCCTGCCGGAGACAGACATGTAAGCAAGCCCTTATTACATAATACCCCACGATGGTACTGACTCCATTCAGGCCGTGAGTGTATATCTTCCGAAATGGAGTGACACGGTGGGCTGGGCCAACCGAGACCCGCAGCTGGTGGCTAAATTGAAGACGGGATACCCGAGATTCTTTGTCCCCCTCATTGTAGAAGATCTTTCTCGGCGGTTGTTGCGATGGGCAGCATCAAAGCTGGCATTGGAGTTGTCGGATGAACAGCTAGCGGTGCTCTCTGCTGATGAAAAGCATGCCCGCCTGTGCCAAGAATACTTAAGCAGCCACGGAAAAGAGACCATCATTCTTCTCCGCATTCACTTTTCTGGGGATTTGCAAGTTGTGGAGAATGGAGAGTCGGCTAGCCCCCGCAGCCCGCATGAAAACATTTACGCCATAGTGTATTCAAAGCAGTTGGCAAAAGAAGCCAAGGCGTTCTGGCAGCACACGGGGTTTGGCATTACAACTCGGTGTGCGTATCATTGGACCGAAAATGCGCCCTTTCTCAACGACGAGGCGACAGCCTCGAATAAGGCATCGAAACGCCTCCCATTTGAGGAAGCTGAGTGTGCATCAAGTACCATCCAGCAGCGAATATGCGACCTCCTATCGACGGAAACCAATCAAGTAGAACCTGAGGCCGTCTTCCTATATCCCACTGGAATGGCTGCCATAAGTCATTCTGCAACGGCATTGAAAAAGCTACGTGGTGGAGATGGCAAGACCTGTCGGGTTGCAGTGTTTGGGTAAGTTGTTTAGAAAAGCACAAAGAGAATTAGACAACGCCCAGAATGCTCACTTTTTGTCTCCAGGTTCTTGTACGTTGATACATTCAAGGTTCTTGGAAAAGTCCATGGATTTGACTGCAAGCTCTATGGTCATGCCACGCCATCTGACCTTGAGCAGCTGGAAGCCGATTTGGAAGCAGGTTTGCAGATTGATGCACTTTACACCGAGTTTCCAGGAAACCCTCTTCTTGGATCCGTAGATGTCGAAAAGCTATATGAGCTGTCAAAGAAGTATGACTTTGTGCTTGTTGTCGATGACACCGTGGCGACATCCGTCAATGTCGACCTGCTCTCGTCTTGCGATGTGATATGCACAAGCTTGACCAAGATGTTCAGTGGAGGGTGCAACGTCATGGGGGGAAGCGTGGCGCTCAACCCGCAGTCTGACAAGTACGGGCCTATGCGGGCCACTTTGGCCGAGCAGTTGCCTGAGATATATTTCCCCGAAGACGTGTTGGTCATGGAGAGAAACAGTTCTGACTTTGACCGGCGGGTTGTAGCAGCGAGCCGCAATGCTGAGCGCATTGCTGATACCCTTCGAGAACACCCTTCGGTCTCGCGCATCTTCTACCCCAAAGGCAACCCGACCCAGGACATTTACGACCGGTACAAGCGGCCTGGGAGAGGATATGGCTACCTGCTCTCGATCCGGTTCAACAAGCCAGAGGCCGCCATCGCGTTTCATGATGCCCTGAACGTGGCAAAGGGCCCAAGTCTGGGAACAAACTTTACGCTGTGCTGTGCCTACACGCTTCTCGCGCACGCCTCCGAGCTGGACTGGGCGGCTCAGTACGGGGTTGTCGAGCATCTGGTTCGCATCAGCGTGGGAATTGAGGATGAGAAGTACCTGGACGGCATTGTGCAAAGAGCTCTGGAGGCTGCTGCGAAGCACCAATAATGGTATCATTTAAGAGATTCATGCGCCCAAGCTTAGAAACGAAAAGAGAGCGAAAAGGAGGGGAGATAGAAAAAGGGAAGGAAGCAAACAAAATCGCATGTTGTACATCATCGGAAGAGAACAGGAATATTGGTAGCATACACTGGGTGCTTTGTCATGGATTCAAGTGTTATAACAAGCGAACAGAGTTGGATTGGGTGAAACAAAAATATATTCAAACTAAATCCAAACAGAGAGCATTATTTACTTCATGGCAATTATTTTTTAGTTATGTTCAGATTATGTGTGTTTTGCACTCGCTTGCGCGCCGGTGCCATGCAACCCTCTCACATCAAGTTCACGGCAGCTCCCGTATATGAATGGCATGGACTCGTTCTATTCAATGCCCTGCACTCTGGTATAAACTCAACAGTAATCGTCATCATCTCCAAGGTCTATCGCAACGCTAAAGGCAGTCAATCCTCCACCCCTGAGTTGAAAAGGAGCGCTGCTCCAGGGGCGCCTTGTTGCCGACGCTGGTTTTGTGTACCGAGATGCAGCCTCTAGCTAGCATCGTCTCTCCAGGTTCTGGCATCTCCTCGTCTAGTAACGGGTGTGACGGTCTCTCAGAGTCGTCATGTCGCGTTTGGCCGGACGAGAGAGTTGACATGCGCTGAAAACGCTCCTCCTGCTCCTCCTCGTTCTGTCATCCCGTCTTGCAAAACGCGCAAGTGTATGTGACGTGCTATCGGATGTGTCTGTTTTTGTTTTCAAAATATATCCCGGTATCAGTTTGCAAAGATCCTCAGCTTTGCATCTACACATCCTGTGGCAATGATGCAGCGGATTTGGACCTCAGGCGCAGCCCTTTCGGCGCCGTTTCGCTTCGATGGAGTTCCGACTTCGCCGTTTTCCGCGTCAACGGGTCCGGCATCCTTGACGATGCCCGGAGCCCACCTCAAGCAGGTAACAAACCGGCTGTGCACGTTATCGACAGTTCTGACACACTTGCCTTCCTGGCTTAGATCCCAGCACCTTATCGTCTTGTCGTCTGATGCGGAAATCAAGTACTTGCCACTCGGGTGGAAAAGGATGCCCCGTACCCAGTTATCGTGACCAGATAGAGTCAAAACAAGAGTTCCGCGAGCGTCCCAAATTTTAATCGTCTTATCTCGGGATCCAGAGGCCATAAACTCGGCCGTGCTGCTTGCTGGCGGGGGTTTCTTCAGACCGGCCATGGGCGCTAGGTACTTGTATGTGGACGCAGGAGCGATTGTACAGCATGTTACAACGTGATCGTGGCCAAACATGATCAGCTTGGCTTCGGGCTCGGGGACGGAAATATCCCACAGCCTAACAGTCTTATCGTCGCCGGAGGAGAGAAGGAAGCGACCGTCCGGAGAAGGACAGACATCTCGCACCCAATCAACATGGCCACTGATGGTTCTCACACAATATCCGGTAGTGACATCCCATATTCTCAGTGTCCTGTCACGACTCGCGCTCACAAGCAGGGTGCCGGAGGAGGGCGCGCCGGCCGCACCTGATGGAATAAATCGAATGGCACTGACGCTGTGGTCGTGGCCAGGCAGGGTTCGAATGTTTTTATAGTCGTCTGCTGGGTCCCAAAGTTTGATCGTCAAATCAGAACTGCAGGATGCGAGTAAGTAGCCGCCTCGAGGACCGCCGTAGTCGACATCCAGCACCGCCCGAGTGTGGCCCTTGATCGTCTTTTCGAGTTCACCCAGTTCCCAATCCCAAATTTTGATGGTGGAGTCTTCGGAGCCAGATGCGATGGAAGAGAAGATTGGATGGAAGGCGACGCAGTTAATGGTATCTCGGTGTGATTCGAGGGTATGTCGAGCAGGGGCTTTTGGTAGCCAGGATTCGGGATCATTTCGTTTCGAGAGGGATCCAGGGGTCGCCTGATCGATTTCGGTTTGCAAGGCCTCGTTTCGGCTCTCAAGATCCATGATCTGTGGGGTTTATTAGATGTCGGTGTGGGAGAGCGGGGCAAAGGCTTAAGGAGGGAGTCGAGTTGTCGCGCGAGTATGGAAAACGTGCCTTCTTCTGCAGCCGTACAATGCTGGTCCATTTCTTCTCTAGCAGTGTCTCATACTTCTTCGCAGTGGCGGGATCGAATGTATCCTCGCCAAGATTGATCTCTTCGCGGAGTGCGGCGGCGGCATTTGGGAGGTTCTGAGCGGCGAGATATGCGATGATAGACTTGTGACTGCGGGCAACATGTTAACTTGGCTCTGGAGCGCACCAAAATCTCCCCGCGGGCAAATTTTAATACGCACAGCTCTTCCGCCTGTCTGGGTGTGAGTATGGAGCCCATTGTTGCGATGCCTTGCGGTTTGGCACCACACCAGCCGATTCTCTCTAGTTGCCCGCCAAACCAAACTCGAAGCGCCGTCGGCGTTTCTGGGAATTCTGTTGTCGAAAGAAGGCGCTCGAAAGGGAATCGCGGATGGGTGATGCTCAGAATTTCGTCATATCTCGAATCCAACAGGGCAGGTCGGACGATCGGGACTGAGAGCAACAAAGGCAAGGTGGGTTGGGCTTCGCTGTCAAGCACCAGCTAGCTCTCCATCACAGAGTCGCGTCAGAAAGTGGGCTCGGCCTCGGCGAAATGTTTTCCCTTAGGGGATGAGGCAGCCCCAGGTTTGCCAGCAGGACATGCACATGCAAGACAACGCATCAGAATCAAAACTGCATAATGCTTGAATATCGGGGTAAGCATTGGCGTCTTCATTCACCAAAGAAGACCACCATCCATTGCCCGTCTCATCCGCAGGGACCCCCCGGTGGCCCCGTGCGGGAATCGTGGTTCAGGACGTCTGAGACAGCAGTCAATTGGTCACAGCGCCACGATGTATATTGTGGCGAGTTTGATTCAGATTAAGGCCATTGGTCTGCATATTGGGGACTCAGATTACGTTGGGAACTGCAAATCGTGCCGGCAGATGGATGGTATTCCGTGGCACGGCGCTGTGCGACTGTTCCAATCAAGCAGGCCTCGGCAGAGTCAAGGCACCACGTGCCAGCGCCATGTCAAAACAGTAAACCCCAAACAAGCATGGGGTCGCTATCCCTAGATCAAGTTGCGGTATCTTGCAGCTGCCAAGAACACCTGTTCTTTCAACTTGCGGTCTGGAACTTGCGCGGAATCGGAAGCCACAGGCACTAGCACCCAATAGACTATGGCCTGGCAACAAGCATACATGGGTTGACAGTTCCAGGAGGTCGGCTACGAGCAGAGAAGATATTGAAGGCTGTCAGTGCTCATCCACGGCCACATGGTGCATACACGCTCAGGCCGGATAATTGATGCAGCTCCGTTATCATGCATGTAGCATATTCATTCCAGCACGGTTTACCCAAATTCAGAAGGCGACAGGGATCTGATCGACATCTTGAGCACAAGCCCCAATCTGGAACCATGGCACGCCTCAATCCCTCTGCAGGCTTGCATTCATAGCTGCCCGACTCCTGGTGTAAGTCATCGAGCAGCAGACAACTTGCCCAACAGAGCTGCACTGTGGATAATCCGTCACCGCCTATGACGACGTCGTTATCCACCAAATGCAGGGCGGGATCCCAGGGTAGCCAGGGGTACGGTGAGAGCTTCGGCCAATCAAACGCCGCATCCCGGCCGCCTTGGGCCAATTCCAATTCCGTCGGGGTTCCCCGCTTCACGGCGGCTCCCGTGCGTCACCTGGATGCTGTTTGGCTTCATTGCCCCCTCCCTAGATTCGGATGACTACATCTCAACACAATCTGCTCCTTTCACTCTCCTTCTGTGATTCTTCTCTTTCTCTCCTTCTCTCTCCGTCATACAACTGTCCTCATTCAAGGCACCAGAGGCAAACATCAATCGAGCATCATCCATATCCCACTTTACCCTCAGACTCTTGCGACTTAGGCGCCCATCATGACTACCCGTTATCGCGTCGAGTGTAAGCTTCAACTCACCCAGATGTCCAACCGACAGCCCAGAGCCTCAGCAAAGCTTACAAGGACGTTTAGATGCCCTAAAGACGCACCGTAGGGACCAATTCATCGGTATGCCGCCATTTCCACCATCTCCTGACGCTCATATCATGTCGCGTGCTTCTCGGTCTCATTCAATTGTCTACCCCACTCTTATCAACTACACCCACAACCTCATATCTGTCTTCATCTCCGTCACCGCCGGACCTGTCCACTGACCATTGCCAATAGAATGGATCAAAGGCCTTTTGGCTGTGCCGTTTGTCTTGTACTCCCAGCCGACTGGTGTTTTCGGGGATGGACCAAGTGTTACTCAAATGGCCGCCGAGGCTCACCGCCGCTATGCCGAGATTATGCGTGATGTCGAACTCATGATTGACGACCACAGTATGTCTCTTCAGACTTGTTCCAGATCTAGATAACATTGTTAACTTCCAGCCAGTCGCTCGTCAATGTGATGACAACATGTTGCCTTCAAAGCTGAGAATGCTTGTGCCCACCGCCGGGCCATTCTTTACCAGATTACCTTTGGAAGCTGCTTTCAAATACCAAGATAGGAAACGATACATCTCATCTAGGCGATTTGTCGCGCCATCCTTTAACGATGTGCGGCAAATCCTTAATTCTGCCCAGACCATGGCGGTCACGAATGGGGCGCTACAACTGGCTACCTTTGATGGTGACGTGACGCTGTATGATGACGGTGAAAGCCTGCTCCCATCAAGCCCCGTCATTCCTAGACTCCTTGGTAAGATTTGCGGGTTTTTTTTTCCGAGAAAAGAGGTGCTGATTAGAATTATAGACCTTCTCCGCAAGAACATTAAGATCGGAATCGTGACGGCCGCCGGCTACACCGTAGCGGAACGCTACTACGAGCGTCTTCACGGCCTCCTTGAAGCCATTGCCACAGCTGAAGACCTGGACCCCATCCAGAAGCAAAACATCATCATCATGGGCGGAGAGGCCAACTACCTCTTCGAGTTCAGCCCCTCGTCACCCCACCGATTAGCTCCCGTGCCCCGCAATGAATGGTTGACCCCGGAGATGGCATCCTGGTCCGAGCCAGACATTACGAACCTGCTGGATGTAGCTGAATCTGCTCTCCGTGACTGTGTGAAGTCGATGAACCTCCCCGCCATCATCCTGCGCAAGGACCGTGCTGTTGGAATCATCCCCAAGACGCCGGACGTGCGAATTGCCCGCGAGAGCCTCGAGGAGACTGTCCTCGTCGTCCAGCGCATCCTCGAGCTAAGCGCTCTCGGTTCCACAACCGAGCACCCATCTACACGCCCGCTGTCGCCTCCCGGAACCTCATCGCCCCGCCGAGTTCCATTCTGTGCTTTCAACGGCGGCCGCGATGTCTTTGTCGACATTGGAGACAAGAGCTGGGGAGTGACGGTCTGCCAGCAGTGGTTCGGCAGAAAAGGCGGAAACGGAGCCATCCGCGGAGAGAACACGCTCCACGTCGGCGACCAGTTCCTGAGCGCAGGATCCAACGACTTCAAGGCGCGAAGCGTGGGAACAACTGCCTGGATCGCCAGCCCTTCGGAGACGGTGGAGCTGCTGGACGAGCTGGCGGACCTGATGCAGAAGAAGCTGTCTTGATGATTTTTCAACTCTCGACGAGATCGATCGGACTGACGGACGGACGGACGGACGGAACGCAACGCATTGACGAAACTCTTGCTGGCTTTTTCACATGATTGATACCTAAGGTGGGGGGATGGAGTTTTGCGTTATGGCAGGTCTTGTATCTGGAGCTCGGGTTTGGGTTTTTGGCTTGAATTGTCCAGCGACGACACCTAGGTGAACACTTACGACTTGACGCATGCAACCTTTTTTCTTTCACGTTACTCGGCTGTGTGGTGGGCTTTAATGAGTGGTTGGTAGGGAAATCGCCATGGGCATTCATTTTTGGATTCATGGCACATATGAGACGATGAGATGCAGCTTGGTGGTGGCCCAATATCCGAGATGGCTAGGACGAGAATAGCATCAATTTTTGATATAATATTGTGGAGGTTGTTGAAATGCGCATTTTTCTTGATTGTGTGAGTTAAAATGGCAACGTCGCATGGAGACACAATGTGGCTTGGATCATCAAACAGGGTTGTGAGATGCAGTTGTTTGAGTAACCGCCCAGTATTGGCAATGAGACATTATTGACTTGTTGGTTAATACAACATATGCGCAGTGTGACCAGTTTACGATCATCATTATCCTGGTCTTCTCTTTTCTCTCCAACCACATTAATTTCGCGCGCCACATTACGGCCTCATGCCCCCACAAGGTTGCACATCAGAAGGAGTTCCCGTGAGCCAGGTAAGTTTACGATTTACCGCGTTCCGGCCCCAACGCCCGAGACTCCTGTCTTCCGGGGGCAGCGGACCTTTTGCATTCCTGATAACCCATGGTCGGTCGCAAGAAGGTTTGCAGCTCTCCGGGTCACGCGTCAGCGAAGCGGCGGGATCCAGAGCGCGAGGGCGTGTGGCAAAACGTTCCAAAGGTGGCTGTGTAGGCTCAAAGACCGAGACCGAGACTTTTTTTTTCTTCTTAGCCCCGCGAGAGTCGATCAGTGCCCATGGCGACCGCGATGGATGAAGAACCTTGGAAAGAGGGCATTGGTCAGGTAAAAAGCGCAGCGAGAGAATAATGGACCCGAGCTGCAGGCTGCAAGCCACTCCGCCCGCAGCAAGCCCGCGCGCTAGTTAATACGGACCGCGGTTCAGTACACTTTTTTTTGGTTTGCTCGTGAAGGCACTGCTGGAGACGGGGGCAGGTCCATGTTTGACGGATCGCCGGCACGGAGCGAAGACCGCACCTTGTGAAAAGTCAATGTGTGCAGAGCAAAGCCATGACGTCTGATTAGGGAAGCAACTGGGGAGGGACTTGGGCGGGAGGATCGACGTCCTAGGGGGGAGTGGAGCTTTTCTTCTTTTTCGTACAACACTGCAAAATCGTGCTCCCTTTTCACTGGGCCACGGTCATTGTCTAGAGGGAAACTTGGCGGGCTGCAGAGGGCTTAGAAATCAGCGGGCCATGTCGGTTGCGCGCATCTCTCACCAGTTTTGGACGACGATGACACTGTTTCGCCACAGAAAAAAATGGAGTCGGAGGAGATGGGTCCCCAATAGACTTGAACCTTTGATGGTTTCCATTGTGTCAGCCCTGTAATCAATTCGCTTCTCGGCAGACCTAGACTCAGCTCCCCCACCCGTGGACAGTCCGGGAATGTCTTTCTTAGTGCCGAGTGTGGGCGTGATCCTTGCGCCACATCCATCATGATCCTTTGTGGAAATTTGCCATGTCGCACGGCAGACAGAGGGATAGGCAGAGAGGTAGAGAGGTAGGGAGGCAAATGAGAAAAGACGAAGAAAAAAGAGGTTAGAAGGATGACGACGACAATTGTTCTAGCTGCTGTATCTGTGGCTTGATGTCACTTGTCAGCAGCTTGAACCGAGCCCAAGTCCCCAATCAATACCTCTTTATCGGGTCAAGCGGCACCATGCATCGGAAACCGATGCACAGCGCAACGAGAAAGAGGCTGTGGGTGTGTCACCTGGGGTACCCAGCACAGCTCCTCCAGACACCGACCGTCTCGGAACTATCGTTGCCGGGAGTCGACACCAAGCATGCACCATTTTTGGATCTTGACGCTCCTGTCAGTGCTGTCACAAAACATGTCAGCGGCTATTTGACACTGGAGAGATGAGAGGCCCTCAGCTTCGCTCCGCGGGAGAGGCGGATGCTGACTGGGAGAGAGAAAGTTACCCGCCCTCTAGACGTTTTAGTGCGAGCATCTGCAAACAAGAAGGACGGGAACGCAGTTTCTAGCTGCTGCAGGTGTAGCTAGCTAGCCATTGGCCGAGTCGATGAACCCCAACAAGAGAGCCGCCCAAGTGCTGACGGCCCAGGGTGGCAGCGCTTGCGCTAGGCTGGGGACCACGCAGGCTCGGCCGGGGCGAGGAGGGCGAGGTACAAGGCCCGGTGGAGAGGCCTAGACTGTGAAGTTAGCGACTGGACCAGGTAGATCTGGGAGGTGTGAGGTGGCTGTTTTGTCGCTGGTTGTGAGGTGTCCGCGCCGAAACTATAATACAATCACCAACGCCCTCAGCATAACGGCGCACACGGTACATTACCCCCCTGCTGCCCCGGCGATTCCTCCCATGCGCTCTTCATATATGGTTACTCTCTGATTCTCAACTTTTCCGGGCATCTTTTCTTTTATTCGAATCGTTCTTTGCTTGCGTTGGCGCTTTGCGACCTGTCGGGTTTCTTGCGGGAGCAAACTATTTTTGTCTATCCGGTCATCTCAGAGGACTCAGCTTAGAATAGCTGCAGCGCCCCCCCACCAGAGCAGAGAGAAAAAGAGACAGACATCGATCTAAGACAGCTTCTTCGGCGGAACGAGACAGCCCGACCCGATCCATCGATATTCCTTCGTTCGTCTCATAACTCGCCAGCGAAGAGACATTGGCTCGAGAAAATCATTATGCGCTCCTTCATCCCGCTGGTCTCGCTCGCCGCGACTTGCGCTCACGCCGGCACCGTCAGCGTCCCCTTCTCTAAGCAGCAGTTCGACCACTCGCTCAAGATCGGGAAGCGCGACACCCTAAACCTCGATGCCTTCAACAATATCACCGGCGGCGGCTACTATGCTGAATTTGAGATTGGCACTCCAGGCCAGAAGCTGCACTTCCTCCTCGACACAGGGAGCAGTGACACTTGGGTAAATTCAGTCGACACGGATCTGTGCAACAGCGTATCGTTACAAACAACAAACGGGTTTTGCCTGACGACTTGTGAGTTTGATATTTCTCAGGTTTTGTCATTTAATGTGTTGGAAAACACATGCGACGCTTCCAATAACCAACCCAGCTAACGTCTATGCCCAGTCGACCCTAACGCTAGCACCACCTTCAATGACTTTGACAAGGGCGGTTTCGACATCACGTACCTCGACACCCGTCAGATTAAGGGCGACTATTTCAAGGACAGCGTCACCATTGATGGCAAGACCGTCAAGTCTCAGCAGCTCGGTTTGGCCACCAAATCGGTGAGCCCCACGGGTATCATGGGCCTGGGTTTCGACACCAATGTTGCCGCCGACACAAAGTACTCAACCATTATCGACAACCTGGTCTCGCAAGGCTACATCAACACTCGCGCCTTCAGCTTGTACCTCAACTCCATCGACCAAAACGACGGCACGGTCCTCTTCGGTGGAGTCGACACCCAAAAGTTCATCGGCAACCTGACCACCCTTCCCCTCAAGCCGGACTTCCAGTCCAGCAGCAACAACATCACCTCTTTCACCGTTGGCCTGGACTCCTTCACCGTCAGTGGCAAGAGCGGCCTCAAGCTCAGCAAGTTGAGCGCCGACGCCATCCTCGACTCCGGTTCCACCGTTTGCCTGCTCCCAGACTCGCAGGTCCAGGACATCTGGAGGGCCTTTGACGTCCGCACCATCTCTGGAGTTAGCGTGAACTTTATCGACTGCGCCTACGCCGACTCCAAGGGCGACGGCATCACCTTCGACTTTACGTTTGACGGCAAGACGATCCAGGTCCCCATGAGCCAAATGGTGGTCAACAGCTTCGCTGATACCCAGGACCAAATCTTGAACGATCCCACCCTCGGCCAAGTCTTTGACGGCTGGACGGGCGCTTGCATGTTCGGCATTGGTTCCGCCTCCGACTACGGCGTCAACGACAGCAACTTTGCCCTGCTCGGTGATACCTTCTTGCGCTCTGCATACGTTGTCTACGACCTGACCAACGAGCAGATTGGCATAGCCGAGGCAAACACGGGCACCAAGAACAGTGAGATCGTCGAGATCAAGGCTGGCGACAAGGACTTGCCCAGTGTCACTGGTGTCTCCAGTAAGTCCACGGCAACGGGCACTCGCCCGACCGTCTACGTGACTGCGTCCTCTGACGGCTCTTCAGGCAATGACAAGGACAGCGCTGCCATTCACTTGACGGCGGGTCCCGCTCTGATAGCTTCGCTCATGGTGGCTGTGGGAGCTGCTGCGATCGTGCTATAAGAGAGAAAAAAAAAGCGTATAGATTAAAAACGAAATGAGCTTATGGGGGTTTTTTTTCCTTCCTGGCGCACACGGAACTTTGATTTTTTGCAGGTACGATACAGACATGAGGCGGAAGACAGGCGTCCCGCCATTGAATATGTATTACGATACCCCTTTACTTGAAAAATAATTTTGTTCAAGCATCATGCCCCCCCCCTCACGACATACATAGTTGCATATAACTCTCCATTATAGTATGAATGAATGGCCTTGGCTGGTATATCCCAAGCAATGATACAGCCTCAAATCAGTTTGACCAATCGAGCATTCCTATTCTTGTTAATCGTGTCACTCTCGTCACACCACCCCACGGCATGAAAGCTGATGCTCTGACTCGTAACCCAGTCCAGGAGGATGCAGGTCCTTTCTTTAGTCGCAAAAGTCTACAAAGCCAAGTCTACATCTTCTTTTAGCCGGCGGCAAAGGCTAGTAAAAGTAGAGCCTTGTCCTAAAATTATGGTTAAACTTGGGCTTTGCGTGCGCTGGTCATTTTACAAAGCCACCGGAACCTTTTCGACTCTAGACCCAGAGGCTCTAAGTCTGGCGGTGGAAGCCAACCCAAGCTATCGAGTGAACAGCTAAGAAGTCTAGATCTCACGGATGTTCTATATCAAATGATAGATGTGCGAGAGAATCAATGTCTGACTTTCCACTACCTCCAATCAAAATGGTCTGTTTAAACCCTTCGTATACAAATACATGCGAGGCTGAGGGTGACAGAAATGTCCATCCCTCCTTTCCATGCGCAGCCGTCACTCGTCTAGTTCATCTGATTATACCGCTCTCTCGCCTTGTCCTGAACCGTATTCAGATAGTCGGCGTAATTGTTCTTCGTCTTGCGTTCTGCCATCTGCGCCGCATCTCCCAAATTTCCACCCTCGGCGCCCAAGCCAACACCCTCCTGGTACGCATTCGTCTCTATCACCTCAGTGCGTCCGTCACCATTCGCACCAAGGCCAGATCCCATGGACCAGCCCATCTTTGCCAACATGCCAGCGCCTTTGGATTGTGCAGGCTTGGCGGGTGGAGGCGCTTCCTCCTTTTTTGGCGCCTGTTGCTTGGGTTTTCCCTGTTGATCAGGCGCGGGCTTCGTGGGCTGGTTATATGCAGCACGTCTCTCCTTGGCTCGATCTCGATACTGAGATGACGTGGGTGTGTCATCTGGATTCTCTTGTGCCTGTTTCTGTAATCTCTTGTCGCGAGCTGCCAGTCGGGGCAGGGCTGCCTTGACTTGTTCCTCATTTTCCATGGCACTTTTGTGATTTCGGGATTTTTCATGAATGTCAACTTCCTCGACTGACTTGTACTTCCGCATGCAGATCAGACACATCAGCCTGTCTCGATCGACATAGGAAATGACCTTTTCGCTTGGGGCAGCTGGAGGTTGCGCTTTGGTATCCGCCGTGCTGGGTTCTGGGGTATTGGATTTCCTCGCGTTCGCGTCTTGGGGAGCACTGAGCTTAGACATGCCTATTGAAATCTTGATAGGACCCTGAGGCTTGTCGCCTGCTGGTCCGTTTCCTGACAGTGCTATCCGCACCGGTGTGCGATCTGGTTCAGTCGCTCCATTGTTATCAGATGTATCGCCGTCTCCTCGAAGCTCACTTCGCTTCTTCTGCCACATTGCCATCTGGCCAGCCATGGGCACAAACTTCTTGGTCGAAGACCCGCCAGGGGCGCCTTCGGCTTTCCGCTTCTTCGGCTTTTTATCCGCGGCATCGTCATTGCCCTGCTTCGCAGCGTCGTCGCCCCCGGGAGGGGCAGGCGTCACTATGTGCTGGCTAGGGTAAACGTGAGTATCGCGGTAGCGAACTCGAAGGTCGGGGTTGAACAAAGGATGAAATGACATCCGTTCAATGGAAGGAGTGATCTCTCGGTCTTCCGGCAAAAAGACACCCATATGAATGGTCGACACGGTGACAGGGCAAGCGGCAACGGTGAACGATCGAGATTTTTGAAACTTGCTCAGGGCAGCAGTTGCATCCTCCAATGTCCAAAATTCTGCGAAGCCATATTTGAATGACTCGTCAGTATTGGAATCACGCATAAGAAACACTCGATGCAGCGATCCAGGGCGTGCGCCCATTCCTGATGTATCACCAGTGGGTGCTGTCGACTTGAGCTTCGGCGCTCCATTCGAGTTGTCTTTGGTCGTGTCCGGCTTCTCAAGCTCCAGTCGCTTTATGTCTTTTGCAAACATATCTTCAGTGACAAATGGTGCAAGAGGATAGACAACAAGGATCTGGGATGGAATATCGGCAGCATCCGTAACGCCTGTAAGACTCTGCTGCCAGTTGGGTGCTTTGTCATGGGTCAGCCGAGAAGAGGTCATGGCGAGAAGGTACAACTTACCGGCCTGGGGGCCGCCGCATATCTTGCATTTGGTTCGGGTGGCATAATTGGAAAAGTCGCACTGGTAGTGTTAGGGAGGCACTGCACAACTAGAACGGAATACATACTGATGGGCAATTCCAGTCATTTCCGCTACCCCGAGAATCAACGTCCTCGCGGCTCTCCCGGGTTCGGGCATAGTGTATGTATGCATCAAATTTCCCTTCTGGCACGTCATCAGTGGAATGCGCCAACTCAATATAAAGCTTTGGATAATGCTCTTTCATGAAGGCGACAGCATGATCGACTTCTTGGAACTGTACAAAAGCCCGGCGGTGCCCTATCCTTTGTTAGAACTATCCTGCTGACGAAAGTGCAGGTGCAAATCTCACCCTTTGAAGCAGACACGCGGACTTCAATCGATGGAAACTCGGCCGCAATAGAGTTGTTAAGGAGGCTATCTCGAAGCTACGATTCCTTCCATTAGTCATTGAGAGCCAGTAGGTTGGGTCGGTCCTTGAACGCGGCGGACGACCCGCGATCGGGAAATTCCTCAAAGAAAACCAGGGTTGGTGTTTAGGCACCGGATGCCGCTGGACAACGAGTCTTGGATTCGATGGCCAGAAGCATCTCCGTTGGTGGTCATAAAGCGCTCAGATCGGCAGGGTACCAACCTCACTCGACGATATGCTGAATGGCAGGCCTTCGAGGATAACTGTATCGCTGGGCCTGCCAGCATCTCTCATCGGACTGTAAGATCGACTTCGGTTGTGACGGCTAGCAGATCTAGACCGAGGCGGTCGGTCGTCGTTATCTCTATATCTCGAGCGCGAGCTCCCATGGCCTTCATCCCCGTACCAATCGCGACCGTGATCACGATCGCCTTGGTGGCCGTCATCGTACATGTCGCCGTAGTCGCGCTCATCTTGATATCTTGAGCCCCGCGGAGCGCCTCCCCTTCTCGAGTATCCTTCATCGTATTGGCTGTGCCGGCCGTCGTAATCTCTCTCGTGGCGCATTTCGTCGTCCCGATAATGAGAATCTCTCCCCCGGCGGTCGTTAGGAAAGGCTTGCTGGGGCGGAGACCTAGAATGGTCTCGCCGTCCCGTGGGGAAGTTAGCCGTCAAGCTCAAACGATCCATGATGGTCCCTTCTCGTGTGTTCATTCTATCCCAGAGGCGCGGACTGTGTGCCATTTACCCTGCCGCGATCGGTAGCCGTCTTGTCGCTGATCGTAGTAGTCTTCGTCCTGGTTCGTCCTGCGGTCGGCGTCTCTGGAGCGATCCGGAGATCGCGCTCGGTATTCGTCGCGCATAACGGCGTAAACTCGCACGATATCCGGTAGGTTCAAGATATTATGGGGTCGTAACTGGCGAAGAAGCAAGGTGGTCAATGAAGCCCACGGGAAGATCAACTCAAAGGTGGCATGTCAGAACAGGCAGAGGCAACCAAACTCGCGACGGCTTAGTCAGCTCGCCAATGCGTCACCAACAAGCCCGCATAACTGAACCTTGTCCCGGGCCAAGACACTTTGGTGGCACAGTCACTCCCTTGAAATAGTTGACAGAATAAAGCGTAGGTAAATTTGATCTATCAATCGAAGGAATCTTGCCCGTGACTAGCCGTTTCGAGGTCTAATATGGTAGCAGGCCAAGAACAGTGATAAGGGTTTGGCAGCATGGCCAATCTTTTCACGCATGAGCTCAACTCAATAATAAATCGCCTGTCTCAAAACATTGGTAAAAGAAAATCCCCCATGACGACCTATTATCTTGCCTCATTGTAGCTAGCACGTTGGAAGATGTTTTTACTTCAGTCGCTTTATTTGCGACGGCCAATCCGGATGCGATTTGAATCTATAAGCTAGTACCAGTAATATCTCCCCCACTTCACTGCACAGTGGCAATACAATCATACCAACCCAAAATTAAACAAGATCTGAAACGAACAATAAAAAGCAACTATAACCCTCTTTTAAAACATACATACCCGGCCTGCAAGCCATGTCTGAAGGGAGAAACTCCGAGGGGACGCCTCAGGAGTGGGAGGCATCAGAGGAGTGCTGTTATGTCGCTCTCACTCACAGCCATCTGGACGTCAAAGCCATCATGGACAGAGTCCGGGATCCCGGAGCCGGCGCCATCGTCTTCTTTGCTGGTGAATAGCCCATTTCAATATTCCTAGCTATTGCCAGTTCATTCACCCCCGTTGACACACCACTTAGGAACCACGAGGGATAACTTTGACGGCAAGCCGGTTAAAGAGCTGCAATACACATCCTACCACCCCCTCGCGCTGCGGTCCATGATGGCCATTGCGCAAAACATACGCAGCAAGCACGATCTCAAGGCAATAGCAATGGTCCATCGCCTAGGGACGGTACCTATTGGGGAGGAAAGCATCCTGATCGCCGTATCAGCCCCGCACCGGCAGGCGGCGTGGAGAGCGGGGGAGGAGGCTCTCGAGGACGTCAAGGCTAAGGTAGAAGTGTGGAAGCGCGAGGAATTTGAGGGCGAAGAGGGCGTCTGGAGGGCAAACCGCGACGGCGCCAAGGGAGTGCGGGAAGATGTGTAAAGTAATTCTTAAATGAGTCTTATAACTGCCCCCGGCAACGGTCAAGGTTCATCGGGGCATCTATGAAGTATATACAATGAAGAGATACACAATTGCTACAAATTCATTCCGCGCCGCGGATCTGTAATCAACGCTCTCCGCCTATGCTCGCCGACATGCCCTCGCCAACCCATTCCCATTCCTGCTCTCCGCCACTGGAGGGTATGTATTGTCCCAACGGAAAGCAAATATCCACACCTCGGTCTTTAAACAAATTCATCAATCTTCGTAACCATTATCATGAATCCAACTTTTATTTCTCGTAGGCAGGGAGCGGCTCCTGCATGTATTCAAAGGGACATCGAGGGGGGTGCTTGGCTCCGCAGCAAGTCGGGAACATCACTAGGATTTGGTTGTTAGCTTTCGTGGCATAAGCGGAGGGGCTTTTAGGTCAGAAACATACTGATATGTCCATAATACGCCTCGGAAAACGTCACATCCGTGCCCAGACCTTGGACTTCAATATCCTCCGTGAATGCGGAGGGGTAGACGACGATGCCATACTCTGAGTGCAGCACGCGCCAGAACTCCAGTGGCAATCTAAGTCGTCACCGGTTAGAACCAATGTCTCGTGGAAGCAAAGGAAAGGGGTTGTCATACTGGAACTGTCCATGCTTGATGCATGCGTGCATAAAGAGGCACACGGTCTCGAGGACAACCCGGCCCTCGTTGACTGCCATCTCGAGCTGGTCGCCCTTGAGATCAAAGACTCGTTTCAGGCGCTCTTTGGAATATGACATGGCAATGGACCAGGCCTTTGCAATCTTTTGTATATCCCGCTCGGGACAGGGGCACTCGCATGTCGCCATTGTGATTTTTTTGTTACCTTCGGGTGAGCAGAGTCGGGGTGGAATGGTGTCGCAAGCCGTGTAAGTCGAATGGCGATAGAGGCAATGGTTGAACCACCAGAGCAAGAGAGGCTGAAAGAGGAATGTTGACAGTGACAATGGCTCAGAAGGGAGGAAATAGGAAGAAAAAGAAGAACGAGTGTAGAAATCAAATGAGGGTTTCCCTAATTCAAGTATTTCTGCCGTCGCACTTCACTGCGACGGCGCAAGCGCGTCCAAGCTGTCCTCGAGGCCATCAAGGTGCCCTCAACTCCCCCACCCAGCCGTCATCGGGCGGTCCACGGTCCCTTGCTGCACTCTAGCGTTTGCCAATCACCATCGCGTCATCACGGCATTCCGTTTGAGATGTATGCGGCTCTTCAACAATATGGGGTCGCCGTGCTATCACGAGGGGGACCTCTCTGGCCTGCCCTAATTGTCTTGAAATCTTCTCGCTTGACCGACCTGACCAACAGAGTAAAAACCCCCACCTCGGACGAGGGGAACTCATCCTTGGCAACGCAAAAGGTCCGTAGTGGATGATGCGAGGAATGTTTTCCCTGTGGCTTTTTATTTAGCCTTTTTTGTAGAATTATTCATGCTACATCCAAGGTCGAGCCAAGGGTTGGAAACCCACCAATTTAATATCTCACAAAACCACAGGGGAACAAACTTCATCACCAATGGCACATTAAATCTCTTAAGAATATATGAATTAAATTATATCATATGATCCAGTCAGTCAGCCATGTGGCTCGGGTATGCTTATCGTCATCATCACCCGTCCATGCTGGTACCTAGCCAGATATTATATACATAGGCAGATAGGTCGACAAGATATGCTAGGGAATCAACAAAAAAACATCGCTCATAAGTGGTATCTCTCGCTCCAATCATCCATCAAATCATCCCATACAAGTACAAGCCGTTGCTCCAGCTCTTACTTTTTTACTTCTCGTTTCTATAGGGCGTAGTTTTCGGTGTGAAGAAAAATCTCCTCCAGTTCATCATCTCCCCAAATCTCAGCTTGAAGTCGGGCCACTGTGTTGGCAACACCGACTCTCATGGCTGGTGGGCCGCACACAAATACGGCCGTTCGCCTTCCTAGGATACCTCGGCCATCAGCTCCGCCTGTTGCCCACTCTTTGAGCATGTAACCCAAGTCTGGCCGGCCGTACTCGACACTCCAGCCACCATCAATCTGGTGAGGGACGGGGAAGGCAAAGCGCATCAAACTCTTTTGGAATTCGGTGGGGGTTTGAGGGAAACCAAAGTCGAAGCCCGATGGTGGGCCGAACGTCGAGGTTGGTCGAGGCTTGCCGCCTTCAGGATCGATGGGGTGTCGAAGGTGGGCAAGCTCCGGGGGGTTGATGGGGGTTTCTCCCTCAGGAGAGATGACATCGGGAGGTAGTCTTCGGGGTGAGGGTGGTGCGTAGTTAAAGTGAGGTGGATGTTCAGCTTGCATGGGACGGAAATGGAACTCTTGTTCCTTGGTCTGGGGAACCTCGAGTGACAACTTTTGCTTCTTATCTTCTGGGTAGTAGTCGTTGCCCTCCAGTTTGTTCAGTGACTCTTCAGTAGCTGAGATCTGATTTACAGGAGGGGCCGGAGGAGCAGGAGGGATATTGTGAGGCTGAAGATACTTTTGCTGGGGCAGAGCCGTGATGCGATCTTCATCCTCAGCACGCAGCTCACGCTCACGCTCCGGGTCACCCATAGCCTCGGCCTGAATGAAGGCAGAGTTTCGCTTAGAGGCAATACCTGCAACAAATCCGTCTAGCTTGTCATGGAACAAGTGGCTCAAAGCTCGACCGTTCGGAGCGCCTTGACCACCCAAAATGGCATCACCTGGACGTTGCCTGACAGCCGAAGTGACGAAGAATTTGCATGTAACGCTCTCTGGAGGAGCAGCTTCTCTGCAAATCCGGAGTTCCTCGCGGAACCAATCCATAGCTTCGAGTCGTTTCAGGGCCCAGACAACGACGACTCTCTTTGTGATTGCCTTTCCGTCTCGCATTCTTTTGATCAAATCCAGCAGCTGTGACATGAGCGCAGTGATGCCGCTACCTCCTGCAATCAGAATACAAGTATCAAAAGCAGCGAGATCTCGTCGCATGCCACCATAGGGTCCATCCAGGAATGCACGATAAGTGTGGAATGGACCTTTGTCAATAGCAGTTTCCAGGACCTTGCGGGTGAATCCACCGTAAGGTCGGAACACTAAAGTGCAGTCACGATACTGCTCGCCATACTCGGACGGGAAATCCTCGCTGCAAAGCGAGGAAATGGTAAAAGGATGGTTCTCAAAGATGGAGATTCCAGGCATACGCAAGTACACGTATTGACCAGGCTTCCATCGCATTTGAGTAGGGATAGTGATCTTGATGGCGTTCTCTGCCATGAGAGTGATGGCTGCTTCATCGCCAACTAGGAACGATAAACGCCAGGGCTTAAGCCAGTTGAGCTTGAACAGTCTCAGAAAGTAGCAGAAAGCCCAGATGGCAAGAGACGTGTATAGATAGCTCCATGACATCAGGAAGTTCTTGGTGTGCCAGAAGAGACAGCCAATGTAGACGAAGGAAACGGGAACATGCAGAAGTACAAAAACTTCATAGGCCATTCTCCTAATGAATGGGAGCGAAGCAACACAGAGCCACACGAGTGGCACGAGACATGCGATTCCAGTGCCGTAGATGATGCCGCTGCCACCAGGGAAGAGACGTTGAAACACCTTCATGCCGCCATCATCCCAAACTGGCTGAATGTAAAACGGAATGGTGTGGACCAGAGAGAGGAAGAGGCAAATATAGCCAGCCCATCGGTGGAACACGTTGAGGCGCTCAGGGCCAATTCCAATGAGGTAGGTCAGGATATTGGCCTTCATACTGGTCACAATAATCCACGGGGTCAGAGCGATAGCAATCATTCCAGCACGGATAGCCAGAGGCGGGGAGCCGTATTGAATGCTCTGCCAGTAAAGTGGTTGCTGGAGGAAGCAGTAAAGGGTGACGAATACGGTGGCGATAAAGACACATGCCAACACGGCCAGCGACGAAAAGGTAAATCGCCAGTTGCCCCAGACAAAATCGGGAATGGGGCGGTAGAAAATCCATCGAAATAGAGCCAGGGTGTCGTTGACGAAGCCGACGGAAGAAAAGTGCGCCTTTGGTCGGAAATTCTTCTCGCCCATCACATCAGTTTCTGGGAAGAAGTGCTGGCCTGTTTGCGCAGTGATGCCGGTCTGGGCAGCATGTTGGTCTTGGAAATATCCGGGCTCGAGGCTGTAGGCTCTTCGGTAATGTTCCTCGACTTCTTGCTTGTATATGGCTTGTCGAATCTTGTCTTGCCAAAAGTGCCATATTCTCATGATGAAAACGGTGCCCATGAGCACCAAGGCAAAGTATGTCCATCCGAGAGCATACTTTCCAGATTTCTCCCATGGATCGACTACATGCGCCTCGACCAGACCTGCGGGGCTCGTGGGTGTCAAAGGAATGCTGATGCGCTTTACGAGGCCCGCAAAGGTGCTGGTGGCATCAGATACGGCGTTGCGAACGGCGGGTTGCATTTGAGAAGCCATTTTCGACCAGCGATTCAAGCTTCTGCACTGGGAGTTTTGAGAGTTGGCGGCGAAGCGCGGGAAAGCTTCCCGTTTAGTTCCACATGAATGACGATCAATCTAAATATGCCGAGTCCGTGTATCATCAGTTCTACAATATGCCGTTGAGAGGTAAGCCGGGCGTTCGAGCTTCGGTGAGATTTGAGCTAGCTCGTCGCGATGCTGCGTTGATGATGCGATTCAATGCCGGACAGCGAGGGTAAAATCCGATGCCGATCAAATTGAATCGAAGAATACCAGACTCCCCGATCAGTGGTCAGCACATTCGGTATAAATCAAAACACAACGGATGCTGTGAACGAGAGGATGTAGCTTGGGGGTGAACTTGTGTGAGGTTTGGGGGCGATGAGGATGGGGCGATGAATAGTTAAAAACGAGTTCACAGTGAGGATGGATGGGCAAATGCGGCCGGATATATGACCTTAGAGAAAGCGATCCATGCAGACTAGACGGAGCTAGGATCAACAGGGTTCAATTGGAAGAGCGGCAGGGGAAAGAAAGAGGGCGTCTAGCACCACCGTAGTGGGAGCAACTTGCGCGAGGCTTTTGGATGTGATATGCGAGATTGCCATGTGGACGAGGGCAGAGAGGGCGACGGTGCATGGGGGCGGGCAATCACAGCAGGGGGCAATGGGAGGGGAGCCCTTGGTACGGAGCGGGACGAGCAACGGTCTAAGGGCCAGCGGCAGACGGCTGCTTGATATTGGCTGGCCAAAAGATGCGGTCTCGTCAGTCACGCCGCTTGTGGAAGTGTGGAGCAAAGTTTCCGTCACACGCAGAGAGCTAGTTTGGCGTGGCCCTGGAGAGCCACCAGCGGCGGCGCTGGTTAAGGTGGGTGACATGCAGAGGGAAAAAAGAAGGTCGCGCCAGGCCTTTGCACCTTTGCACAGACGGACGGGTTGAAGAGCCGGGGTGGCCGGGAGTGTTTTGTTTCCTTGGCCTTGGACGGCTGGGCCAACGGAAGAGGCGGGTTGCAGGATCGGCGACCATGTTGTTCGATGTGTGGCTGACCGGAGTAGATTTGCCTGCCAGAGTTGAGTGGTTTCGCTTGCTTGCAGAGAGAAAAAGAAAGCACAGTCCAGAATGAGTAAGAAATAAAATCGCCTTCTGTCCCAAGTTAGCTTGGCAATGCCAAAGTTGGAGCTGTCGAAGACTGTAGCCTTGGCGATCGATGATTGCCCGCCGAGACTCGAGCCATCAAAGGGTATCCTGGCCTGGCCGGGGCACATTGTGACAATAACGACAGTGACCCTCTGGGTTGGCGAGCCCTGGGCTGTCATTGGCTCGAGTCAAAAGCCACCAGCGCAGATGAGTGTCTGGGTTGGCCCTAGGATTGGCCGCGCCTTGCATCGCCAGCGGACCACACGGACACAGGGTTCCTGGCAGTGCTCCCCTCCCTGCTCCCCTCCTCTTCATCGGATATCTCCCAGCGCCCTCTTTGGGGGCTGCGAGTGGCTTGTCCTCGGGTGGTAGGACCCGGCGGCCGGTCAAGTGCCCGGCAGTAAAGGGTGTATCGAGGTAGGCATTGTGTGGCCTGGAGGGGATGTGCGATGGAGACTCGAGATGGGCGTGTGGTGGAGCCCCAGGGTCGAGATGCACAGGGCAGATGCTGTGATGGGGTAGTGGCTTTTTATTCGCTGAAAGGCGCCGTGATATCCCTAGCCTAGCCCGGGGGCGGGCGGTAACAGAAGGCCTTCCATTGGTTTATCGGTGAGCAGAGGCCATTATCGCGTGCACCGCTTTCACCTGCCTCGTCACTTCACATCACTTCACGCCAGTTGCGCACCGCTTCTTCAACCGAATGATATGGCCTCGCTTTCATCCTTCCTCGAGCATCTCATCACTCCATATCCAACAACGGCGGCTGGAGATTACCGGCCAGTGGACCGCGGCGTCTGTTGATGCTTCAATCGTTCGATAGCCATGGGCGAGACATGCCATCTCATGCGGTTGTCGTTAAGATGACGGCTATATGCCATTTGTCACAGTTTCGTGCTCACGTCCACGTCTTTCGTTCGCTTGTGCGTCTCGCCTTCGTCTCCTCTCTTCAGGTCTCTGCAACTTTCTTTTGCGCGCCTACGGTTATCCCTGCAAGTCGCAGCGACATCAGCAGCTGCCGTATGTGTGTCTTGCTCTCCAGTTTCTAACACGCGTATCATTTTGTCATATCGTACATACATACTCACGTGCATGTAAATGTGTGTCTGCAACATGTGGCCACAAGGACGACCAGCAGCTGTACGCCCGCCTTTTTCTTTCTAGGTTGCATCCCAGGCTCTGCCCATCCGCAACCGGCGCCACTTTTGCACCTTGGCCCCGGCCCAGCACGGCCCGTCGCAATGACCAGGGCTAGGCGGGCATGGGGACCGCAGGCTGACCCAAGCTCCCGATCTCTTGGTCCGCCCGCCTCCTCAATTGATAAACTCTGATGTTGGTGGTGAGATGGCCCAAGACGGACGCGTCGACAAAAGGGCGTCCATGATCAGTTAGAGACAACCAGGTCAGCGTTGTATCCACACTTGGGACGCAGAGCGCATGTGAGGCGTTCTGTTCTTGTGCCTTGCCGTGAGTTTGCATTAAATTCACTCGAATGCAGTCCTATGTACGCACTTCGGCTTATTGCACAGTGCAGCAGTTGGACAATCCCGCCCCCGCAGCTGGCCGCTGCATTCGGACCCAATGGGCCCAACCTGCATCCATACATAGCGAGTTGATTCCTCCACTAGTCCATGACGATGCAGTTTTCTGTGGTGGCGAAAGCAAAAAATGCTTCTGCGCAATCACTGGCAGAATCTTTGTCAGACCTGGTCGCATGGACCAGTCTGCACCATTTGCTCGATTCGCAATGCACCCCCGGTGAGGTTTTAGCAGCGAAGCTTCTCTGAGTATCGCACCAGAAGATTTACGACATGTGCGTACCCACGATTACACGATTACGACTCCTGTAATCCGCCCCAACACTGTCTCTCAATGCAAGGCCAACCACAATGCAAAATCATCCCGGGAATTCCCCCACTGCCGGTCCACCTATGCAGGCCCAAGTTTTTAGCACCAACAAGCCGACGGGTAATCAACACTAGATTGGTCATGAGCTTTGTTTCAACGGTCGGCTCAGGCCACCTTTCTTCCGGATTGTCCATGCTATTCCCTCCAAGTCGTATTGTTGATCATCATCAGCTGAGGCAACCCAGATGAGGCTCCGCACGAGCGCCTTCAGATGGCTAGCTCAATACGTGAGTGCCGATCCTTACTACATGCCTCAGTATATCCGGCACGTTTGGGCCGTACCAAGATGGAGAGCTCAGCTTACGTTTATCCACGAGGTTAGTTGCGTGTCATATCAGGGCTGTTGAAAAGTATGTTGCTATCCGAAGAACCTGATTGATCATGCACACGGCTTTGTCATCACGCAACGCAACACCCAACACAACATTGACGTCAATCCAAATTCGGTTAAAAGGCAGGCCCGTGAAATCAGCTAAGTTGCGCGTAGAAGGTTCGCAAATCAAAGCCTACGTTGGAGGATTTGAGTAGATGATGCTGCGTGCCCTCGTCTTTGTAAAGTTTTATCATGTGGAACCCACCCAACATCAATTTGAACCGCAAGGACATTCTATCTACCTCTATCAAACCCATTTTTAGATCTACAAAGTGATATTTCCATTGCAGACCAAGCAGCAGTGAAAACTCTAAAGCGCAGTGCCATAGTGCCCCGCGCGCTGCTCTTCACTATCATCGTCATCACTACTTACACTCCTCTAGTTAGTTGGGAATAAAACTTCCTCTTGAAACCAAGATCCGCTGGCGTCGTTTCATATTCTATCATTTTCAGTTTCCGCTTGATAGGTGCTATTTAGTTGACAGCCACCAAAATGTCAAAATCTTGGGTTCGCTTTACGTCCACGTCAATTTCGGACAGCTTCTCCAAGCAAGACGATACATATTTCCAAAGCACCGCCAGTGCTCCAAATGTTGTACCACGAACATGTAAAAACTATTTTTATTCCGCCACCTCAGACTATTTTTGTAAAATACCCGAAATACATTTTGGATGGGGAGGTCCAAAGTGGGTGGGTTGTGGCTGCAAACTGCGTAGTCTAGAAAAAAGGGCCCTAATCATAAATCAGGCAAAACTGAGAAGGAAAATGACATATCTGTATTCATAAATTTCCTAATCCGTAAAAGCTAGCCTTGTCCTTTTGGTCACCAGATGGCTTCAGGTGTTAATAAACTGGGACAAATACGGCAAGAGGCATGTTAGGCGCGAACCCAAACCAATCCCTCTTATTATTGGCTTTCTCATATCAAATAATGCGAAATCGAAATGAATGGAATTTTACTCGTTTGTAGACTCGCCGCCCTCGTTTGCACCGTAGTGCTGGTCTAATTTAAAAATCCAACCATTTAGAATCACGAGGCAATCCAAATGAGACTGTCCAAGCACCCCTTTTTTGCCAACCCTGGACTATTCCTGCTACATGCAAGTCAGTACCAAATATCCATTATACGTAAACGGAAATTCCAGTGGGCAGCCAACCAAAGTCCAAACAAAGGCATCTCAAAAAAGCGTTGAGGTGCTTCAGCCTTGTGCTCCACAGCTCCACAATTGGGCCGGTCGAGTCTCCCCTCCCGCCAATCGCATTCGCCAAACCCCGCGAGGCTGCACTATTCGCCAACTTTTCCAGTCTTCCAAAACTTGCAGCCACCAGTGTCGACAACGAACAAACACCGCTCCCTTGCCTAAAAAGCTGTCAATATTGTCCAAAGTTTCCAAAAAATATTCTCTCAGCCCTTGAACAAAATGGCACCCACAGCGGGCCTCACCCGCGCAACCTTTGCGAAGCTTTCGCCCCATCCTTACCTTCTCGCCAACCTCGAGCCATCCTCCGACAATGTTCCCCCAGCCCGAAGCAATGGGCGAGCTCCGAACGAAGTCAGGACGCCTACAGTCAACTCTTCAAGTCTATCGCATGCCCATGGCAGTGCTGTTGTCCGAATGGGTGATACCACCGTCATCTGTGGCGTTCGCGGCGAGACTCTGCTCACCTCCAACATTCCAAGCTATCGCGCTTCGAACAATGAGACAGAGTTGAAAGAATATGACCTTCTCGTGCCCAACATTGAACTCGCCACCGGCTGTTCACCACAGTTCCTGCCAGGCGGTCCTCCCACCACACTCGCTCAGACTCTCAGCACGAGAATATACTCTCTCCTCCACAGTTCTAGGCTCATCAACCCTGATGACCTGCGAATATGGCACAATCAGTCCGCTGACGACGCGGCAGCCGACGATGACAAAATGGAAGACGACGAGGAGCAAGACTCGTACGATGGGGAAAAGACGGTGGTGGCATACTGGGTGCTCTACATTGACATTTTCTTCATCTCCTTCGACGGAAATCCGTTTGACGCTGCTTGGGCCGCAACCCTGGCCGCCTTACGAGACACCAAGCTCCCCCAAGCACGGTACGACGCAGACCGGGAAATGATCATTTGCTCCCGCAAAGCATCGAACTCGCTCACTATTACCACTGCCCCTATTGCTTGCACTGCGGTCGTCTTCACTGGCAAGGAGACGGACCGACCCGCGAGAGATGGCAAGTTCTGGATGCTCGTTGATCCTGATCAACTGGAGGAGTCGCTCTGCGACGAGAGTGTCACAATCGTGGTCGATTGCACCGGTGGTACCATGAAGATTCTGTCTATCTCGAAGCACGGTGGCGTTGTCTTGACGCCGCAGCTTCTCACCTCCAAGCAATTCTTGGATTGGGCCGGACAGCGCTGGAAGGAATTCAACGCAGCAATTGCGCAATCATAGATGAATGATACCCTTCATGACCAAAACCGAAAGGAATTAAAAAAAGAATCGAATCATTTCAGTTCAATCCAGTCGTAGGCAGAGGACGTGAGGGCGATGCTAAGCTACAAACTACGATGTTGCTCAAAGCAGCAAAGAATGTGTCAACCATTCGAACCACCCTATCAGGCTTTATTCCAGGGCAGTAGATACCGGCAGACCATAAAAAGTCGATCTGCCACTCAGAAATGAGTAGTAATGAAACTACCCACGCCAGCACAATGTTCCGTCAGGAGCACGAAGACATTGCATGTCGGGCTAAGTGGCATACAGAAGGAAAAAGAAAAGGGAAAAAGACGAGGGAAAAAATCGAGGCCATAGAAATGGAGCTGCCAGATGGTGCACGGACCAATATCAGCTTGTGACTTGCAGCCCCACCCAAGGCTTCCAATTTCAAATCTTCATCCAACCTCTTCTCTTCTCCGAATTTTTTCTCGTTTTCTTCCATTTCCCAACCTCGCACACTCCTCACACCATGGAATCCCTCTCAGACACTCAGTGGGATGTAGTGATCAGCGGCACTGGGCTCCAACAATCCCTCCTCGCCCTGTAAGCTTTTGGATTCCATCGTCGAGACGCCCCGCGAACAGGCTGACCAGGCCTTTGTTTTCCTGAAGAGCCCTTTCGCGTTCAGGCAAGAATATCCTCCACGTCGACCCCAACGAGTACTATGGCGGACCCGAGGCGGCTCTCAGTCTGCCAGAGCTCGATGACTGGGTGGGAAAGCACAGCTCGGAAGATCGGGATGTCGCGCTGTTTGCTGGGGCCGAGGTGAAGCGCCATGGGGATGAGCTGGAATCGCCACGACGATACACGATGGCCCTGGCGCCGCAGTTGATACACTCGAGATCGAAGCTCGTGTCGCAACTGGTCGACTCCAAAGCGTTCCGCCAAATCGAGTTCCTCGCCGTCGGTTCCTTCTTCATCTTCCAGCCTCCTTCGCTCAGCAGAATACCCTCGACCCGAGAAGACGTCTTTGCCAACAAGGCCATACCTACTCGATCCAAGCGTTTCTTGATGAAGTTTCTCAAGTTCGTGCTTGACTTCGACTCGGAACCTCAGGCTGAGACATGGCAGTCACACTCCGACGAACCGCTGGACAGCTTCTTGGCTTCCGAGTTCAAGCTCGACAGCGCGTTGCAGTCTTACATCATCACTCTTACCCTGAGCCATGATGGCAAGGTTTCTGTCAAGGATGGTTTAACAGCTATCAATCGACACCTGACATCCATGGGAGTCTTCGGGCCTGGCTTTGCCGCGGTCTACCCCAAATGGGGTGGTCTCTCAGAGGTGGCTCAAGTGGGCTGCCGAGCTGCTGCTGTTGGTGGTGCCGTTTACATGCTGGGTTCTGGCATCAGAGACGTGCGAAATACACAATCTGAGGATGACGGTGCGGAGGCACTTTTGGAATTGCAGCTTACCGACGACACAGTGATCAAGACGAAAAAGCTCGTTCAAGGCTCTGATCAAGCAACCACCAAGGGCAAGCGCATCAGCAAGTTGCTTGCAATCACAAAGCATGATCTTTCGTCCCTATTTGAACTTCATGCTGAGGGCGCCCCAACACCTGCTGTGGCTGTCATTGCCTTCCCCGCTGGTTCGATTTCCAGTCAAGATGCAAAACCCTCAGATTACCCAATCTACATGATTGTTCATTCGAGCGATACTGGAGAATGTCTCCAAGGACAATGTAAGTAGTGTTCTCTCTTGTATTTGCTCTTGCCCTGGTGTTATGATGATTTTCCATTAAATACTTATCTACATTGTCTGAAAATCAATGACGATGAATTTCTAATCTGATACACACCCATCCTTTCCATTCTGTTTCTCGTATTTCATATTGAAATAAGAGTTGAGCTGACCAGAATATTGATAGATGCTCTATACCTCAGTACTGTCTACAGTGATGCTTCAAAATCTATTCTTGAGATGGCCCTTTCATCCCTTGTCGCAGCCGTCCAAGGTGGTGAAGAGGTATCATCTCCGTGTAGTTACCAGTTGTACTATGACCAGTGCGTAGGCGAGTCGACACTGATTGTGGACGGCAACGTCGCTACCTTTCCTCCTGCCCCAACTGACCTCGCATTCAATGACACGGTGTTGGATCCTGTCCAAAAAGCCTGGGAACTGGTTACAGACGGATCTAGCGATGGTGTCGAGTATATGAAATTTGAGGATCGTGAGGCAATTGACGATGATGACGCATACGACTAGATCAAGTCACGAGCAATAATGAACATGAATTGAACCATAATTATTACTGCATTCTGGTGAACCTGAACCCAAGTGATTGTGTAGTGGAGTGGGATGTTTTCCCGGACGACCATCCCAGAGTGATACCATGACTCCCTAACCGAACGAATGGAAACCCTCGAACGCCACACCTTCATCCCATCGACAATATTCTGTCGTTCGCATATCAATGACCATGCCTCCAAGCGCCGTCCCATGTGGATGTAATTGCAAATCGCATTATCAAATCAACGCCCGATTGTCATTAAGACCTCCCATTCCCCCGAAATGATAGGACGCAGACCAGACGGATGGGCTGCGCAAAAAGATGGCCGCATGTGCATATTCGCCGAAATGAAAAGACGTAAAAAAAAAGACATGAAACGAAAGAAGAAGGAAGGTTTACGCTGAACCCAAGCGAATTAATGTATAAAGGAAGGGATCAAATTTGATGGTCCTCTGCTCCAGAGTCACAGATTGCGCTAACAAGGATGGTGCCGAATGGCTCATGACGCTCAATGCCCTCCTGCTCGACGGTGACTTGACCCTTGGATAGCAGAGTGAGGACATGGGTGAAAGCCTGAGCGGCAATTCTCTTGTCGTGCATTGCGGGGTTCGCAATTTCTTCGAAATCGACCCAGAAACGTTGAGGGTGGTCATTCGGACGGGTTGCACCAAACTCGCGGGCCTTGTCGGCCGTGTAGGCGAAGAAGTCGAGAGACGACTTGTCAAGACCCGGCGCTGGATCTTGGGCTGGGAACTGATATTCATTAACATCAGGCAAGCTCATGCCTCGATAGTCGATGGAAGAATCCTGAGAGTGCAGCTGAGGGAAGCCGTCAGAGCCATCCGCGGGGCCGGGTCGGTCGCTGTAGCGCTCGATGGCACCAATGACACCGCCGCGAGGGAAAAGGGGACTCGGAGCAGGGTGCGCCTTTTGGGCACTTCCGGGTCCACGAATAGAAGAGCCGGGAACAATAGATGGAGGCTTGCTCCAAGGTACCATCGAAGAGGAGTGACGATCCTCAAGTGGTGGTGCGGCTTCCATGCCAACTTCAGGAATGGATTCGTTATCAAGGATGAGGCTGCCGAGAACCTCATCCAAACCACGCCCAACTTCAATATCACTGTTTAATTTCTGTCGAACACGTCGGTATTTGTCTTCTTCGTCTTGGAATGCTTCTTCAAAAGTGCGACGACGGTCTTGAACATCTTCGAGCTCGTCAGGGCGCCTACCCTAAAGGCTGGCCTTGAGGGCATTGCCGGAAAAGTGTTTGGCGAGCGGATGCGCAACTCCAGTGGCCGATCGCACGGCCCCAATGCCGGCAATTCCGTTCCTGAATAGAAGAGACTCTGCGTTTTTGCGTGCTTGTGCTGGGGTGGACGTTCGAGGTTTCTTGCGGCGCGCCTCCATGTTTTCGACGTAGTCCATGGTCCAAGTGCGGTACTGCCTGCGAGAAATTTGGTCAACTTCGTCCACCATTTGGAGAACTTTTGGAGGACGGCCTCTTCGCAGTGGCGCAACAGCTCGCACTTCATTGATTGTCGTAGCAGAACTCGAAGTATTGGACGAAGAGGAAGTGCTGGGCTTTCTGGCGCGTGGCGGCTGAGGAAAGGGCTCGGCATCGGGCAGTGCATCCTCGCCCACAATGATTACATTGTCTCCCGCGAGAAATCCATCGTGTTTTTCTGGAATAATACCGGGCATTTCAATGCCTTGACCAAAAAACGCCATGTCTTGCATCTCTGTCTCGGGCAGTGGTGGTAGCTGAGGCTCGGGCTCATCCATCCCAACCAAGTTTCCGTCAGCATCAAAATTAAGATCAATGCCAGGAATAGGGTCAATGTAATCGTCAGCGAAAGGGTTGAACTCTAGGGTTCCGCTTTGATTCCGGAAAGGCTTGGAGAGCGGTGAATCTTGAACAAGATCGGATGGGAGACGATAGTTGCCGGCAGAGCGGGAGGAAGACGGGAGGCTGAATGGGATCAAGGAAGGGTTCCCGCCAGATGAAAAGGACCCTTGACTTAGAGGGGTCATCTGAGAAAGGGATTGTCCCGAAGGCTGGCTCGGAACAAAGGTGAGCTCTTTGTTTTTGTTGAAGAGGTCAAAGTTTGGGAGCATGTTCATCACGTCAAAACTCGGGTCATCTGGCAGGGTGATTTGGTTGCGCCTAAATAGTTGGTTAGCCTAAAACACTTAGGATGAAAGGAGACAGTTTAGGGATGGAATATACTTTGCTTTTCCGGCACGAGGGTCAAGCTGGCTTTTCTTCATACCGCGAAAAACGGTCAACAAATCAAGCTGAGTCTTTGTGGCGTCCGAGAGAACGTAGTGACACTGCTGCGCGAATACTCGAGATACCCCATAGAGAAGGTTTCCTTGGAGTCGCAACGCAAGAGGAGCCCCGGGGTCGATGATTGTTTCGCATGCCTTGGGAACGTTGACCTCTTGAATGGCCTTCCGGGACATACGGCGGTGGGATGTTTTGCCCACCGTGGCCACGAGCCTTGTGAGGGGTTAGCGAGGACCTTTGAGGCGGGGGAAATTACTGTTAGCGTACGTACCATATGGTTGAAACGCCATACTGGCTGTTACTGAGGACTTTGGAAGGAGTTAGCAAGTTGTGGTGGTTCGTGGAGAACGCTGGCGTGCTCACTATCGTGGCTGTAGAACATGGTGCCTTATTGATGTCTGGGAAATGTTCGATTAAAAAAGAATCACCCTCGAATATGATGATAAGGGTCTCTTTAGAGGACCCCTAACACCCGAACCTGCTTCGAGGCGGTTTCGTTGCAGTCGTCGTAACGATGTTGTGTATGGGTGGGTGGTAGAGCGAGGTTTCTCCTGAAGATGGCGCAAAGCCAAGTTGAGACGGAATGTGAGCTGGGGGAATGACTAAGGTAAACGCGTGTTCAACGCCGCAATAAAATGGTCGCATTGTTGTGGATGTTGGCAGCTGGAGGGATAGGTGCGAGCAGCTGGCAGCCTGAGATCAGCAGTGTTGGAGGAGAGCTTGATCCGAAAAACCACCCCCTCATCCCACAAAAAAAAAAAAAAAGGACACAGTTTTTGACCAAGCTTTATTATTATTTAAGCTATTCGTATGTGCTCTTAATTTTGCATCAGTGTGCCTGAGTAGTGACCGTGTAAGTCATACCTGCTGGTTTGGGTGTCATGCACTAGACCCACCAGCGCTGCAGAAACAAACGACTTACTGAGATCATCTGTCAACATTTAATATTGTGGATTTTCATGGCCAAATCCCGAAATCTATTACCACGATCCTAGCGCAAAACACTGCGGTATTTATAAGCTCGTCTTGGGCTGACTTGTTCAACAACAAGAGCGGTTCTGTGGTCTAGTTGGTTATGGCATCTCGCTAACACCGAGAAGGTCCCCGGTTCAATCCCGGGCGGAATCACATTTTTGCCTTCGCCAGCTATTTTCATGCATGGCTGTACTCGTTTTTTTGCTCTCAAGGCAGAGTTGCGTTGCATCGCGGTTTGAATAGAACATGTCCTGATTGACCACGAATGCAAATACGAAAACTGATTTCTTCGTTTCATGAAGTAAGTTGCTTCCTCACCCTCTCGTTGCCACCCCAAGACCAACCAGGAACGAATACAACTCGTCAGAAGTAATGGAGTTTAAGTAAAAGTTCTCTTGTCTTTCCTAATATCCTGCTGAGTTGAGTTGATAAACACTCATTACTGAAGAAAAAACAATGAACCAAAGGGCATATTGGCTGCTGTTTAAGTCTGACCTTTTGTGTTCTGCCCCTTGCCCTTTCACACCTTCACTACCTCTATTTTCAAAGCTTTTCATCTATGGGATCTGGAAATCCCTAAGGATTCTTGCTGGTACTTCTGTTGGTGTCTTTCAATCAATTATCCAGAGTCGCAGAATTTAAGCATCTTTAGAAAGTATAGTTACAGGCATGCATAGACTGTGAATACTATGATGCAGGGGTTATTTTAATACAGAAAAGCCATTAAATACCTATATCACAGCGTACGAGGGATTGGATCTTTTGTGGTTTCAACGAGTGTGTTTGTATTGGCATCTAGATGTATTCCTTCCGAATGTTACTCTAATACTAAACCTTTTCCCTCCCCTTAGAACCCTTGTTGAAAGGGCCTATCGTGATTTGGCTTGCAGTCCATATTTGGGGACCGTGGTTCGGCGCTGTGATGGTGCTGGTTGGAAGCTGGTCTGAACTCATGTCGTTGTGCGTAGCCAATGACACAACGGTTCATTTTTATTTATGCGTGGTTCGAAGGCCGGTACCGCTGGCAATGAGGGCGGTGCAGATACCTAAACAAGCTACCGCAGTCATCATGCCAAATGCATACCTGAGGCCGTCATAATACACAAGACGGGCCTTGAGCTGTACGTCGGGCGGCAGGTGGCGGATTACCTCGACCGAATGGCGGATCTCGTCGATGATCTATGTCAATGTGCGTCAGCAACTGGCTTCAACTCCTTCTCAAGCATAACTCCAGCGCAACAAGGAATAGGGGCTCACTGTCCATTTATCGGATATCTCGCCCAAAGCGTCCGGCAAGCGAACGCTGAGCGTAGTTTGCACAATGGCAGAGGTGACTGAGACCCCCCAAACAGTGCCTAGTGACCGGACGAGGTAGACGGTCGAGGCCGTCACAGCGTGATCTACAATATGAACAGTCAGCCGAGGCGAGCTCATACCAGGAGGATAGCAGTCTAATAAATTACTTACCAGCATGGTCAAACGAAGCTAGTGATGTAAACAGAATGCCGGGATAGATAATGCCTTGACCCAAGTTGGCAGGGAACACATAGACGAAGTACTTCCAAGTCGAGTCCTTGAAGTCGAGAGATGTGACCAAGGCATTTCCAATAGCCATTAGAATCGCGCCGGTACGCACAAGAGGGATCAGCTTGCCCCATCGCGACATGACAACGCCAGCAATGACGCCGCCGATAGGGGTAGCCAACGAGGGGATTGCAAGACGTGCTCCAGCGGTAGTGGCTGAATCTAGCAACACGACCTGGAAAAAGAGCGGGAGCATAAAGAGATACTTGGGAAATCAGTTAGAATGTAAAGAGAAAAAAAAAGTTCATGGTTGTAACCACTTACACCATAGGCAGCCATTCCAGCGCAGACATTGGTGATTTGCGTAGCAATTGGAAGCCGTCCGTGAAACAATCTCAGTGGGATGATGGGAATGGCGGTCGTCCTAGACTCGACAAGGAGGAACAAGGCAAACAAGGCGATGCTGCCAACCAATGCACCAAGGACCCAAGGGCTTTCCCACGGAAGCTCATTGCCTCCCAGGCTCAGGCCGAGAAGTTGAACTGAAATAGCCAGGACCAGCAAGAAGGAGCCGACAAAATCGACCCGCTTCCAAATGGCCCCGAGACTACCATCTCGAGAGAAACCGCCGGATTGGTTCGACACGACGAGAGCGCCAGTGACCAAGGCCAGGATGGACACAGGCACCTGCAGTAGGAAACACCATCGCCATCCAATATGGTCAGCAATGGAGCCTCCAAACGAAGCGCCGGATATGGCACCAAAGCCGTAGATGCCATTTTGGAGAGCCTGGTACATGCCTCGCTTGCGGAACGGAATCATGTCCGAGTTAACAATAGTAGCTTTTGGAACGCAAAGGTTAGTAACAAAAAGCCGTTTGAAAGGCACTGGGGAGGAAAGCTAACCCATTGTCATCAAGCCACCCCCACCGAATCCCGTCAGGGCACGCATGCAGTTGAGAAAGACGACATTGTTCGCAACGCCGCAGCCAAGACAACCTGCTGCAAAAGTGACGGTCGAGATGAAGAAACACAGGCGGCGCCCAAAAATGTCCGACACACGTCCGTACAAGGGTTGGAATGCGGTGCTGGTGACCAGATAGGACGTCGTCAACCAGGATGCCGTATTGGCGGAGTCAAACTCGGAGCTAATGACGGCGTAGGTCGAGGCCGTAATGGTGCTGTCCAACCCATATAAGAATACATTCGACATGATGGCCAGCTGGATCCAGACGAAGCCGCGCGGGGCCTTCCACGAGGCTTCGTCCGGGGCGCGGAGCAGAGGCTGATCCTCACGCGGCTCGATGCTGCCGCGATGAGATTCGAGATCTGCCCCGGCTTCGGGTGCCGGGGCGCTAGGCTGGGATGGAGGATCACGCATTGTGAGGCGATGGAATGGTGCTTGGAACTGATGCCAGATAATAAGAAGAAGGAAGGAAAGACGGAGATGGTGGTTGTTAAAAGCAGCGTGTTTTAGCGTGGGCGGATATGGCTTAAGAAAAAAAGAAAAAAAAGATCGACAATGTCTCGATATAGAAAGTTGGGGTCCAGCGACTGAAAGACGTCCAATTAGCAGCAAAGACGCTAGGTTAGTGAGAGCCGAACCGTATGCAGATGGCAGGGCACCCCGTTCTTTTATCAGGTCGTCGGTGGCCAACAAAACAGAAATAGTGCAGGGCAGGGCAGAGTGAGCCGTGGGTACAATCCAGGTACATGGTGCAGTTCGGTGTGACTCTGAATGTCGAAATAGTGGTCCGCAATCACGAATATGCCCCGAAACGGAAATAACGGCTAGTGGATCTCGATCGCTCGGGTGCCGGACTGGGTGCTTAGATCCATTGCCAACGAAGAGCATGAACTCATCTATATCGACTAGCCCGTGCCGTAGAGTGCCTTGTTGGAGTAGCATTGGCTTCCACCGACGTGACTCATTTAATGTGCTTCTGAGTAATGTTGCGGGCCTTCTCGACTTCCTTGGCACCCTTTTGAGGACCATGGGCCAGCTTTTTGACCTTATGCTTAATCTCCTTATGCAAGCGCTTGAGAATTGGAGGACGGAACTTGATGCTTTGCTCGGGGTCGAGGTTAGTGTTGATCATGGCCTGGGTGTTGGTGCGCAAGTTCTCGAAGAAGCTAGCTATACCCCCGAGTCTATGGTCAAGTAGTGACCCTCCCTCAGGGGGCTGGAAATGGTCTATTCGCTGTGTTGAAGTTAGTTTCTCATATTCTTGTTTCATATGCTGGAGAAGCAACTTCCATGTCCAACATGGAAACGGAATCATGATTAAACTGACCTTGAGGATGCTTGGGCAATGAGGGGAACTTTTCTCAGAGCTCGATATTGCTACTGGCGAGCTTCTATTTAACACTGCCCAATCCAGGGCATTAAACTGTAGCAGATCAATGCAATATATCTCACAATTCTATTAGCTTAATAAGATAAAATACAATCTAAAAAGAGGGGAGGCTTGGCCTAGTCCATACTCATAAGTCTATTTGTCATTTCCTTAGAAAGCATTGCAATTGCGCTAAGTTTTTGATGGGGTCCCCATTATCTTTCTACATATATATACATGAATCCTTTGCCTATCTTATTTGCCAGTATTTTCATATTGTAAATACTACAGCCCGCTCTCGGAGAGCTCGGCGACACGGAAGGTGCTGCACCAGAGGATTATCAGGGCGGCGAGGGAGAGGGTGCCCAAGAAGAGCAAATTTAGCCCTTGTAGGGGGCGGGGCCGATCATAAGTTCGGGCTTGACGAGCGTGTCGAACTCCTCCGAGGTCAGAGCATTGAGCTCCATGGCGCTCTCCTTGAGTGTGGTGCCCTTCTTGTGCGCGTTCTTGGCCACCTTGCTAGCCATGTCGTAGCCGATCTTGGGGTTGAGGCAGGTGACGAGCATTAGACTGAGACCGTTGTTAGCAATTGCGCACTCAAAAATGCAATGCGCACAAGGCGAGCGCGCGCCCGCGGGGGGGGGGGGGGTTGAGGTTGACTTACGACTCCTTCATGATGCTGGAAATCTTCTCCTCGTTGGCCTGGAGGCCGGCGACCAGGTTCTTCTCAAAGGAGCGCATGCCGTCGGCGAGCAGGCGACTGCTATGGAGGAGGTTGCGGATGATGAGGGGCTTGTAGACGTTGAGCTCGAACTGGCCGTTCATGCCGCCGATGGTGGTGGCGACGTGGTTGCCCATGACCTGGGCGCACACCATGGTGAGGGCCTCACACTGGGTGGGGTTGACCTTGCCGGGCATGATGCTGGAGCCGGGCTCGTTCTCGGGGAGGTTGAGCTCGCCGAGACCGCATCGGGGGCCGCTGCCGAGGTAGCGGATATCCTGCGCAATCTTGGTGAGGGAGGCAGCGAGGGTGTTGAGGGAGCCGTGGGCCTGGACGATGGCATCATGGGCAGCGAGGGCCTCGAACTTGTTGGGGGCAGTCTTGAACTCGGTGCCGGTCATCTTGGAGACCTCCTCGGCAATGCCCTCGGCAAAGCCCTCGAAGGTGTTGATACCGGTACCAACGGCGGTACCACCCTGGGCGAGCAGGCGGAGATCGGGGAGGGAGCTTTCGACGCGCTTGATGCCGAAATCGAGCTGAGCGACGTAGCCGGAGAACTCCTGGGCGAGGGTGAGGGGAGTGGCGTCCTGGAGATGGGTGCGGCCAATCTTGATGATCTTCTTGGCCTCGAACTCATCGACCTTGGCCTGGAGGGCATTGCGGAGGGAGCGCAGGGCGGGGATGAGCTCGCCCTCAAGCTCGAGGACGGCGGCGATGTGCATGACGGTGGGGAAGGTGTCATTAGACGAAGCGCTGCGGTTGACGTGGTCGTTGGGGTGCACGGGCTTCTTGGAGCCCTTGACGCCGCCGAGGATCTCAATGGCGCGGTTGGAGATGACCTCGTTGGCGTTCATGTTGGACTGAGTGCCAGAACCGGTCTGCCACACGACGAGGGGGAAGTGATCCATGAGCTTGCCATCGGCAACCTCCTTAGCAGCTTCCTGGATAGCGGCACCGATCTTGGGGTCTGTTTGCGCATAGTTAGCTTCTGTTCCCATTCATCCATTGCCTTCATGCTCAACGAGCGCGTCAGGCGTTTTCTCTCTCTCCCAACGTACCGAGGCCATATCGCATGTTGACAGTGGCGGCAGCGCCCTTGAGGATACCAAAGGCCTTGACAATAGGCGGGGGCATGCGGTCCTGAGGCTGGTTGATCTTGAAGTTCTCGAGGGATCGCTCCGTCTGAGCGCCCCAGTAGCGGTCGGCGGGGACCTGGATCTCGCCAAAGGCGTCGCTCTCAGTGCGTGTCTCCGACATTCTCACGGCGGTGCTGTGGATGGCTCTGGCAAGTCGCAAGCCAGCGACATTTGAGGCTTGGAGTCGCTGCTGCGGGGAAGCAACCTGGCATGTGAGTCTGCTGGTTGCCCTCGGTACCGCCTTTGCGAGAGCCGAGGTCGCAGCGCGGTTGGCGACAGTTCGAAGCATAGTGAGAGCTAAGGTTAAGCAAGTCACGGAAAGAAGCGCGAGTGGCAAAAGTGTATAAAAGAGGTCAATTGGAACCGAATCAATTGATGACAGGAGATGTGACGGTGACTCGAAGACCTGGAGAGATTCACTTGCGCCTCAGTGAGTATTTATGTTTTTTTTTTATGCATCTCCGATCCATCCCTTTATGTATCTCCGATCCATCCCGGGTGGGTTCTGTAGCGGGGCAAGGGGATCTCTTCAAGAACCGCTTTGCCCGCTGGGCCTTCCCACGCCATCATGCTAAATAACTGTCTAACTAACCGGGCGAGGGTGAAGAAAATGCCGGTGATCGCTGGGCCAATGCGTTTCCCAGCATCTTGGCAGATTTTTGTGATTTCCAGAGATGGGTGGGTTACACGGTGGTTGATCCAGCGCGAACAGCTTTGGGGCGGGGGGTGGTTATTCGGGAAATAACGCGTAGGACGGGGGATGCCACGAGCGCCCCAACGCAGAGAGGCAGTGTGTGCGTGTCGGGGTGAATCATGATGATCAACATTGACCTGTTTCCCTCAAAGTAGACAACGTCGCATAGTTGCAAATCCGAAATTGGAACTGTGATGGAATCGCGATCCAGCAAGGTGGTTGCGGTGCCATTGCAACGCAACTGGGCACCGGAGTAACAACAAGACGAAGAAGAAAAAGAAAAAAAAGGAACCGACATTAACTAAACTGCTTAGCCTGATGCTTACGGTTCACTTGTTGCATTACTCCCTGCACAGTGATGGAAAATACTTGCTAAACAACAGACAAACTTGACAGTACATCTACTAGCTTAGAGTGAATATAAAATTTGCATGTCACCTCGTTCATACTGATTCAGTTTTTGTCTTGACATATCAACCATCAACCAGTCTAAACAGGCAATAGGCTAATTGCAGCCGGGCCGATCAACCTAACTGTTGAAGGTCGAGTCTTTCAAGTCGGTCAGTCGGTCGACTTGGCTGTTGCAAGCCGATCTATTCAATATAGTTATTGAGGATCAGGTCAGTCAACCGGATCAGTCACACAGCTAGGTCGGTCGTACATCTATTGCAAGCTGGGCTGATCAACCTAGCTATTGGGGGTTGGTCTGTTCAGCCTGTTGTTACAAGCGGGGCCCATCATAGCCGCCGCTGCCAGCAGTCAGTCACAAGTCATTGGAGGTCAGGTCCGTCAACCTAGCCGTTGAGAATCAGGTCTTGTAACCGGGTCAGTTACATAGTTAATCACACAGGTATTACAAGCAGGTCTGTTCAACCTAGCTGTTGCAGACCAGGTCGTCTAGGTAGGTCAGGTCAATCAACCTAGCTGTAAGGGACTGGGTTATGTAGGTCAAGTTAATTAACTTAGCTTACGTCACTTTATTCTTCGAAAGCCTATAATTATTCAAATTTCCATTTCGTACCTCATGTGGTATCTATCGAAAAGAAAAGTGCAGCGTCAGCTGTAATGTCCTTTTCGTTCTCCAATTCATCAGACATTAATCCCTTTCACTAATTTACTGAAGCTTGTCCTTGATGATGTTCTTGAGGGTGACGGCATCGGCAGCGAACTTGCTGATACCCTCACGGAGCTTCTCGACGGCCATCTGCTCCTCGTTGAAGTCGAATCGGAAGGTAGGCTCGTTGTTGATGTAGGTCTTCTTCTCAATGTCGAGGCTGGCAGCCTGAGCGGCGTCAAGCTTCTTGGGGACGGCCTCGTTGGAGTTGAGGAGCTCCTCGAGCAGGTTGGGCTATGGATATGGTTAAATCATTTTTATTCAACACCGCACCAGCTGAATTGGCGCCCCGGAAGGTTGCAAACTTACGGAGATGGTCAAGTAGTCACAGCCAGCAAGCTCGGTGATCTCGCCAGTGTTTCGGAAAGAAGCACCCATGACAATGGTGTTGTAGCCGTACTTCTTGTAGTAGTTGAAGATAGCCTTGACGGAGGCGACACCGGGGTCCTCCTCCTTGGTGTAGTCCTTCTTGGTGTGGGCCTTGTACCAGTCAAGGATACGACCAACGAAGGGGGAGATGAGGAAAGCGCCGGCCTCAGCAGCAGCAATAGCCTGGACGAGGGAGAACATGAGGGTCAGGTTGGTGTTGATGCCGTGGTCGCGCTGGAGAATCTCAGCAGCCTTGATACCCTCCCAGGTGGAGGCAATCTTGATCAGGACACGGCTCTTGTCAATGCCCTGCTCCTTGTAAAGCTGTTGGGTTGTATTAGCACCAAGCTGGCAAGCACAATTGCGCCAATTGCGCCAATTGCGCGACTCGTAGAATGCGACCTACCTCGATGATGTGGAGAGCCTTGTCGACGGAGGCCTTGGTGTCGAAGGAGAACTGAGCGTCAACCTCGGTGGAAACCTTGCCGGGGATGATGGCAAGAATCTCCTTGCCGAACTCGACCAGGAGACGGTCGAGAGCAGCATCGACCTGGGCGTCGATGTCGCCACCCTGAGCCTTGGCCCAAGCGACGGAGGAGTCGATCAGCTTAGCATACTCGGGCTTCTTGGAAGCAGCGAGGATGAGGGAGGGGTTGGTGGTGGCGTCCTGGGGCTTGTACTTGCCAATGGCTGCAGCGAATTGTGAGCTTCCGATCCAAACTTGCATTAAGCCATTGATATGGCGGGGTAGGTTGATTGGGAGGGAGGGAGGATTGGTGATATTCCATGACAGTGTGGCGATGTCGTGGGTATACCGCGCGACGACGACAGCAAATAGGCTGGGGGGAAGAGAGGGGACTAACAAGCAAAGTCACCTATGGGGTAGCAGTTAGTAATGCGGCGTTGGAGAAGAGGGAGATGAGGTAATTACCAGAGTCGGACACAACAACCTGTACACAGACAAGAGCTCGAGGTTAGCAGGTGAGTGGAAATTTCGGGGTGCTCGGCAGCAAGAACAGCGAGAGCATGCTCGGCGACGGTGGCGTCACAACGGGCAAGAAACTCTGATGACAAGCAAACGGGAGCGGGGTCGCCAGTCAAGTGCCCGTGTGCGTATAATATCTCGCGTCGCAGCTCTCGATGGTTCATGGAGGGGCAATGGGTGGTGGGGTGACGACGTACGGTGCCGGTGGCCTTGAGCTGTTCGAGAGCGGAGGACATGTTTGCGGTGGTGGTGTTTCTCTGGCGAGGAAAGCTCTCAAAAGCAGGACCTGAGAGAAGAGCAGGAGGGCAATGGAGAGGATGAGAGAGAGGTTATGAAGAGGAGAGGAAAGAGAGGAAAAGAAGAAGAAGAAAAAATCCGATGGGGAATGTCCGGTCAAAAAAGCTGTTTGGTTGGGATGCGGATGGAACACCGACTCAGGCGCGTTCCCCTCGCTTCACCTCGCCAGAGTTGCCCCTCCCCCTCCTTGCTGGCTCTCAGACGCCCCCACCACAATTCGCAAATCCGCCTGATACGCACCCTCTCCGTCCCTCTCTTGCACCTCAATCCCGGTTCGGAGCGGGACTCCCGATCAAGTGCCTACTGTCCCGTGGCTGCGCTGCCCTGGGCGGGTGGATACCGTTGCGGATATTGCTCGAGGAACTTTCTCAACCATTTCCCGTCGAGTGTAATGAAGCGAAATCCATGGCACTACTGCGGCGCCGAGGCGGCCGTGGATGGTTCAGCTTCCGTCTTGCACGGCCCAGCACTTGCCACCTCCAGTCGGCATTTTGCGCGAAAAGGCGCAAGTAAAGCGAAACCAGTGCCCGGGGCATGGTGCTAAAGATGCTGGTACATGAGACATGCTTTTGCTGGTCTGTGCCATGTACATGTATCTCATTGTGCTACATGAGGCCCTTGCTAAAAGACCTGAGGCATTACCATTCTTAGCTACCTATACAATCATTCAAGGGTTGGATTGTACATGTAGCATGCGCCGTGTGGCAATCTGTAATGTGCATCTCCGCCAGGGCCCCAGTCGAATCAATCCTCGTCACACAGCTGTGCACCTGGCGTCATGGCTCATGGCTATTGAAGGAAACTCATGGAGAATAAAATTATGGGGTCCTTACATGTTATGATGACACGTTGGTGGGCTATCTCCACCCCTCTCCGGCCTTCCTGCGCTTGATGATGCAACCGGTACTGGATCGGTTAAGTCGAAGCACTTGCTCTGTCAGCAACCCCCCCACGTCTGCTCGCCCAGACAGCCTTGCTTACCTTGCTGGGCACTAATGGTGCTCGCCGTACTTACCGAGCCGACACCGACCGCGGACCCCACCCGCTCGCCGTGAACGTTACCCAGCCCATGGGAACCATCTCCGATACGGCCGTAATAAGGACTACTTGGCCTTGTGACAGGTTTGATTTTTTTTTTTTACACTGGCCATCGCCCTTGTTCAGCATTATCTTGCTTTTCTGAACTTAAATGTTTCCCCTGATGAGCCATTTTGTTTGGCATGTGTGATTCACATTACTTCACAACCTCACGTGAATGCATTGGTGTGCGTTGAACATGTCCATTCATATGGTTCATTTCATTTACACTACACTACAGCCTTTCGCTCGCTAAAAAGAATTCGCTTTTTTTTTTCTTGCCGCCCCCTCTTCCCAGATGCCGTAAACCGAACATTTTGCGGTCTTTTCTGCTAACTTCCTTATATGATGCACATCCAACGATTCTTGCCTGTACTTATTTAATCCTCGGTAATATCACCGTACTCCCACATGCCAAGACGATCTTGCTTGGCCTGGCTCTCAACTTCCTTGAGGTGCTTCAGCGTCGCCTCAAAGGCCTTGCTGCGCTCCCAGGCCTTAAGCTTCTTGGGCACCATGCCCAATCCGTTGGCCACAACCTCCTTGTTGATGGAATCGTTGGGCTCGGGAAGCTTATCGTCTTTGGTGTCGTACAAAGTGATGTAGTTAACACCTTCCTTGCTGTCCACATAGTCAAAGCTGCCAACCAGGCGCTTGCCCTCTGTGATTTCGGCAATGAAGCCAATGGCATCGGCAAAGTAGTCAGCACCGGTAGGGAGTTGAACAAACGAAAGCGAGGCATCGACGGCTTGTGGCTTGAGCTTCTGCGTGCCGAATTGAGGCTGTGCCAAGGCGCGCAAGTTGGACCAGGGAATCTTTTCCGAGTTACCGTAGTCAATGTATATAACCTCAGCAATCTTGGCGGTGCGGTCGTTGGATCGCACGCGAGCTCGGTACCATTGACCGTCAGCGGAGAACTTGGCAGACACAAAGTCGCCCACCTTGGGTGCGTCTCCGATGGGCTTGTTGTTCTTTGAGTCCAGGTGGAACTTGCGGAATTCGCTCATTAGGCCCTCCAGAGCCGCAGTTCCCTTGCCAATCTCTTGGATCTTAATCTTTCCATTGCTGTCAATGTTGGTGATGACCACATCTCGGTAATCAGTGGGCTTCTTCTCGAGCGAAACCTCAGTCTCCTGGGTGGCCTCGGGCACTTCCTCCTCCTCCTCAGCACCCTCTTCTTGCGAGGGATCCCAGTCGTGCCAGAGGCCCTTGCGGCCCTCCTTGGCGCGTCGCTCAGCGGCGAATAGCTCGGTGGCATTGCCAGACTTCTCGGCCGAGTAGGCGTGTACGCTAGCAAGACCCTCCTCAACGAGCACCTTGGTAAAGTTCTCTCGGTTGATATAAAGATCACCAATGAAACCACCAACTTTGTCCATGTCGTGAATGTCTACTTCGCAGTCTCGCTGGTTGCATCGGCGGTTGGCAAGGTCGAGAGCTTCCTTGCCGAAGGGCTCGCCACCCTCGCCATCGGCACGGGGAGCACGAGGAGCACGGATGCCACCCAGGACCATGGTGAGCTTGATATTCTCGCGGGGGATCAGGATGGTGAATCGGGAACCAGCCTTGCAGAAGTCCACAATAGCAGGGACCTTCTTTTGTCGCTGGAGAGTTGCCAGCATAATCTTGGCCTTTTGTGTGTTCTCTGACAGATCAAGGTACTGTCGTGCCTTTTGGGGCTTGCCGGACCAGATACCCTTCTTCTCTTCCTTGGCTTTCTCCTGGGCGGCCAAAAGCTCGTCGTAGTTGGGAGCCCGGTCAGTGTCATCCTTTCGGTGGCGGATGACGGTGGCCCAACCGGCCTCAACAAGAAGTAAACCGATATTCTTGCCCTTCTCAGTAACGGTAGCAACGTCTCGGGCCTCGAAGCCCTCGGTAGGAGGCTTGGTTCCGTCAACACTAATGCGCACGTGCTTGCCAATTAGATGCTTTCGGACGAACTCCTTAGCCTCGTCTCGGAAAGGGCTCTCGGAGGGCTCAGCAGCACGGGGTCCTCGAATGCTGCTGAAGCTAATCCGCTTCTCTGCGGTTCCGGTCTTGTTCTTTACGATGATTGTGTCAGCACCGACAATCTTGGAAACGATCATGTCGTTGGTGCCAGCGTCAGCCTTGGCAACGTGGTTCTTGTGAAGTCGTAGCTTCTTGGACTGTGCCTGCTTCTCGGCAGCACGGAGGGCTGCCATCTTCTCGCCCAGCATAGTTGAGTGGAAGTCGTTGCATCGCGCCAATCCATCCTGCAGCAGGAACTCGGCGATGTTACCTCGGGGGTGGAGAACAGTTGCTACAAGCTGGCCCTGAGGGCTGGCACCGACAATCTCAACCTTGACTTGGCGCTGAAGCAATCTTGTCTCAACGAAGGCCCGGGCCTCGTTTCCAAACTCCTCAGCCGGTTGGGTGGCGCCGGTTGAAGGTAGTGTCCTCTCGGTGGCGGGGGCTCGAATACCGGCAATCAGGGTCATAGGTTGCACGTGCTTCTTCTCAGAGAGCAGAAGACGCACCAGAAGTCGGTCACCAGCAAGAACTCGCTCGACAACACCGTCAACCGTCTTTCCTTTCCATTCCTTGATGAACTCAGGGCCTCCCAGGTCGTTCTGGACTTCGATGATTCCGCCGGTGCCAACCCAGAGACCCTTGTTCTCGGCCTTGGCCTGGCTTTCGAGCTGACGGAGCTTCTCAAGCCTCTCGAGAATTTCCTCAGACTCTTCCTTACGACCGGCATCCTCGCGAACCTTGAGCCAACCAGCTTTGACGAGCTCATCAGGCAAATCAGTGCCATCCTTAAGCTTAGCGGCACCAAATTCTCGTCCCGAGGTGGGAATAGTGTAGTGGACAGTGCATTGAACAGGCTTGCCGACGACGAGGTTACGAAGATACTCGCGGGATTGGAAGGCAAAGGGCTCGTCGCCCTCGCGCTTCAAATGTGGCGCAGTTACATAGGCAAGGGAGAAGGTTCGCTCGGCCGCTGGGTTGTTGGGACTAGTCAGGATCAGAGTGTCGCCACTAAGAACACTCTTGACGTTTCCAATAAAGGTTTTGGACATGATGGAGGCGACACAGGACCGAGACGGGGGAGATCTAGTGAGGAGAAATCAGGTCAGTATGATCATGCGAGGAATGGTTGGGCCAGCGTATGTGGTGAAGGAAGTGAAGCGAGTCGGGGAGAGGAGAGAAGGGAAGCGCATTAGACTTGATCAATTCTGCTGTTGCACAATGTCATCGCATGCAGTGAATTGACCTTGTCTCTAGGTAAAAGCCTGTGGCTGTTGAGGCTCAGCTCCCCAACCGATCACCTGTCATATCTAGTGTGTCCTTGACACCGCCAGATGGGCATCGGTGGAGTATAAGGGTCCAGATGGAGGTACGCAAAGGAAAGGCAGACGGTCAACATACCAGGATGAGAAAGAGGCAAAACTGCAGTGAGATGAAGCCTTGTTGAGAAGCTTGGGAGAAGCTCAAAACAAGGACGATTCGAAGAGAGGAGGACAAAGAAATGAGCTTCGTCCAAGCATGTGGAGAGATCGTGTGCTTTGTGGCAAGGTGTCCCAAATGTGAATTCGCCGCTAAACGGCAAAATGTGGGGAACTGAGCTCCAGGAACTAGGTAAGCGAGAAGTGCACCTAAACGCGGGGCAGTTTTGTTGCTAGGACAGTGGACAGAGGGGCAATTTACAGAAGGGGAGCCCACTGATGGAGGAGATTGGTGCTCGAGCTACTCGGAGCTACCCTGGGGCTTCTAGAGCTCCCCTGCTTCAATTGAGATGGAGGTTAATTACTGCATCGCATCTCACAATGGGCCTCTGCATCTGTGACTTCAACTTTTGACACCCCTTCGTGATGGGTGTGTGGCACATTAGGGCAATGGACCTGACGTTTTCATTCGGTGGCAGAAACCAACTTGGGCGAACTGATTCACCCTTACCCCTCCTCGCCACTGCACCCCGCGTACCAGGGTGGTGTTGGCGCCCGACATAGAATACATGACTTTAAGGAGACAGTGCTTTCACCTCCGGAGATGCGAGAAAAAAGCATGCGTTTCATATGTCTGCCGTTTTATTTGACGAGCAAGTATCGAAACCGATAGATTTAGACCTCTACTTTGATCGCGTTGATTGGCTAGGATGCAGATATTTGTACACGATAGGATATTCTCAAATGGTCACAGGACACGAGCGGCTTGATGCTTGTTTTTTACTTGTTCATTCTTGTTCTGATTCAGCTAATCGACATCGAGTTTACATTTTATACTCTCAAGGAAGCAATTTTGATGATGCGCCTTTTGATCGAACAGCCCAACCTAGTTTTTGATCTAGTTGGAGATACCAATGACACCTGAAACCATAAGTTAGAAAAAGAGACCGAACCCATCGTTTAGAATATAGAGTACATACCGCAAGCGGGTCGGGGACCAGCGTTGCCAGTCTTGAGGGACTCCTCGTTGTCACCCTTGCCAAGGTCGTCAGTGCCACCGTGAACGACAACGGTTCGCTGTAAATGGGTTAATCAAAATACGTTCAAATGAAGTTATTTATCGAATGAATTCCTTACGCCAATGACAGAGTTGGGTCCAATCAGCTGGACAAGGGAGTCAGTGATGGTGCCCTTGGAGTTGCCCTGAGCATCGGTCTCAATGTTGCCGAGGTCACCGACGTGGCGGGCCTCGTCGGTGGGAGCACCGTGGGTCTTGCCGAAGGGGTTGACTATCAAAGTGTTGGGTTAGTTTATCGTGCTCCATGTTTTCCTCCGAGAGACTCGGCGCCAAGTGGCTCAACGAAGCGCTACTAATGTTCGCAGGTGGTGTATAACTCACAGTGAGGACCGGCAGAGGTGCAGCCGTTGGTGTTGTCACCGAAGGTGTGGATGTGGAAACCGCGCTTGGCGTTGGCGTCCTGGCCGGTGATGTCGAAGGTGATAGTGGTGGGAGCACCCTCAGACTCCTGCTCGAAGATGACGGTGCCGCTAACCTTGGCGTCGCCGCGGAGGACAGAAACTGCAGGGAGATTGTCTTGTTAGCCAGTGCTTATTTGCGATGAGCATGCAACGCCCAGGCACCGGGAGAACGAGATGCGGCCCCGATGCAGCCAGGGAGTCATGACGAGCTGAACCCTGTCCGAAGATCATAGAAAACGGGAGCAATGTTGCTCTCGTAGTCAATCAAGGGACTCACAGAGGGACGTCATGGCTGCTTTGGCGGAGGGCTGAGGCCATCAGGGTGCAAATCCGCCCATCCCGTTGGACGAGAAGAAACCCGCTCAAACCAGCGCGAACCCCCTCCCGGGCCGAACTGGAGCTTGCAGCTGGCATGGAGGCACGTATAAAGGGAGCAGCCCTTGCGCAGGTTGGGGAAATATGGAGACTTGGGGAACTTACCAGCCTTGACCATTTTGACGGTTTTTTTTGTTTTGGTGATTGATACAACAAGTGTGAGATGAAGCTTGCGAGATGGAGAGATGCAAGTGGAGAGGGGCGAGCAGCAGAGTTTTGAAGGACGAGGGACACCAGACAACCGAGAGAAGAAGGCCAAAGAAGCGGAGGTCCTTGGGCCAGGTCGCCCAGTCCCGGAGCGAGGACCAGCAAGGAGCTGGGGAAGGAACGTCCTGTCGCTCGCTCCTCGCGTTCTGCGCTTGATGGTTGGAGCTGGCTTGCACCAAGCTGCCCCTCTTCCCCTCAGCATACCTTACTTGTTACTGGGTTGGCAAGTACTCGGCCTCAGGCCTCCCACTCGGAGCTCGCTCGTAACTCGTCGACGCGCCCAAAGTTGCCCCTCCTCGTCAACGCACTCCCCTCATCCACCACCACGTCAAACCTGGTTGAGGTTGAGCCGTCATTTCGCCCTCCGTCTCCCGCTTTGGCGCGATTGGCCCCTGCAATGTCTTGGTTTGCAAACCCAAAAGCTGTCAGGGAATTGCCTGGGCCCATTGGCCTCTGTCCTGTCAGTGTGTCGCTACTTTCGCTACCAAGACATGTAGATCTCTGACACGCAGACGCCTAGCTCTTGGGCGGGGTTACGAGCACTGTCGAGGTCCCTGCCCCGCTTTGGCTCTGCCGTCATTCTGGCTTAAAATGGGTGCTGACAAATGAATTGCATCATCGCCAGCTATCCCTGCCATGGAGTGCGATGGCGAGCCGATTTTCGGAGTATCGCTGTAAGTTACGCTCGGAGCGATAGGTTCGGCATAATTCCTTATTAGAGCCGGGATTGCTGCCGACGATTTGGAATCATCTCTAAATACATCCGGGGGGGGGGGGGGGGGGGGGGGGGGGGGGGGGGGGGGGGGGGGGGGGGGGGGGGGGGGGGGGGGGGGGGGGGGGGGGGGGGGGGGGGGGGGGGGGGGGGGG
>JAKZGU010001161.1:0-241231 GCA_022837005.1 Calonectria pteridis | reverse complement strand
CCCCCCCCCCCCCCCCCCCCCCCCCCCCCCCCCCCCCCCCCCCCCCCCCCCCCCCCCCCAACATGGCTCTTCCCGGACGCCCCACTCACAGACTTGCTCAGATTTGAACGTCCGAAGTTCCCCGGTGGAGACCAGAATGACTACCGATACTAACGTTTAGTTTACTTGTCGGAGTGGATTTGCATGTTGTGATGCAATTTGTAGTGCGACAATCACACCTTCGAATCATCATCTTGACACACCAACCGTATAAGTTTGCGCGCCATATCAATTCTGACACTATAATGCTACCTCGCCTGCACATTTCAGTAGCACTAGGTCGCAATCTCTGATAAAATAGTCACTTAGATGATGTACGTCTTACAGTTAAACACCCATTTTCGTCTTACTAGTCGATTCCGTACATGAATTTTCGGGTGGGTTGCTTGTCCATTTCATAGTTCAACTGCCGGTGTCGCTTTCCATCCGTATGCGCCCAAAACTTCATGATATTTCATGGTGCCCAGCATCGTTGCGATTACAAGTCGTATACCTGTCTCACATACGTGTTTTGTCACGTGCGGATTTTGGCTAAATCCGGATGGGCGATTAGAAAATGGGCTCTCCTATCCTGCTCATATCATGACACCTTCTTGCGTCATGGATCTAGTTGCAGCAAGAATAAATGCTTCTGCGAAGGTCAAGTAACCACGATAGATGCCATTATGAAACGAATAATTCGTACCATCAATAGCCGGAATCATGAATTACGTAGTAAACACGATGAACCTGAATCTTGTGGTTAAAAGTGGGAAGCTTCCCTGGACTAGTGGGCTCGTTCAATAAACCGTTTCGTTATCTTGCTAGGTTCAGCAAGAGCATATGAAATATCCATGCGCTGGGGCTCCCAATAAGGCCAATACTCATAGGAAATGAAATTGATTGTCCAGATGGATGGAGAATGTGGTTCGGAAGATGTCTGTCGATAAGACGTGGATCAGCTGAGAATGGCGACCAGAGCAGTAAGTGCTGCAATAACTGTCCTTTAAAAGTTTCCAAGAACTTAAGTCACTGATATTTTACTTGAATGTGTGATGATAAGATTGGCGATGGGTTCTAGGATTGCGGAGGCTCCAGATAGCTCCGAATCCGAATCCAAGCGATTGCAATTGTAACTGAGCTTGGTAAAATAAGCAAGTAGAGCAAAGGGGCAGAAAAAAAATACCAAAAAAATCTATTGTGCCATTTTGGGTGCATTTGCGTGCGCGTCATGGTATTTTTTATCTGGCAGCACCCAAAGTTAGGTACCTCAACAAGCTGACTCCATTAGGTACATTGAGATTTCTTTCACATGAAGATGACGCGCTCCCCCTCAAGGCAAACCCACTTGTCACTCCGGATTAGACTATATTTATGAAAAAGCATGAATGCTAATGGAATGGAGAATAAAAGTCTGTTTGAAACTGACTCGCCATCAACTCCCACTTTTTACTAACGATGCCTCCAGGCTCACGTGGCAACCTCTCCCGCAATATGCCAAAGTCCCTTTATTTGTGATTCTTTGGACACTGAACTTTGTGCCTGCAGAATTTCGAGCGGCGTGAAAATGCAGAGTAGAGGTCCACTGCAAGATTCGTGCCGCGGGGATGCCGAATTCAGTAATAGCTGATGCGGTAAGCTGCAATGGCTGTTCGAATGAGCATTGCCACACAATGATTATATGAGATGGATGGGTTATTAAGTCCACAGATCTTGACAAGTCGGACTTGATCCAATCTAGAGAAGTCATGACCATGATGACGGCGTTGGAGTGCCAGCTCGCTAAGTGTTGCGAGGCCGATGCCTACCTACCTATATATCAGGCTATGCCATCTGGCCATGTCTGTAGCGTGGTCAGTATACCAAATGAACGTCAACAGAAATGATAATAAAGAGTAAACCCAAGTCTAAGAGATTTTATTTAATCAAACTTCTTATTTAGGCGTCAATAAGAGCCGTATTGTATATACTAACGTGCACATATACACCGACAAAATCACATACTGTCTCTCGCAGGTTTGCAAAGCATCGCATGTCTTCATCCACCTCTTCTAGTACTGTTTCTAACGCCGCTATTTCTTCTTCTTTTTCCGCAGTGACCCACTGCCATCCTCTCCATGGCTTGCTACAGCATTCGCACCACTCTTCGTCACAACACCACCCACAGCCCGACTCGCGCCAATGCTGATCCCTCGTCCTTCGCGCGTGCCGTCGAAGCTGATGTTACTCCCAGCACTTCCCCGACGCAGCGCACTATTTTTGGCCCTTGTGGCTGGAGGTGATTCGCGCCCGTCTGGTGTCACGTTTCCCGAATCGTTCTCTGAGGCTTGTCCCCCCCGAGACATGTCGGGTGACGCTGGGCGAGAATCTCCATCCTGGATTGCAGCAAGACCTGATTTGACCCGGCTCGAGTTCTTCGGCGAAGGACCACCTGCGGAAGTCTCTCGGGTTCGCTTTGGAGTTTGGGGAGCGGCGCTGACACCCTCACTTGCGGCCAGCGTCGATGATTCGCTCTCGCTGCCTCGGTGAGAATACGCGTATGGATGGCCTGACCCGATAAGACTTTCCTTCCTGCTCCTGTAGTATCGATCGTACTCCTCCTTTGAGTGTTCCGCATCGGTAAAGCTGTCTAGCGCATCAAAAACATGCTGGAATACTTGCGAATTTACATCCTTGGCCCAGAGAAAGTCGAGGTGTTCGTAATGTGGAATCTCGGTCGCCACAGTTTGCGGTGGCAATTCCTTGAGCATCGCTCGAATGTCCACGAGGGAGTCGCTACCGCCATAAACCAGCACAATGGGCGTTTTGATATTCCGAGTAGGGTACTTAGCCACTTTGGAATACTTGTTGGTCGAGGTAACGCTCATCGGCTGGTGCACATCGTCGTCGTACATCTGGAAACATTTGTTGCGAATGATTTGAAACCAATGTACCACACTCTTGGTGCTCGTGAACGAGTACAAATGCGGGTACGCCGCCAACTTTTGGCTCGCCGAAATGTTCTTGGTCTGCCAATTGAATAGAAACGAGAGTCCCATGTCGATAAGCCGACTGAAGATGGGGGGGTACAATATCGTCTCCCACATGGTCGCGGAGCTCAGAATGGATCGTCGATCAAATAATAAGAACAGAACTTGGGGAGACGCCTTGACCAAGGAGTCGACGATACCGTTAGAAAGTCCCGCGGGGGACATGGCTGGAGCGAGAGCAATAAATACATTGACCTGGTTGTTGAGCTTAGGGTGGATGGCGAGGGTCGCAAAGGCCTGGGCTGTGCCTTGAGAGAATCCGATGTACGATAAACTTTCTTGCTGGGTAGTGTCAAGGATATATTCGATGCTGTTGGGAATGTCATGAAAGGCAAACTCGTCGATTGAAAAGTCCCAAAATTTGACCGACATTGGCGAACAGTGGATTGACTTCTTGGAGTACTTGTTTCCGCGGTTATTGCCAAACTAACGCTGTTAGTGAGGTCATGATTTCACATGCGCAACCTTAAACATACCCAAACGTCAAAGCCCCTCTCGACCAATTCGAAGGGGAGGCATCGCTGCTCGTCAGTGAGGGCGACCCAGACCTCAGAATTCATGAGCAAGCCATGGTGGAGGTACGCGACTCTCTTTGTTAGGCTGGTTGGCCCGCTGTTCACTTTCTGGTCCTCCTCTCCCTTTCTCCATTGGAGTCGGTGCAGGCCAAGAAGATAACCGTCCTTGGTCTGCACGATGTGCTCCTCTGCCTCATACCCCCATATTCGGCATAATTCGACAAAATCGGCCGCGTCTCGTACTGAATCGGAAATGGCTGGGGACAAGGGTCAATAGGGGGAGGATGTGGGATTGCGAAGGAACTGACATTTGCGCTTGTTCTCTTCTCGTTTTTCGCTCGGTGCCGAAAACCTGTTAAATATTCGTCGTGAAGCTCGGTAGAAAAGAGAAACGAGAAAGGGCGCTGAGAACCATGAATGTTAGCTCGGGCCATTATTCTAGACCGCCAAACTCCTGAGGTGGGTGGGCTTACGTAGCGCCAGCGTCAAGACGCGAATGATGGCCTCGAGGCCGACGAGGAAGAAGGACCCCACGAGCGCGATGTACTCGGTTCTGCGCGGGTCAGTGAAAGGGTTCGGGTAGGAGACGTGTCAGTCCACGGGCTTGGCTCACAGGTGCAAGCGCCCAAGAAAAGGGACAGGCATGATGAAGAGGTCGCGATGCGAATCTCGGCGCAAGTTAGGGTGAAGGTAGTGCCCAGACGGCTCCAAGGTCCGTCATTGAGGGCGCGAAAGTGAGGCAAATATGGCAAGTATTCAAAGAAAAGATTGCGCGCCCTGGATGGTTGGGGAAGTTGTATCGTCGGGGGTTAGGTTATGTCACATGCAATTCGTTGGCACCGCGCGGTTCTCAAGTCATGACTTCAGTGGATTTAGGGAGATGGGTCCAACTAGGCTGAGACAGGCTGAACAGGGCCCTGCAGCTTCATGCAGTACCACCCCAGGGCCCAGGATTATGAAAAGATAAATGGCAGCTCAACGTTGTGGGCGAATGAGAAAACAATCAAATCCTGGGAGTAAAAGTGTGGCCGTCATTGCTCCCAACATCTTTGTCGCAGGATTGGTGGCCAACTCACTTGTGCATGCGCAATACCACGGTACAACGGAGGGGTTGCCATGTTTGGGTGTGGCGCAAACACCCTCCATCCCCTGAAATGCGTGTGGTAGGTGTTAGACTCGTCACTGCTCATGAACCATTGGTGCCCCTGGTGCAAGGCCGGCGTTGTGTGGCTAGAGAGGCCTGCGCCACATGACTGTTACCCCTCGGGCCAATCACATGCCGACCGCAACCATGTTGGCCAAAGCCTTGCTAGGTTTTTGATCCGCTCCCATCACCTGAGCTGCGACGATCAACTGAAATATCTAGCCCAAGATGCCCAGCTCATGTAAAGAACTGCGTAAGTGCTATGCAACCAATTTATGACGGCCGTACTGACTCTTGCTTCAAAATAGGTGACGCGCTGGCTCAATGCCTCCAAGAATCCGACTGCATCATGGTTGACCGCAACCGGGCCGCCGACTGTCTCCGCGAGCCCCTCGTCGACACCCTGCCTCTCAAGTGTCGCCAGCTCAAGAAGGGCCTGGGCGATTGCAAGCGTGGCATGGTAGATATGCGAAAACGATTCCGTGGAAACATGCCTGTGCAATACCGCACGATGGAGGAGGCCAATGCTGGCAAGGGTTACCAGTTGTATGCGGGCAAGCCTGCGTTTGCAGGCGCTGTCAAGGAGACGGATGGCAACGAGCCTATCCCCAAGGACTGGCGTGAGGTGGAAAACGAGCAGTACCGGGCGGAGCAGGCGCGGTTAGCACAACAACAAAAGAAATGAAGACATATAGTGGAGGGTTTCCGAGTCATCCACCACCAAACGATCAAGTGCAAGCCTGCTATTTGGAGTAGAGTCCAATCGACACCTCAGATGAGGAGCGCAATCGCTCAGGCACTAATGCATAGAGGGTGGCATGTTGGATAACGTGGGCAAGGCCGAATGTTGGCCAAACCGGAGGCCCGAGGAATGGATGGCACAAGCCTAAGGCGAGCCCATCCATCCCATGACTGTATCCTCGCTCAATTTTTACTGTACGAGTATGGGTTTGTATCTTAGCTTACTATTTGTAACACCATGAATGTTATGAAGATGTAGATAAGACTGACGATTCAATGGCATCAAATTGGTGGGTATCGGGGCTGATGGGCACAGATGTTGTGGGCCAGCCCGCCATGCGTAGTGTGATTATGGTTGGCGTGCCGGTCCACAGCGTTACACGGATAAGAATGTCCCTTGCATGCATACGACGGAGGTCCCTGGACGACATTCCATCAGCTGGTTTGTCTTGGGGTGATTCAGATGCCCAATCAATCACAATGTTTTGAATGAAAGAGTAAAAAATTCTTCTTTTGGTTTTATCTTGCTCTGTTTCATCTTGCGTGCTTTTCCCACGTCTGCGTCCGCCGTCAGCCCTTGGGCGCCACTACGCGCTATCCGCTTTGTGCTGGTTCCAATCGAGCCAAACGCCCGCCGACTCGGCTTGTGGGAGACGTCTCGGTGCAGGACGATCTCACCCAAGTTGGAAATTGCCCCCGTGCCATCACAGCTGTCTACCCTTAGGCCACGACCAGATTATTGGTTTGACTATTGCTGTTAGCGCAGCGACTTTGCGGAGAAAGCAAATCGCACGGGTGTCTCACGCTCTCCAGCAGCCCCTTGTCACTTGTCTTGCTTGGCACGCGACACACGCCCTCACATCGTCGCCTCATCCGTCCACCACGCTACTCTGTACTCTATTTTTTCTTCACTCCAAGGTTTTGCAGCCTCCCCCCCCCTGACCCGAAGCTGACTGCCCGTTTCTCGCCTGCATTCCTCAGCCGCGCCTGCGCCCGTATCCGCGCCGTGCCTATCCGTCAGCGGACGCCTCACCTTTGGGCCTTGGCCACGTCTTAAACTTTAACCCTTAATTAGGGGCTCCCTCCTGCTACCACTGCTATAAACCCCCACACTCCCTCTTCCTCAAGTCCTCCCGGCGCTCCGCGTATCGCCCTCTGACCCATCTCTCCGCGTATCACGGCCAGCTTCCTCCAACCAAAACCTCGTCCAGATTCACAAACCCCACGCCTTTCCTGGATGCCATCGTCATAGGCCATCCCGACTGACTTCGCCCTTACGACTCGCCTTCTTCAGGAGCCAGGGCACCTCGCGAGGGGCCTCGCTTCGAGAATGGTTATCATGATCTCCGCCGCTCAGCGACGATTTCTCGTTCTTGCCTCGACCTTCTTCTTCATCTCGAGCATCTACATATGCATATCCCGCCTGCTTTCCATGTCCTTTGAGACCCTGGAGCCTGAACGCAAAGTGGTGAAGGCGCCCTTCGTGAACAAGGCCGATTTCCGAATGTCCTATGGCGAGTATGGTCGCCCAGCCTACGACGAGATTACGCTCATGGGCCACTTGTCCCAAGATCTTGTACCCACTGAGAAGAACAGGCAGAGGTTGATAGTCATCGGAGACATCCACGGCATGCTCGACTCTCTGGACGAGCTTCTCAAGAAGGTCAAGTTTAATCCCAAGACCGACCACGTCATCAGCGTGGGCGACATGGTCAACAAAGGCCCTAAATCCGCCCAGGTCGTCGAGCGCCTCATGAAAATCAACGCAACAGCTGTCCGCGGCAACCACGAAGACCGAGTCTTGCTTGCCTGGGAAAACGTCAATGATCAGGTCGGTGTTCAGGCCTATCTCGATAACAAGCAAGCCAGCATCCGACGAAATGAGCATCGAGATTTAGAAACGGCACGTAGTCTTTCGCAGTCCCAGATCCGATGGCTCAAGAGTCTCCCTGTGATCATGTCCATCGAGCCCATGTCAATGTATATTGTACATGCTGGCCTTGTCCCAGGACTTGCCGTCCACAAGCAAGATCCGTGGGCAGCTATGAACATGCGCACCCTTCGTTTCCCCCGCGCCGAATACCGAGACAACGAGGACGAAAAGGAGAGAAAGAAGAAGGAAAGGCAGAGAAAGAAGGAAGAAGAGGAGAAGGCCAAGAATTTTGTGCAGCGCAGGTCGGAGAAGGACAATGCGGCCATGGATTCTATGGGCGCCGCACACAAGGCCGCTTCGGCACCTAAGGCTGCGAGTCCCGAGGAGACTTTGGAGCCCGCCCAGCAGAGTTTCGAAGATCTCATGGGCCATCCTGATCACGACATTTGGATTCCTGTCGACAACCGTGATGGTGAGCCTTGGGCACATGTTTGGAACCACTACCAGAGGAACGCCGACTCTCCCAACCGCCGTTCCATTATCTACGGCCACGACGCCAAACGAGGCTACCAGGAGGACGCATTTACCTTTGGACTCGACTCGGGCTGCGTCAAGGGCCACGCCTTGACGGGTCTGGTAATTATGGGTACCGAGAATGGCTGGAATCAAACCACAATACAGGTTACCTGCAAAGCACCCAAATCTAAGGGCAGTGGGTGGTGGTAGCACATATAGAGGATGCAGAGGAGCACATGATGAAGTTACTTTTGCTTGTACAGTTGCACATAATTGGGTTTTTAACAGCGCTATTCAGAAGCAAGAGAAGCTTGCCCCGTGGTGTGGCGTAAGAAACAGGCTGGCGTTGGGGATAATTCTGGGTTTGAGCCAACATTGTCCTAGGAGACAATGTAGATGTGCCTTTTTTGGGGGTTGGCTTAAAAGGATTCCATGTACATGTATTTCTACATTAATTGCTAGGTACGCGTCGATGAATTGCACAACGAATCAGACAGATGTCATTTTTCGGCCGAACAAATGTGTCAACGTATGATTTGCAGGGCGATTACTGCCATTAGGTGTTATCGTTCTTGGATAATCTGTGCATTGCCTTCATCTATGCAGTCAGAACGCGTTGCACGGTACTTAAATAAGAAATAAGATAAGAAAATGATTTAGAATAAAAAATTTAGATTAACTCATCGCATTGGGCATAATGGAACAAATAAGACTTATAGTATTGATCCACTGTGGTATGTACTATGCGGTGATTCTGAACTTTTGACCTGTAATTTCAGCCCATGACAATGACAAAATGGCCATGAGTGAGTGGGTCGCTGGGTGATCCTCTCTGACATGATCGCCCAACTTTGGCTTTTTTGAGACCCCTTGTACCTATTTATATTGTTCCGAGCTGGACAAGCAGAGTGTAACCTTGCGCTGGTTTGAGTACTTCGCCGCACAGCTAACATGACGGAAGCACACGCCGAGGAGCGCAGGATCTGGCAGCCCCTCCACCCCGCCATCCGTGATAAACTCGACCCGCAGTACGTCGAATACCACGACCAGTACCTGCAGTACATTGTCCCCGACGAGCTCAAACCCTGGGATGGCTCGCAGCGTATCAAAAAGGGTGTCTCGCTCCCGCCCGGCGGCACAAAGCCAGTTCCCGTCGGCAGCATCGACGACCACGACGTCGGCCGCTTCCGCGTGAGGGCCTACACCCCCGCGGGCGAGACTGACGAGCGCGGCTGGCCTGTCCTTGTCTGGTTCCACGGCGGTGGATGGGTATTTGGGAACCTGAACAACGGCACTGATTTCTGCTGCTGGGCTTGTCAAGGTGAGCTTATGTGTGATTGCCTTTAAACAGTGCGGGGGCGATGCCGAGTCGAAGCTAACCGGCGCCAGGAGCACGATGTATCGTTGTCTCGGTGGATTACGGGCTTGCCCCGGAGAATCCGTTCCCAATTGCAGTAGAAGACGCAATTGACGCGGTCCGATGGGTCTATTCTCGTCCTGCTCAGCTTGGGAAGATTGATACCACCCGCATCTCCATCGGCGGCACCTCCTCTGGCGGCAACCTGGCTGTTGTTGCAGCCCTTGCGGCCTTGGACCCCGAGATTCCTCCACCGTCAGCCAAGCCGTCGCTGCCCAATGTCATCACTCACCCTCCTGCTTCGGTTCTGCTCTTTGTGCCTGTAATCGACAACACCGCCACTCCAAGTGACGTTTGGAAGTCTAGCGCCGAGACTGCTCCGTGGCTCACGGCGGACCGGCTGACATACTATCGCAACCTGTACCTTACCTGGGAGGAGGATTGTCGAATGTGGGATGCAAGTCCTAACTACGCGCCTGAGACCCTCTTGCGGAGGTTTCCTACGACATGGATGGCTGTGGCGGAGCTGGATCTTCTGGCCCCGGAAGCCATCGCCTTTGGGGATCAGCTGAGAGGGCTTGGGGTTGAAGTCGAGACTGTGGTTGTAAAAGGTGGGACGCATTCCATCATGTCGATGCATGGAAGGATAGATCGCGGGAGAAAGATGATTGAGGACTCTGTAAAGCATCTTCAGGGCGTTTTTGGAACGTAGAAGTGTCTAGATGCCGATTCCGATATCGAAATGACGTGTTTGTCAACCTACAACTCATAGTTGATATATTCTGTCTAATAAGCCGAAGCCAAAATCTCTCTGCAAAATCGCAGATAAATCTATGTCTAGAAGCTGGTTTAGTAGATGTTTCACACACGTGCTTCCGAGCTATACTGTTCGATTTGATTATTGTCGTTTGGCAAGAGATCGTCAAACTCCTTCAACATGTCCTCCCGGACCACCAGGCGCATGACATATTGCTCAAGACACCTGTCCAGTTTTGAGGATTGTATTCTGATGTACCATCAGGAAGTTCGCGGCATTTGGACCTTATTCGCTAAATGCCCAAGGAATGAATGTATTCGGATACGGGCGAGGACGTGTATTTTTATGCCAGAGATGTTAATCCAAGTGAAGCGTTTTATGAAGAACAATTCCTTTTATGCTAGTTAATTGGGAATACATAGGGGAATTGCATGCCATGGAACAGAGATGTATCGATTTTTCGTCACTCTGATGACAAATTCTGGAGCATGTTGACCAGTTCGAGGTGTTTAAAGCTAAGATTCGGCCAGCCTCAGAGCGTGGGAGTAGCTTCCAGAGACTTAAATAAGGCCAAATGAACGTTTACGGGTAACATATAGTACCTAAACCTAGCCTTTGTCTTGTGTGTGACTATATGAGAAAATACGTTTAACCCCTTCCCCCCCCTTCACTATTTTGGTCTGATTAGGTTTCGACGAACATCTAAACGATCTAAGGCTGATAGTGTAAGATTTGAAATTGACTCATAACAGATTTCGAGGCCCCCGTGGCCTAATGGTTAAGGCGTGAGACTTCTATGTCTACTTATGAATCCCGATTACATTGGGAAATTCAGGACTGAGGAGCTTATCTCAAGACTGCGGGTTCGAGTCCCGCCGGGGGTTGTCATAAAGTCAAGATCATCTGCAATGTGAAGATGATACGTAAAGATGTTCCGCATCGCACGAATTTTTTTGTGCCAGTGTGGCGTGAATTTGTTTGATGGAAGTTTGCGTGTGGGGTTTGGGGGGGTTGGGTGGCTCCAGTTATGACGCTGCGTTAGTTAACTCAACTCAGGATATGAATCTCACTTCATCCACGCTTCTACATCCGAAGTCCCTGTCTCTATCTGGTATGGTTACCGATATCTACAATAGTTAGATGCGGTATGTACCAGAATAGTAATACAACACGAACCGAGCGGGATTTCTGTCTACAAGAATTGTAGACATGAAGGAGAATGAGCCCCTACATTGAAGGACTGGAACAGGCTGGAAAAGTTGTGGCCAATGTGTGATTTAATGCAGCTCATTTCTCTAGACAGAAATGTCTTCTCCCAAAGCCGCAGTTTAGATAGGATTTAGCGATACCGATACGTTCTGAGTGTGCCGAAGTGCCAAATCGTGGAGCACCAGCCGCGGATTATCGGATTGGATCGCTTGATGCAGTCGCATGGCTGACAAGATGGCTATCCCAACCCGCGGTCGTATTGGTTGTAAAGCAGATCTCGCCTCGTCGTGCATCTGAAAAAAGTGATGGGATGGCTAATTGCCCCTCGTAGACCCTAATGGTTTCGCAACCAGAGAGGTGTTCCCTTGAAGTGCGGATAAGGAATACACCATCTTTGTCCCCCACGTGTAAGAATGACTGGTGTCTGCTTATCGCATGTATTCAACATGTTTGAGCTTACGTATTTGCGTATAGATGACTCGTATAACCGCAAGTTAACGATGCAGAATGCCAATTTTCGTTTCCCAGTGTGGAATTACCGGCTTTCTTTCATCAGTATGACCACCTTGCTAGATTGCGATCTCATCAAAGTTCCAATTTGGTATCGCATCACATCGCATCGCATCGCATCGCCGCGTCGTCGTCGTCTACTTTGAGGAAAATGGGGCCATGCTGGTCATCAGGGTTCACCTCCGACACACACTGCCTCGTTGCGTTGGGGGACACCCGTTTAGGTATGCACCGGACCAGCCCTACGTGCGTTATTTCCGAATAGGAATTCCCATCCAAAAACTTTCCTCTCGCTGGATCAACCACCATGTAACCCAACACCCCTTCCCTCCATCTCTGAAAATCACAAAAAATCTGCCACGGCGCTGGGAAACGCCTTGTTTGGTCCAGTGATGACGGGCATTTCTTCATTTTTTGCCCGGTTGTTTAGAAACTTGCTCAAAGCCACACATTCAAGATGATGACGTGGTGAAGGTCGAGGGAGTCTAGATCCAGCCTTAATGCACTTCTTATTTTTCTTTCCTTTGCCAAGGCGGTTTTCCCCGCCGCTAGAGACATCGTGTTCTTTCTTTGGCTCTCCGTCATAGCTAGCATACGGGGCCCCATAGCGGAATTCAACAGTCATCCTGCTTGGCCCACAAAACAGGTGCGTCTGGATTTCCGCCAGAGGAAAACCGGGATTCGGAGGGATTTGTCTCGTCTGCAACCCACCCAAAGCACAATGTAGCATGCTCGCTTATCAAATCTCATCTCATCTGCAGCGCTGCGACTGGCGGGGGTTCAACTTTCAACCGCTCCCTGGGTCGAGGATGATTGGATAGTGGTGGTTTTGGACGCTCGCTTCCTCAGGCGGTGCTGACGCAGCTGCTCGCAGTACGAGGCCATTGTGACGAGGGGTGGTTGCTTTCTCTTCTTGTTCCCTAATGTGGGTGCCTAGATGCGGAATTCGGAGTGTATGAGAGCTGGACAAGATAGCCTCGTGGGTCTTATTCCCAGCTAGCGTTTGCTCCAAGGCGTGTTTGAGTTTGGATATACAACGTACTGGAAAGGAATTATGTTGCGACAATCATCATTGACAAGAGTTTATAAGAGACACACAGAATCAGCCTCCTTTTCCTCCCTGGTCACTCTTGATGCCATGACAGCCAGGGACATGTACCACGTCCCATGTATCACGTCTGCTTCATGACACACACACACACACACACACACGCTCGGGTCCCCAAAACGTCGAATGAGACAAAACACAATCAGGCCATGGCCGCACAGGGGGGTCGCAAAATCCTCCGCGTAACGCCCAGTAGGCTCCCGCCTTCGGGTGCTCTAGCGCCATGGGCTGACAGCTCTAGCTCTTCCTTTGGCGGGTCAGCTCGGCGCACCAGCTCCCGGTCCCGCGTCACCTCAGGCGGTTGATCCTTCAAGCACCTTGGGCCAGCGGAGCCCTGGAGGGCTAAATTCTATCCGACTCCGAAGGCCATGTTTTTGGTGTTTTGGCGCGCGCCTGGTAGTTGGAGCGGCCAGGGGGGGAGCAAGGTAAGGGAGGGATAAAGGCAGACTAGCAGTGCCCTTCTCCACGATGGCGTAGGACGTTGGGCGCATCTGCTCGTACGCGGACTACATGGAACGGCCCTTTGGTGGTTGTGCGAATCGCCGTTTGTTGCATATGCTTTCTCTCCCATTCCCTCTTACATAAATTGGAGCCAGATCGTCGATGCCTTGACAAGAGATCCCCCCCTTTTTGCCAAACAACTCAGGCAAGATATAAGATTCCTCGAATTCGATATTGACGAAGGAAAAAAAAACCTCCCGTCTGAGTTTCCACCGTACACGCATCACAGCCATGGTCGTCGAGGTTCAGGGCGATTATCCCGACTTCAGCAACGCTACCTGGGTCAAGGACGGCGGGCCGAGCCAATACTGCTTCAAGCACCCACACTCATCCCTCTGCGACAATGTCAAGAGCTACTACGAGTACCGCGTTGATCTCGCCCCCAATGCCGTCTTCCTGGCCATCTACAGCGCCTCACTGATCGGTTTCGTTGCCACCTGGATCGTCACTCGTACCGGAACCGCCTTCAACGTCGCCCTGCTCCTCGGGCTCATCTGCGAAGTCATTGGCTATGCCGGCCGCATCATGAGCGCCGATAACCCCTGGGATGAGAACGGCTTTCTCATGCAGATTTGCTGCTTGACCATTGGGCCCGCCTTCATGGCTGCTGGCATTTACCTGTGTTTGCGCCGAATCGTCACTGCCTTTGGACCCGAAAACTCGAGATTGCCTCCGGAGTATTACACGAGGATTGTAAGTCATCTATTGTGCTCGGCGGTCTGGGCGTGATGGTTGGACGGTGCTATTGTCCACCCATCTCGTGTGTATGTTTGCGGATGTAGAACGTGGGACTAACACTGCACTTCAAGTTCATCCCCTGCGATGTCGTTTCTCTCGTCCTCCAGGCTCTCGGTGGTGGCATGGCCTCGGTCGCCTCGCACAACCGCAAGTCCACCGCCGCCGGCTCCAACATCATGATTGCCGGCCTGGCCTTCCAAGTCGCCACCATCTTCTTCTTCATCGTGTGCTCAGTCGACTTCGCCCTACGCACCGTCCGTCGCTACCGCGCCTTGGGCGAGTCCGCCCTCGACCAGCGCCCCGAGGTTGCTCACGTCCGCAACTCACTCCGCTTCAAGCTCTTCCTCGGCGCTCTATCTCTCGCTGCTTTGATGATCCTTTGGCGTAGCGCCTTCCGTGTCGCCGAGCTCTCCGAGGGCTGGTCCGGTCCCGTCATGGGAAACCAGGGAATGTTCATTGGCTTTGAGGGCGTCCTCATTGTGGTTGCTGTTGTGGCTCTCAACATCTTTCACCCGGCATTCTGCATGAGGCCCCTGCTAGACATGGAGGATGGTGGTCTCAGGGGGCTGTGGTGTTTCCGCGGCCGCGAGCGCAAATCGTCCAAGACTGAAGGATTGAGCGATGGCTAGATGAAAGTGGAAAGAAGGGAATATCTACTAATTTCTTGCGCTTCGAAGTAATATGACACGATATTGGGAATAACAGCAATAAGACAAAGGATTTATATACACAGAAAGATAACGGGGCCCTGGTAAGGCTTGACGCGATGGCAATGCGTTCCAAGGAAACAATAGATAGATTCATGAGCACGGGACCAAGTAGTCCAGGGGGGGGGGGGGGGGGGGGGGGGGGGGGGGGGGGGGGGGGGGGGGGGGGGGGGGGGGGGGGGGGGGGGGGGGGGGGGGGGGGGGGGGGGGGGGGGGGGGGGGGGGGGGGGGGGGGGGGGGGGGGNACAACCCCCCCCCCCCCCCCCCCCCCTTTTTTTTTTTTTTTAATTTTACTTCATCTTATATCTCAGTAGGTTAATAGAATTTCAAGATAAATTGCATTTATGGATTGCAGTTGAGCGCCCTGGATTGTTGGGCATGAAGCATACCAGTCTCTATTGTATCCATCGATATGCAGTTTTGAAAGCCTCGCCTGTGGTCGTATGAAAACCCATGGTTATAGTATCTTTACATTTCTTCGCCAGGGCAAGATTAACAGAAAGTTGGAATCGCAAAAAGTATATTCGCACTCATCTAGCTCTTACAAAGCCTATCGCCAGGACCAACTAGTCAGTACGACAGCGGGTTGCCTCATAGCTTACCGCCTCTGTCTAGGCCATTGGGATATCACTCTTTCTTGATTTTCTTTTATCAACATGTCCCAGTGAAGCTCCAACCAAACTCTTTTTCATTCCCACCATGCTACTGCAAGTATGCAACTAATAGGGTCGCGACGAAAAGAAATATGAGGGTATCGAATGCGTAGCGGAAAAAAAGAAGAAAAAAAATACTCCAATACGACGCCAAACGCTAAATGAGAGTATTATTGTAAGGGAATCTATGTTTCGCAGGCTGCGCGACAAAAGCCGAATGACTACCTCATGGCCGGATATGTGCAATGGCTTTCGAGGGTCTGAATCATACGAATTTTGGGACAAGCTGGGATTACGATAGGGGGGAGGGGCATTGGGATCAAACGACCCTTTTTTTTTTCTTTCCTTTTTCTTTCTTGTTCTCTTTTTTTTTCGGGAGTCATTAGATGGTAACGTTGCCCAAGGGGAGAATCTTGGTTTTATCGCCATGGAATTTGGCTCGGTACTCGATGATGCCTTCGCTGATGGCTTGGAAATCCTTAATCTTGCGGTTGCGGAAATCCGTGAGCAAGTCTCGGAGGCCCGCAATGTATTGTTGCTTTTGGTCTCCCTCGTAATTACCGTAAGCACCAAGTTGAAGGAGGATCTGGTCATCTATTGCCCAATGGTATGTTAGCGTTCCCCTGACCAGGCACAATGCTGCGCCCTTATTCCGGACCATGAGTCGAGGGTGCACGTACCCGGGGCCTTCATGTTGTCAAAATGTTGGAACTCGCACTCCTTGCCTCGTGGGCAAACACCACTGACTAGCTCATCTGGGCATACTTCCCTCTTGGCGTCAATCTTATTGCTGTAAGTCAACGAACGGAGCCCCCCAGCAACGGAATCTTTATATTCGGGGTGGAATCGATATGCACGGAAGCAGCTTAGGGGTGTTTCATAGGGCACAAACGTGGACTTGAGCGCGTCAGAGTCCGAGAGCTCAGCTGGCTGTTCAACCTATTTTCGTGTCAGGCACAAGTCGACTTTCGGTAATTGAGCATGTCTACTTCTCTGCCAGATTCAGATACCGACGTCGAGTGAACTTCGGCTGCCGATATCTGTTGAGCAATGGGCGATGTTGCAGAAACACCTTGCAGATCAGTATCGCTGGTCTCCAAGACCGCCTCGTCCGAGGGGGCAGGGCTAGACTTCCGAGGGGACTGGTGGTTAGGGAGTTCGACTCCTGTCTCGGTTGGTTCGTAATCATCCGATAACTCTCCTTCATCATCTTCGCTATCAGAATCTGCGTCTTCGTCCATCGCAACGTCTGTGTCTGGATCCGAGTTAGAGTCAACTTCTTCTACCCGATCGTCTCCCCTGGGTGTCGGAATGGCCGTGACAGGAGGAGAGCCATGTTTAAGGGGGTCGGTGATCTCATCGGCCGTTGAGACGTTGGCCACGGTATTGACTTCGTCTTCGGGCTCAATACTATCCGAAGCTTGAGCGTTGTCCTCCGCTGATACGTCAGGTTTATCCGCGCTCTCGGGTGCGTCGGGAGCACCTTCTTGGTGTCGATTCATGGATGAGTCCGAGTTACTCGCTTCGAACATCTCTTTGAGAAAGTGGTTTGCGGACTCGGCGAGTGGCTCGGCTAGGCTTGGCGTTAGTCTTCTGGATAATGTGAAATCAATAGAGGATTCACGTCCAGATTCTAATCTACCTGTACCAACCGAACACCGAGACTCACATGATACAGCTGCCTCCGGCTTAAAATTGTCCTGTGATACCTGGTCGGTCTCCAATTCCATGACTTCCTCTCGCAGCCGCGCTTCTTCTTTCATGTTGTCTTGGATTTCCTTTTCAATTCTCGCGACTTCCGTCTGCAGTCGCTTCAACTGCTCCATTTGATCTTTCCGATGTGCTTCAAGGATTGGCAACCGTTCGCTTGCAATGCGTAAACGAAGGGGCGACCTCATTTCTCTCCTTTGTCCACGGACCTTGGGCAGTGTTAATGATGCAGGAGAAGCAGGCCGGGAGATTAATGGAGTTGATTGACCACTTTCTTCTGCTTCGTTTCCTGGTACTGCTGCAGACTTTGGGAGAGGTTGGGAAACACTTGATGCATCCACGCTCCCTTCTTTAGATTGACCCTGGGACTGGGGAAGAGAAGGTGTACCATTGCTGGACTGTTTCGCCTTCTTACGAGCTTCAGCCTCCGCAATTTTCCGCTTCATATCTTCAATTTTCTTGTTCATGCTCTCAAGATCGTACAACCCATTTCCGCCGGTTGCGGGACCAGTCGGCGTAGCAGCTGGCTTAGGACTGGAATATGGTCGGTTCGGTAGGCTATCAGCAAGTGCTGGATGATCGCGAAACGAACCCGTCCTTGAAGGAGTCGCAGGTCGATGAATAGAGGCAGGTCTCTGCTCTGGAGAGTCTATCTCCATTTCAGCATCATCCTCGTCATCGCTAACATCGATGAGGAATGGGCGCGACTCTCTATTTTGGCCGAAAGGTCGTTTGTAAGTTCCGGAATTCGAGAATTCATTCAAGTCCGAGGCAACAGGTCTTTTGCGTTGATTGACGGCAGGAGAGGGTTGAGGCGTGGATGATAGAAAAAGTCCCGGAATAGAAGGAGTCCCGTTTGAGTCTGATCGTTCAAGAGCTTCTGGAGGTTGTGTTGAGGCGACAACAGGCTCAGAGGGTCCAGAACCAGCTTCGGGGCCTTGAACGGGAGCGCTTGGGAGTGATGGCGGCCGCACAGGATTGGCTTCTGCAGTGGGTGTAGTGGGAGGTTGAGACTGTGGTGTTTTGCTTGCATTAGCTTCTCGAGCCTTTCGTAGAGCCTCCATCTTTTGTTGAATGAGCTTTGATTTTTCAGACTGGGTCTTAGTCAGTCCATGAGCTCTCGGAGCTGTGGGCACCTGGGGTGCAACTTTGGGTGCAGTGGGTATCACAGGGGTGGGTTCAGCAGGAGTTGTGCTCGGTTTTGAGCCCTTCGCAGCCAGAAGACGTGCGATTCGGTCTTTGCGCTCCTCGGATTTATCTTTGGGCTTGTTGGCGTTTTGTGAGCTGCTAGTAGTCTTCTCGGATTCTTTGCTTTCATTCCCATCATCCAGGGCCTTGCTTGCGTTATCCTGAGCTTCAGCTGAAGGGGGGACAGATTGTGGTAAAAGTTGGGCCATAGCTGAATCGAGACCTAGTTCTGAGAATAGACCGTCGAGGAGGGTTTTATCAATGCCTTCTTCGATGTAATTTTGATATCGAACATTCAGAGGCCAAAGGCGGAGGATAGCTTCCTGGGCCTGCTTTTTAACCTCGGCCACAGTCTTTATTTGGGGCTCGCCGGGCCAGTCAGTCTTGCCTTCCGATCCAGCAAGCTTTTCCAACACTGCAGAGCCTATTTCCGTCTGACGTACTTCGCTTCGAGGGGTTTCTATCACAAAGTTAGCTGCCTAGAACTATGAACCTCTGGTCTGAGGTAGATAAACACTCACCGATTACATCCGGAGAAGAGCCCTGATCATTCGAATGAATCTCCCTAGGAGAGAGATATGGCGAATATGAACCAGACCTTTCGCGTGTTGGCTGTTCAGATTCCCAATGATGGGAAGATTGGGCATCTTTTGGGGTAATTTTCAAAGCTGGCTGGTTGACAGGTTCTCGAGGTTGCCTTTGCAAAGAAGCAGAAAAGGTAACCGGAGCGGGTTGGCTACCTTGCGGGTCGTCAACATGTCCTGGTTCATAAATGTCCTCAAGCTCCCCCTCACTGAGCTCTCCCTCCTCCATGGTGTCAACGCCGTCGAGGTTCGGCTTATTTTGCGATGGGACATTTGTGACAGCATTCGTAGGGCGCGGGGCATTTTCGCCTCGCGATTCATGGGGCTGCACGGATGAAAATTCATGAGGGCCGTTTGCCCATGGCTGCTGCCACCCAACGGTACTGCTCGAAAAGTTCAGCCCGAGTCCTGGGATCGTTTGGCGATTGTGCTCGAACGACTCTAGCGCCGCGCTGGCGTGGCTAGATCGGTCAGTATGGGTGGTATCTGTTGTATTATACAGGGCTCCGCTGTAGGAGGGCGTCGGCAGATGCGAATAGACATTTGGTGGTTGATATCCTTGAGGGGGGCCGTAGCCGTATCCGTATTGGCTCATCGTCGAGGGCGCGTGGGTATCTTGACGTAGAGAAGGCGTGCTCGAAAGAATTATTTATGGCATCGGAGTCTAAGAACAAGTCGAAATTTTGTGTGCAGACCAAGTAGCACCTGGAGCAGCATAAATCGTTTGCACAGATCTGAAGGGCGAGCTTGATCGGAAAAAGCTCGCGACTTGTTGGGGCAAGGAAGCCTTGTGCGAAAGTCTCTGGGTGTGCGGCGGTTTCATACGCAGATTATCAATTGAATGGACTTTCGTGACCGGAGATGGCGCGAACAAGATCAAGGTAGACAGCCGATGGAGGTGGCTGGTCGCAAGCTGGAGATCTTGTGAAGTGATCTGTGGGACGGAAATTCGTTGCTTCCCTTGAGCTGCGTCACGAACCGCTATGCCCTCTTAGGACTAGCGGCTCATAGGTCCATGCAGAATCACGTGCATGTGGTTTGTTTACTTTGTGCTCTATGCCCAGCAACCGCGCAGCCTGATCCCTGCAGCTGGCCGCTACGACCAGACCTTCACCAGCGCCTGCAACCATTACACCTTGCATTGATTGATGACATTCTTCATGAAGGCGTGATTGCGACCGGTGCGCGGGTGCCTCTTCTTGTATTACGTTATTTGGTGGCTTTCGCATCTTTCGCAGCTTTCGTCCCGATCATTTCTGTCCTAGGTTGCTTCTTCATCAACCAGACAGACCATTCAACAAACCGTCCACCAGCATCTGTTGATGCTTTCCCTTCACCATGTCGTTCGGTGCCAACGGCCCTGCGCAGCGGCGCAGTAATCCATTTGCGAGGAATACTTCCATCTCACAGGCTCCTGTCACCAATGGGAGACCAAAGTCGGCTATCTTCTCAAACACATCGCCAATTCCGAGCATGGCGATGCCGCCCTCACACAGTCGAACACAATCGAACAGCTCTCTCCCAAGCTCGCAACCCCTCCCCGCCCCAGTAGCACGGCACCACCGAAGCGAATCGAGGAACCCAACACCAACATCGAGTACCTTTGCGCCCTCGTTCATCAAGTCCGAGGAGATGAAGCGCAGTCATCATGACACTGTCAAAGGCATTGAAGGAGAAAACGACTTCTCAGGCAAGAGATATGTGTGGGTGAAAGACCCACAGACTGCCTTCGTTCGCGGCTGGGTTGTTGAGGAGCTGGAAGGCAACCAGCTTCTTGTTCAGTGCGACGATGGAACTGTAAGCACTATCGTGGACAGCGTCAAGCCAAAAACTAACCCCACTGTAGCAACGAGAAGTTGACGGCGAGAGTGTTGACAAAGTCAACCCCGCCAAGTTCGACAAGGCCACCGATATGGCCGAGCTCACACACCTAAACGAAGCATCCGTTGTCCACAACCTACATATGAGATACCAAGCCGACTTAATTTACACCTACTCCGGACTGTTCTTGGTTACAGTCAACCCTTACTGCCCGCTACCGATTTACAACAATGATTACATCAACATGTACAAAGGGAGGAGCCGAGAGGATACCAAACCTCACATTTTCGCAATGGCCGATGAAGCATTTCGAAATCTTGTCGACGAAGGTCAAAACCAGAGTATTCTTGTCACTGGTGAATCTGGTGCAGGAAAAACCGAAAACACCAAAAAGGTCATCCAATACCTTGCCGCAGTGGCTCAATCCGAATCATACGGCAAGAACAAAGTGCAACATTCGAACCTGTCCCAACAAATCCTTCGTGCCAACCCAATTCTAGAAGCCTTTGGAAATGCTCAGACTGTACGAAACAACAACTCGTCGCGTTTCGGAAAGTTCATTCGCATTGAATTCACCCGCAGTGGCTCCATTGCTGGTGCTTTCATCGACTGGTACCTGCTCGAAAAGTCAAGAGTTGTTCGCGTTAACCCACAAGAACGCAACTATCACATCTTCTACCAGCTGCTCAAAGGCGCAAGCTCCCACATGAGAAAAGAGTTCCTCTTAGAGGGGCTCAATGTCGAAGACTTCTCTTACACTCGGGATGGTCACGATACAATCGTGGGAGTATCAGATCATGAGGAGTGGGACTCGCTGATGGAAGCATTTGAGGTGATGGGCTTCTCAGACAAAGATCAAATGGCGATTCTCCGCACGATCGCGGCAGTTCTTCATCTTGGTAACCTCAGCGTTGTGAAGGAAAGTCGAGCCGCTGATCAAGCTCGGCTCGCCCCGGATGCCAAGGATGTCGCTATCAGGGTGTGTAAACTGCTCGGCGTACCCCTGGAGCCATTCCTTAAAGGTCTCCTTCATCCCAAGGTCAAGGCCGGCCGTGAATGGGTCGAGAAGGTCCAAACACCAGAACAAGTCCGTCTTGGTCTCGATGCTCTTGCAAAGGGTATTTACGAGCGAGGTTTCGGTGATCTGGTTACTCGTATCAACCGACAGCTCGATCGAACTGGAATGGGACTGGATGATTCTCACTTTATCGGAGTCCTCGACATTGCTGGTTTTGAGATTTTTGAAAACAACAGCTTCGAGCAACTGTGCATCAACTACACCAACGAAAAGCTCCAGCAATTCTTCAACCACCACATGTTTGTGCTTGAGCAAGAAGAATATGCCAAGGAGCAGATCGAGTGGAAATTTATTGACTTTGGCCGTGACCTCCAACCAACCATTGACCTCATTGAACTTCCCAACCCTATAGGTATCTTCTCGTGCCTTGATGAAGACTGCGTCATGCCCAAGGCAACGGACAAGTCTTTCACTGAGAAACTGAACTCTCTGTGGGACAAGAAATCATCCAAATATCGACCATCGCGCCTTGGTCAAGGTTTCATTCTTACTCACTATGCTGCCGAGGTTGAATACTCTACAGAGGATTGGCTGGAAAAGAACAAGGACCCCTTGAATGATAATATCACAAGGCTTCTTGCCGCCTCCAGTGACAAGCACATCGCGAATCTGTTCTCTGACTGCGTGGAGACAGATGATGAGGTGGCAGGTGGAAGAAGCCGTGTCAAGAAGGGCCTTTTCCGAACCGTAGCCCAGAGACACAAAGAACATCTTCACAGTCTAATGACGCAGCTGCACTCTACACACCCTCATTTCGTAAGGTGTATCATTCCAAACCACAAGAAGAAGCCGAAGCAGTTCAACAACCTCCTTGTCCTCGATCAATTACGCTGCAACGGTGTCCTGGAAGGCATTCGTATTGCACGAACCGGTTTCCCTAACCGATTGCCCTTTTCTGAGTTCCGCCAGCGGTACGAGGTGCTATGTCAGAATATGCCCAAAGGTTACATTGAGGGCCAGGCTGCGGCCACGCTCATGCTTGAGAAGTTGGCCCTTGACAGGACTCTTTACCGGGTCGGTCTTTCAAAGGTGTTTTTCCGAGCTGGCGTACTTGCCGAGCTTGAAGAGCAGCGAGATGCCCTAATCACGGAAATTATGTCAAGATTTCAGTCCGTGGCCAGGGGCTACATTCAACGGCGCGCGGCGAATAAGAGGCTGTTCCGCACCGAAGCCACTCGGATTATCCAAAGAAACTTCAACGTGTATCTTGATCTCGCTGAAAACCCATGGTGGCAACTCATGGTCAAGATGAAGCCGCTCTTGGGGTCTACCCGAACCGCAACTGAGGTGAAAAAACGAGATGCTATGATCAAGGAACTCAACGACCAAATGCTCGTTGAGACAGAAAATCGCCAAAGGCTCGAGGAGGAGCGCCGCAACTGCCATGCTGAGATGGTGCGAATTCAACAAACTCTCGAGAGCGAGAGAGCCCTCGCCCTGGATAAGGAGGAGATCTTCAAGCGACTACAACTTCGAGAAGCCGAGCTTGAAGAAAAGCTGGCAGGCGCAATCGAAGATCAAGAGAGGTTAGAGGATGAGCTCGATAGCCTACTAGAGGCTAAAAATCGGGCCGAACGCGACGTTGAAGCTCATCGATCTCAACTAGAACAGGCCGCAACCCTCATCGCCAAGCTGGAGGAAGAGAAGGGACGGTTGACAGAAAAGCTCACCGAGCTTGAGAACTCTATCGAGGAGATCTCCAGGAAGCAATCGGAACGCACTGAAAGGGAGGCTGCCCTTGAAGACGAGATCAAGATGCTTCAAAGCCAGCTCTCTCTCAAGGATCGGAAAGTCCATGATCTGGAAGGAAAGCTTCTCAAGGCTGATCAAGATCTAGAGGTGAAGCTTCACACAACCCAAAGGGAATTGCAGTCTGTCAAAATCCGCGAATCCACCCTCTCGAGAGAGAACCGAGATATCCAGCAACAACTCACTCAGCTCTCGAAAACATCCACAGACTACGAGGATCTTGTGCGACAAAAGGAAAGTGAGCTTCTTCTTCTACGAAGGGACAATAAAAAGTTCGAGAGCGAACGTCAAGCCCTGGAAGATCAGAGGAAGTCTCTCACTGCAGAGAAGGAGAAGACCGCCAACAAATTCCGCGATGTCCAAGCCGAGCTAGTTGCAATGAAATCCAAGCAATCTCAGCTTGAGCGGGAAGCGGAAGACGCAAAGAAGCTTTTGGAGGATCGCCTCTCTGAGGATGCCCAGGCTGATAAAAACCGCGAAGTGCTTGAATCGCAAATCAAAGATCTCAAGGACGAGCTGTACAAGGCGCAGATGGATTTGAGTCGAGAACGCCAATCCCGCGACGACGTCCAGCTTCTTGGTGAACACAAATACCAGTCTCTCAAGGACGAATACGATCATCTTAATGAATCCAAAATCATCATCGAGAAGGAGCTGTATGCACAGCAAGATACTTTAAGAAGAACGATGGAAGCTCGAACAACCGCTGAGAAAGAACGCGACGAAGCCCGACAAGAAATTCGAAAACTTAGAGCTGCAAAGACCGCAGCAGAGGAGGCACGCATGCAGGCAGAGGTCGCAGGGGAACGCCAGGCGTCCATTGCCGCCCGCGAACGCGAGACAAGCCTTCGAAAGGACCTCGACGCAGCTCAGGAACGTCTTCAGTGGTTTGAGGAAGAGTGTGCTAAGCTCAATCACCAAATTGATGATCTAAACAAATTAATCCTCGAGTCTGGCGAGTTTGGCTTGAAGAATGACCAAGCCAAGGAGAGACTGGAGCGCGAGCTTGTCACCGTCAAAGGTCGTTTGACGGCTTCAGAAAATGACAACCGTGCCCTGTTGAACAAACTCCAGCAAAAGGGTCTTGAGATTGCCCGGTCATCATCTCGTGCTAGTGAGGCATCTCGTGGTCAAATTATGACTTTGCAGCGAGAGAAGGCAAAGCTTGAGGAGCAAAACACTAAGTTGCACAAGCAGTTGGGCGACTCTCAAGTTGCCATTGCGTCTCTTGAAAAGAGAGCCGAAAAATTGCAGTTGACGCTCGAGGATCTCAGCCACGAAGTTGCTCGTGAGGTTAAGTCCAGTAGGAATGCTGAGAAGGCTTCTTCCACCTTCACTGCCCATCTTGCCGAGGCTAATCGAACTATTGAGTCGGAAAAGCAACTCCGAACCCAAGCCCAAGCCACTGTGCGCTCTCTCCAGACCTCGCTTGATTCTCGAGACAAGGAACTAGCTGAGCTCCGGGCCCAAATGCTTGACGTGCTCAAAACGGTCGACCCTGACGTTTCCATCCCGCCTCAGTCAGAGGGCGATGATGAACAAATTCTTATCCAAAATTTTGACTTGGTTCGCAAGGTCGAAGAGCTTCAGCAGAGCCTCCGCGTGCAAACCGCAGCAAGGACAAACGCGGAGAATCAGCTCGCTGAGTTGAGGGCCTCACGTAACGACACCCCCAGCCGCCCCAAGTTGGAGGAAATTCACCTCAACGAGGCACCCTTCCACGGGTCACCGACCCAGAGACGCGCTGCTAAGATCCACGCTCGAAACAACTCAATCCCAACAACGCCTACTCGTCGTGTGCAAGACAACGATTACCTTCCGGACTCGACCCGTTCAGACAGGACTGTCGATACAGTCACATTCAACAACCGGATGGATTTGAAGGCCGAAGTCGAGGAACTTCAGAATCAGCTTCAGCTCAAAGAAATGCAAAACCGACACCTCCAGAGCCAACTGGATCGATCTACCCCAGCTCCGGATTCATATGACGAGCAGAGCCCTTCGCTCCAGCGAATCCAGAAACTTGAGATGGTGAACAGCCGACTTCATGAGATGCTTGACGATTCCACCAAGAAGGTATCCGCTCTCGAAAAGACCATCCGATCGGGCGAGCTCTCTCTCAGAGATGTCCAGACCCGCACCCATGAAGAGATTATGGATGTCCTCAACAGCCAAGAAGAATCCCGCCGGGCGCTCATTCACAGCCACAAGGATGCAGTCGCCGAGCTTAGTGACATCAAGGTCCACTTTGAGAAATTGCGACGCGACCGTGCCAAGGCAGAGGTAGAACTTCGTGATGTGAAGCATGACCTTCACGAAATGACGCTTGCTCGGGAGCACGAGGCTCAAAACCGCAACGAACTCCTTCAGGAGTTTGCCGACCTTCAGATCCGACTTGATGCCGAAACATCAAAGCTTGTTGACGTGACGTCTGGGCTTGATTTATACAAGAGCCGCGCAGATGAGTACTTCAGCAAGCTAGAGCAGGCTGAGATCGCAGTCCTGAAGGCGACCCGCGCAGAGCAATTTGCCAAGTCGCAGGCAAAGGAGGCCGAGGACAGCTACGCGGAGTTTATGGCAGAACGGGACAAGATGGATGCCACCATCGAGGACTTGCAACGTCAGAACCAGCGACTTGAAGAAAGAGTCGAGGACATTTCGACCGATTTGGAGGCAATTACCCAGGCCAAGAAGCGCCTTCAACACGAACTTGAGGATTACCGCAACCAGCGTGCCATCGAGATTGAAGACAAGGAATCAAGCATGGAGCAGACCCGTAAGAAGTATCAGGCTGAGTTTGCTACTTTGACAAACGAGCTTGACCTCGCTCGAGAGGAAAAGCTATTCAAACAGGCCGAGATTACACGTCTCCGAGAAGAACTCGACGAACTCAGGTCCAAATGGGACGATGAGGTCCTCAACAGTTCTACCTGGTCCAAGGAGAAGGCTCGTCTTGAATCGACACTGGCAGATGTTGCCTCATCTCGCGATGAAGCAGTCAACGCACACAACGAAGCCCAAGGCAAGGTTGTGTCATTATTGTCCCAGGTTCGAACTCTTAGGGCATCGGTTGACGAGGTTACTACGGAGCGCGATGCCCTGCTCCGAGAGAAGCGCAACGTTGAGGCTCGCCTTGAAGAGGCTAAGGCTGGCCTTGAGGATCTTGTCAAGGGTGAAAGCCCATCGCTTCGAAATGCCGCCAATATGGACAGAGAAATTCTGGAACTAAAGTCCGGTCTTGCTCAGCAGGAGGACATTGCTGCTGCCGCTGTAGAGAAGATGCGACGAGCCGAGGCTCTTGTGGCTGAAATCCAAAAGGATGTTACAGTCGAGCGCGAGACCACCGCTAAGCTACAGCAGCAAAAGGCTTCTCTTGAGAAGACTCTTAACGAAGCCCAGCTGAAGCTTGTCGATCTTGAGACCAAGGGATACTCGAGCGCGAGCCAGGATATCAAGTTCCTTCACAAAAGAATTCAAGAGGTAAGCAATCACAACTACTACCACGCCACAAAATCTCTGCTAACAACTTTACAGCTTGAGTCTCAGCTCGAAGATCAGGAAAATGAGCGCACCAAGTCTCAGCGATCCGTGCGAAATGTCGATCGAATTGTCAAGGACTTGCAGGGTCAGATCGAGCGCAAGGACAAGCAAAACACTCAGCTTTCTGAGGACGTCTCCCGAATGCGTGACAAGGTTGATAAGCTCCTAGTCACGATTGAGGAGCTACAGTCTTCTGAGTCTAACAACCAACTCTCGGCCCGCCGAGCTGAGAGAGAGCTACGCGAGGAGAAGGAGAAGACGCTCCGATTGGAGCGAGAGTTGCAGGGATGGAAGAACCTACGGAATGATAAGGGGTCAGGAAGCGTCATGGGTAGTGTCCGCAGTCGCATGGGCCCCTGGCGGGTAAGCGAGGGTGACGATGTATCCATGGTTGATGTGCCCAGGAGGAAGAGCAGCCTTAGCCGGGCACCCAGTCTCACCAAGGGCTTTTTGTAAGAAGAACGAGTAGACCGGGCAGGGTACTTTGACTGGCGTGCATGAGGACGGGGCGTTGTCTCATTGGTTTGTGATTTGGGTCATGGGACGAATGGGATGGGCCGGAACATGAAGGAAACGGGCGGGATTGTTTTTTTATATCCTGGAGTGGTTTATGTAATATTGGACTTGTTAACAGTAATGAGGAACCGAGTCATGAAATACGCGCGGAAAATGTATTGATTTGTCTGCCTAATTGAGCAGCTTTGGAAGTGTCCATAGTCTAAAAACCCATGACTCCCCTTGGGAATGAAAAACAACAACAAGTAAACAGAGACCTCAAAACTCCGCCGAAATGCCTAATAGCTGTAGCTGAAACTCCTGGCGATGCTCTCTGGTCGTACAACATTATACACTAGTCTAATAACAGTCGGTTGTTGTACAGGAAGTTACATGGGTAATGATAAAACAAAAGAGGGTGAGCGCGTGGTGAAACTGGCAATCTCAAGTGGGCCAAAAAAAAATACAAATGAAGAAGCATAAGAAAGCAAAAACAAAAAACAAGTAACTCGCTTGCTCGTAAACATGTGATGCCTTTCCTTAGTCGTGACGGGTCATGATTCTCGCAAAATCGAAAATACACGGCTCTTTTTTGGGGGACTGTAGCAAAAGATGGAAGCAGCACCAAAAAAGGGCTCTCGTGGGAAATGACCATGGTAATGTGTCTGGTCTAGGACGCCTTGCCTCGGTAAGATCCCTCGTCGACATCCCTCGTTTGAGAGACAAACGGGTTAGTCAGGTCGAAAGGGTCGGCAGCGTCAATTTGAGTAGGATACTCGAGACACGGGCTGGGCTGTAAAGCATAGAGGGACGTGTCCATTTGGTCTGGGAATGGTTGACTGAAAGCTGCAGGAGGATAGGCTTGATCCATGGAGTAACCATTTGGCGTGGTTTGCGCAGTGGACATCATTTCTCCGCTTCCAACTGTCTGTTGACTGCCCGAGAAAGACGTTTGGGATTGAGGTGTCCCATGAACAGCACTGCTAGGTGGTTCAAGAAAACCGCCATCCTTCATCTCGACATCAGCTGAAGATTTGCAATCTAGTTGCTGTTCTAAAGACCTAGAGTCCTCCATCAATTGTTGCTGAATACGCTTCATCTCTGGGGGAATCTCGTCTCGGTCTTCCAGTTCTCTTCGTGTCCGGACGTTTTCTGAGACATCGACAAAGTACTCCTTGCCGGCGGTCGTCTCCCACAGAGGCAAGGTCACATCCTCAGGGTCACCATGCGGGCCTGGGAGAAGCGGGTTCATCCTCAGTTTGCAGCATGTGTGCCGGACTCGATCGGTAGCATAAGCACATCTCGAGCGGTTATCGCGCAGAACACAATGGCCCTTGTGTTCAGCACCGCGGGGGCACTCGTCGAGGTCATCGTCTTGAATATGGTAGTGTTCCATCCACCGATAGCCGCCTATGTACGAGGCGACGAGGTCCAGATCGGGGTTGTTGAAAGCTGGGCACGGGTCCAAATTGCAGCAGGCTTTTTTCTATCCCTAGTATTAGCATCTTTTTTGCGCCTACCCAGGTGGGTATAAATACCGCGTTCGAACCAGTCTTCCAGCCAAGCGCCAGCTCCTCGCCCTCGCTGTCACTGGATGAATCCAAAATATCTTCGAGGCCCTGGACCACCTCATCGCCAAATAAGAGGCCAAGCCCGGCCAGCTTCATGCTCATTGCTTGCCACTGGTTTCGGAAGGCTGCCTTTTTGAGGCTGAGGCTTTTTATCTGGGAAAAGGACTTCATCTCCTTGGAGTTTTCTTTGTCCTTGTGGTCCAGCCAGACGTAGGACACGTCGGCTGGTTTGTCGACGGGCCACTGGAAGTGAATTTGAGCCTTGGTCTTCTTTGGGCCGCGGAATGTGTTGATGATGGAGCCAACAGGAGTTATATGATATTCGCTCGAGCCGTCTGTCTTTATTAACTGAGGGACGAAGCAGATGTATTGGAATGGGATCTCGAAGATCCGGCAAGAGTCAAGGTCGATAACGGGAATCTTGTTCCCGTCCTGGTTGATGTCGTACGTCGGGACGAGGCGTCGATCGACCCAGATCCGATCTCCACGACTATAGCCGTGCACCGCGGTCTTTTCACCCTTCTTTGGGACCGTTTTGGCCTGGCCGTCACGGATAATGACTCCGTGGGCGTCATCCATGAGGGGTATGCCGACCGACCGAGACGTCCTTTGGAAAAAACGAGAGGCTTCTTCTTGGATCCATACCTTGTTCTCGGCGTCCGAGTTCACCTGCCGAAGAACCAGTACATCGTGCTTCTTGTCGGGGTGTTCCTGAGGGGAATTCAACAGAATTGTCCCGCCCCCGCTCGAGTCGGCGTAAGTGTATCTCCAAACGCGGACTTGGAACTCTGGTTCCAACTCGGCCATCTCGTCGCTGTTGAGTCAGAGCGCAACATGCACAATGTTGCTCACGCTCGCTCTCTCATAAGAATAACAAACAGTCAGGAAAACACAGAAATGAAACCAAAAGAGGAAACAGAAGAAGAAAAGTAAAACTGAATTGAATTAAAAATAATAATAATAATGAAATCAGGACCCATGCTCTGATATGGAAAAAGTGACCAAGCAACGGGATCGAGACGACTTGGCTGAGGTGGGCGTGCCCAAACCCTTCAAGTGTGCTTCCTCCAAGGGCCTGTTCACACGCTCGGAGACTAAGCTGCGGCACTCGTCAGCTGCCTTTGACGGGTACGCGCCTTGGCTGAACTCGTGCGGACACTGGTTGGGTTAGGCCTGGTGCTGCCCTAAGGCGGGCTCGGAAGTACCATGTCTAGTGTGTTAGACCAGGCTCCCGTTTTTACAAGGCTAGGGACCATTGCCGAGCAGGCGAGCCATGGCGAAAAGCGGCGCCCACTTTCTGCGATTCGTGATCGCAGCAACCCTAGCACTGAAAGGACCATCGCGGGTTGCTACAAATCCACCAGCAGTAAAAACTGGTGATGTGATGAAAGCCAGGGCCGGCCTGGGAGCCATGCATTTCCACATTGGGTGAGACTTGGGTCTGCCAAAAATGGCCATGGTGTGGGCCAGGTTTTGCTTTTTCTCCCGCCACACACTGGCTGTGCTCTCTCCAAGATCTCGGCGCTCGTGGAGAGGTTCTAGGAATCTGAAGTTTGGCTGCGACGTTATCCCCCCAACACCACCCCGTCTAGCCCGGACCAGGACTTCTCCGGCGTCGCTTGTTAGCATGGCAAGTGCCTGGGCAGCGTGGTCAGAGCCGAAACAGCCCCCGCCGTCTCTCCGGAGCCCATCTTGTCATCTCTCAGTTGAGGGGGGAGGAGTGTATTTTGGCACAAAAACGAAACATGAGCAGGCCAGACAGAATGACATCGAGCACCCAATCCAGCCCTGTGCACTGGCAGCCCACCATGGTCGTAGCGGCCGTTCTTACAAGTTTCCCCACTGGCTCGCGAGGGAACTGGTGAGGGGCACCCGTGGTAGCCCCGAGGGCCAGGATGTCAAAAATTATATGTCCATCGAGGTCCCCGCATTGGAAGACACATCCTAAATAATCTTGCAAGCTCGAGCCATGTCGGTCCAGGGTGGGGAACGGTGCTGCCGTCTTATTTTTTGTGTCCCATTTTGTTGGTTGCTATTGAATCTTCTGATCAAACGCTAAATAACTGGGTGGTGAGTTGGTGAGCTGCCTCCCCGAGACATGACAAGGCGCGCCATATAGTGTACATACCCGAACACATATCCTCGTGGCATGAGGACGCTAAGACGTTCGGGAGTCGCGAGGTCGAATGACGTCCTCAATCTTTCTTCTGCTCCTCCTCCTTTCCAGAACTCGCCGGCTTCTCCATGCCCAATCGAGCCATGAGGTCGTTCATCAGTTCCTCCATCCGCGCCTCATCCTCGGCGTCGATCAAACCCTGCTGCCGCTGGGTTGCTGCTTGCGTTCTGGCCCGCAGCTCTTCCACGGAGCATAAGTCAAACCCCCACGAAAGACCCCCGACCAGCATTATTCCAAAGCTCATGACGTTGAGCGTTGCCAGGCTCAGGGCCTGCGCAGCCAGGGCGGACCTATCCGCCGAATCAAATTTGATTGGGGCTCGGTTAGATGTGTAAAACTTGGGGATTGAGTCCAGCTGCCTCCTCAGCACCGCACGTCGCGAGACGGCCACTGATGCAGCCATGAACCCGGCTCCGGCGAAAAATAGCCCTAGTTGTTTGAATTGACGTAACCATGGCGGCAGAGGTGGCGAGTCTTGACGAGACTGGTTTGTGCTGGCAGGAGCTGCCGTTGAGCTAGTGGTTCCAGACATGGCGAGGGTGCCCTCCATTCGCGGACAATTAGTCCAAGGGCAGAGGGTGTGTGACAGTTTACGGCTCCGCAGCGGCTCCAGGTGTCATGAAAGTGCTTTTTTTTTTTCGTTGTTGTGCCGTTCCTGAAGGACATCCAAAAAGTGAGAAATCAGCCATGACTGCCAAAGCTCAACAAACCAAAACTGGCACCCCGGTAGATGCATAAACATTGCCGTTTGCCGTTGTCAAGTATACTCGTATATATGCATTCTCCATTGTGGCCCTAGGTATGTCCTCATATGCTCCCCTGATCGCCAGGAGATTACAGAGCTGCATGGATCAGAGACGCATTTGCGTCTTGGTTTGCCTTTCACGCAAGCATGCCATTGCAATCCTGGACTCCATGTGCTCATCCTTTCTCCACGTACCTTTCATCTGCCGTTTGTCATGGCGTCCACAATTTGCAACACGTCACTTCAGAATTCCGTCATCATGCGTAAAGTTGAGATAAGGATCGGTAGAATCTTCAAAAGTTGGCTAGGGTGATGAGAATTCTCCGGCTCACGGCCCATGTTTAGTCAATCAGTCCCAAACCGGCGCACCAGTATGATGGGTTGCAGCATGTATGTACGATTGACGTAGGTTCTATGTGCGGATATGCCCATGGACGTGTCATAGGTTACATCAAAAACGAGACGGTGCAACCTCAAATCGGGTCGTGTTCCGTCGCCTCCCCGCCTCCCCCTTGTTCTTTGTTGTCTCTTTCCACTCCTCTATCCACCCCCAACACTGACCCCGCGGGTGGTGTGTATGGCCTCATAACGACGATTCATAGCTACTCACCGACTCTGTGCCCTCTGTACCAAGCCGGCTGCGACACGTCACCGTTGAACCAATGTGCTGCGGCCTGTTGTTGCGGTTAAGATTGATGTATTCCCACTCGTTTCCTGTGCAGGTCTATGTCAGTCACGTCACCTGTGCGATTGAACAAAAGCGCTCACTTTCTATGCGGTGCTGGTTGCTGACGATGGGCGTGCCGCACGTCATCGGGTTACGCACGAAACGAGGGACGCATGTATCTTCTCCGAACGGGAGTTCCCATATTGGAACCTTATCTTGCGGCGGTGTAAGTCGTTCTCGGCAATGGTTCTTCATTTGTAAACTTTCGTACGTCTTTGCGTCGTCGACCGATATGGCTCGGTTGAAGGTCTCGGAGACCACCTCGTCCTCGTACTCGGCGACAAAATCGTGGATCTCTTCTGGGTAGAGAAACTGAAATAGGGATAAGGCGACAAACATGCAGCACTGCACAGGCTTCTTTCTAAGCTCAACCAGCGCGCTTGCCTTTTCATTCTGCTTCCTTCGGCGCTCGTATTCTTGGTATTCGGGGTCCGACGGGGGTGTTCCTGGGAAAGGTTTCTTGGGAAGGACCCAAGACTGCATCTCCTTCATATGCGTGATTCGCTGACCCGAAATGATGGCCTTGCGAGTATTCTTCAGTATCTTGACCAAGGGTGCTGTTGAGATCTCCATCTTGCCCTTCTTGGCGCGCATCTTCATGTTCGAATAGATAATAGCCGAGCCGGCCATGACCCGAGCTGTCCTGGCAAAGAGCCTGTCTAGCTCCGGGTGCTGGTTAGCCTCGTATTGGTGCCTCAAGCATTTTACCCAGTCTCGGGAAAGCGACTCGAATCGCTGGATTGTGCGACTTAGACGTGGTGTTGAAGAAATGACCACGGTCTGGGCCGGCTTGCCCTGTTCCGGGGTCTCGCCTAAGGCGCGGGTGATGGTAAGTAGAGCGAAACTGACAAGCATTGTGTGTGGGAGAGGGGGAGAAGAAAGGCACAGCTCAGACGCAGACGCGATCTATCGTAATCGAGGAAGATGGATCGATCTCACTTTTACTTTCGGGGGACTCGCCTTCCGTCCCGGCGATTATATATCCTCAAGGACTCCTCCAACAGCACTGGCATTGGGAGCAGATTAGTTTATTTCCGTATCTTCGCATTTTGAGGATGCGTTTCCAACCCCAGGTGTGGTTGCCGCAGAAGCAATTCTCAACACACCATTACGTGCAGCCTTGGAAACGCATCCATTTACACAGTCCTTGTCGATGGCGTTGTAAGTGCGTCGGCCCCAGCAGGTCATTTTCAACAACGGGACGACTGTGCTCCACCCGTGGAAGCGACAACTGCAACTTTGCCATGTACAATGCTATAACAGGCAAGTATCGGACGCGGAGACGCGATAGTATATGGGCCACCGGCTTTGCACCCTCAAATGTTTGCCAAGGTCCCGGCGCCGTGGGAACAGTCTGGCGTTGCCACTTACTATAGTTACCCCAGCGTCAAGTCCCGAATGGCGCAAGGAATTGGCAATGCAGGCACCAGATACACACGTTTTAAAGGTGGCATACAAGCTAACATGTGAGATGCGAGATTGCTGCAGCAGCACCCTGGTCGCCACAATCGCTGATTGACATCAACAGCGCCTTCGTCCACAAACAGGTGCACGTCCACCACACTGCGGGTCAAGCGAAGGTCGGGAGGGACACACACATGCGCGCGCGCACACACACAGAGCAGAGAGGCAGAAGAAGAAAAAAAAATGAGGAGAAAATAAGAAAAAGGACGGCGGCCCTGGGCGCACACCCCGTTGCAACCCTCTCAGTCACCAATTGCGGAACCTGTAGTTGTCCCCCGACGCGGAGAGCTGGCAAGTTTTCTCCCTAGCAGGTGGCGGACCCTCCTTTCCAACGACTTACAAGCAGCGGCCCAAGCCCACACAGGATGCAGCTTGCGGGGTTCGGCCCAACTGCAACTATTCTTTCTACACCTCGATTTTGGCAGACGGCCCACCATCGTCAACCCCTTCCAATCTCTGCACTGCAACTAACGAGTAGCCAGAAGCCTCGTTTTCGGCCGTAAGACGCAAACACCAACGAAATCCAAGCGGATCTGGGCTGCCGTCCGATCCGGACGTGTCAATCGGGTCACCACGCGCGTCCTTGCGCCGCTACGCAGCCTGGGCTTTGCTGATCTCACCTCCACCCTACCCGTTGACCTTGCCGAAAAGACTGTCGTCTCATCCATCTCCATTGCATCCCAGGTAGGCCGACGACATGGGTTTCCTCCGATGACCAGCGCCACGCCAACGCTGCCGCTGCCACTACCACCGCCACTACCACCACCCTGGCCCATCCCAAACCACCACAACACACACCTACAAAACCCCAGGGCCCTGGCTGTGGTTCAGGTTCGGTAATGTGTTTGCTACGCCCAGCCTCCAGAGGACCAGCGGTCAGCATCAAAAGAGCCATCCACCCCTCGCCCACACCCTCCTTGTTCCGCGTTGTCCTATATCGTGCAGCACCATACAGCGCTATGTTATGCAGCTTGAGCCGCCCGTTCTGCAACCCGTCTGGGCCAGCTCCCAAAAGCAATCAGAGCCTCACCATGGTTTGCTGGCTCACTGCCACCATACCCGATGCCTTGCTTCCTGCAGTTAGCGCATGTATGCCCTGTATGCCCTGACCCCTCCCGCTGGGGGAGGCCAGTTGCTTCCTCCGTGTCTCACCCACTTTATTCCGGTCCACTTCTTGGATGCATCCCTACCGGGCACCGTAGTAGACACAAACTGCAGGAGACGAAACCATTCCCAGTCTCTCCCTCCTTTTTGTCTTGGTGCATCCCGGCGCTTCTTGCGGCCTTGGCATTTTTTATTCGTGTACAGATCGAAAGACTGACGCCAGGCCCGATACAGAGAGCACTAGGTCCTTGAAACTCCAAATCTCGAAGCTGCTGCTACCCGCCAGCTCATCGTCCCATCTTCAGTACCCTTTTCTCGATACCGAGATCCCGATCCATCTCAGCACAATGCCCAAACCAAAAGGTTCCAAGTCGTCCAAGACGCCGGCCGGAACGTCCCAACCACTCACCGTCCCCGTTATCCCATCTTGGCCTGCCTTCAAACCTCCTCTGCCCGTCGTTGATCTCACGCCTCAGTCACACCCCGAAACACCAAACGTTGTTCTCATCCCTTCATTCTTCCCCCGCAATCTCTGCCGAGACTACGTGAGCTTTCTAAAGACACTACCGCTGCAGACCACACCCGGTCGCCCCAAGCGCGGAGAGGCCGTGCGTGTAAATGACAGGTTCCGAATCGACGACGCACCTTTTGCGCGCCGGCTCTGGGAAACCACTGGGCTCAAGGAGGCGTTGCTGGAGAGTGGGGATGCCCGGGATCGATGGTATGTAAGACGCTTGCTTCTTTTTTTCCCAGCTGGACCAGCCCCTGACTGCTGCAGCCTTCTATCAGGCTCACTTGCGCAAGGCCCCAGCATACCCTACATCAAGCATCAAGCATCAAGGCAGGAACCTTACCCACACATGACCCAAAAAGCAATATGGTTACACTGCGTTGGTGGTTGCGAGCCGAGATTGCACACTGACTGACGTTTCTAGGGGCGGTGAACCCGTTGGACTGAGTCCCAATATTAGAGTGTACCGGTACTCAAAGGGCCAGTACTTTGATTGCCACTGTACGTACCCGTTCAACTGCCGCTGGTGTTGTCGGCACCATTCTTCTTCGCCTCCCAGACCGGGCTTGCCAAGTTGCAACGTCTCGCTTCTCTCCCACGCCCCGCGCTGCTCCCGTTTTTTAGCCTCACATGAGAGTGGGACGGTGGTGCTTACGGTCCCAGTTTGCAACGTCCGGCTCCCCATCATGGCACAAACCCTCCTTACTATGTAGAAACACGGTTCCATTTCTTCCATCCCCTTTCCACAGCACCGACGCCACCGCGTTTGCTCAGCCCCTCCTTCCCCTCCTCTATTTTCTGCTGCCATGTTGACATCTCGATCATGCGTGTTGGCTAGCTTAATCTCTCTTGCTAACGGCATCTGGTGTACAATCTAGATGACGAATCCAACAACTTGACTCTGTTGCTGGACGATCCGACTCCGGTCCGCACAACTTGGACGCTTCTGCTCTACCTGACATCGGCTGCTGAAGGCTGCGTCGGAGGCGAGACGGTATTTTACCCGCACGACCGCAAATCTCCGCGTGAAGAGATTGCTGTGCCGCTCGAGACGGGGATGCTCCTCCTGCATAAGCATGGCGACGAATGTCTCCTCGTAAGCTCTCCCCATTTCGGAACGTTTTCTCATCCCATCCCTGCCTGGACTTAATACCTGCCAGGGGTGAATTAACGGCTAACAACACTAACCCAGCACGAGGGAAGAGAGGTGACTGCAGGTGAAAAATGGGTCCTACGAACAGATTTGTGCATTAGGCGATGATACAACGATCGCCAAGCATTTCACGGTTGGATATGCCCTGCAGGTAATGATACGCCAGACGACTTGCAGCTGCCACAATTAGTCTCTTTTTTTCTCTGACTCTTCGGGTCCCTTCTTTGCGCCGTAGTCCCCCGCCTCCGTGAATATTCGGTGATGACTGGTCATGTCCCAATCGAGCGTACAGCCCACAAGGATCTTAAACCTTGGCTCGGTTACAGTAGCTCGTGAGTCTTTGACCATGAAAGTCGGGAGGCTTTTGAGTTTTTCGAATGATATCATTATTTGATGGTACTGGTAGATCGGATCGATCCTTCATACTTTACTATTCTAAAGAGTATGCATACTCTAGGGCTTGCCTCCTTTGCAAACTACGGGCGGTGATGCAGCGCTACCCAAATGCGTGAAGTTTGGGATGTGCCCTGAATCAACATTTCAAATCTCAATGAGCTAAATATGGCGCCTAAATGCCCATCCCCAATAGCAGGGCCGCTATTTTTGCTCTAATACTCTTCCTCGTAGCCAACTAGGCATGCAAGACGATCCATGGCGCTCTCCTCTTGCGCCTCTGTCTTGTAATCCATCCCTTCATCACCAACATTGGTCTCCGCATCATGGCAACCAGAGTCACTCGATCCATTTGCCTCGCTTTGACCTGTTGATTCCTTTCCTTCGTCTGTGTCTGAAGTCAAAGATGCACATGCATCCATCTGCGGCTCATCAAACAGCGTCAGCGGCTGTCCCTGATGGATGATGGTCCCATCTGGCAAGTGGGTATGGAGATTAGCGTCCAGATCGGTCCGCACCGTCCCCGCTCCGCCAGCGTTACTGGCAGCTCCCAGCTGCTCGTGGGCGGCTGGCTCCGGGTGCTGGGCTTCCATCCGATGGGCCGCTGCTGGGGTCGGTGGTTGGGACGTATCACTGCCGCCAACCAGCCGAATCAGGACCCAATGGAATATCCAAGGAAAACTGATCAGAGGTATGCCATTGGATTCGGATTCCTCCGCCTGCGTGGCATGACCTGTGTCATCGGACTCTTCTGGGCTAGCTGTGCCAAGAGCAATTCTTGTCTCTTCTGCAGTGACCACGTACATGGCCGCCACAAACCGATCAATCATTTCGGTCTTTTTGCCACCTGCAGCCTCGTAGCATGCTTCGCGAAATCTCTGCTTGACAGCGTCATACTCATGTCCAAGGTCCTCTTGGAGCTTGTAGTCCGATCCAATAGCAGGCTTGGCCATGGGGAACCCGGTCCACAACTCGAACTCGGTCTCCAGCTCAAATTGGCTAAGGAGCCTCCGGACGCATGTGTCGTACTGCGCTTTGATGTCTTTTGCTGCGTCAAGCAGGGCGCTATCTGGCTTGATTTTCTCATGATTCAGAATGCGCGAGTCAAATGGGCTATCCCAAATAGGACAGAACTGGATCGACTTCCTCACAACCTTGTCATAAATCACCCCGAGTGCCTTTCTAGAGAAGTAGGATTTCCCCTTCTTCTCCATAAAATGCGGCCATTCCCTAGGCTCGTTTTCTCTCTTTAGTTTGGCTGGTTCGCCCGTCTTGGGGTAGTCGACTGCCTTAGAGTGAAGTTGTGCCAAATCGAGACCTAGAACTAACAGTTAGATGATGCTGCTCCATAAATTTTGACACATTGGGGTGCGCTTACAAACAGGCGACATTGGTCCATGCTTATCCGCCATCCCCATGTGGGAGTGTGCGATTAACGCCAGGGTATCGTTCTTCATATATTTGACAAAAAAGTTCTTCAGGTCATCGACATTGACGTTGCGGTCCATTTGCTGGGGCTTCGCACCGTCATAGTCCATGGGTGGGTAGTTCCAAATGGGGGGCAGCAGCGTGGGCTCCCAGATGACGAAAAAGTCATCTCCGTCCAGGTCACCCCCAGAGAGCATGTTGGGAACAGGGCGATCTCCGGTAGCTGGGAAAACAACGACATCCTTGAGGTGATGCAACTTGGGCTCGTCAACAGCCTCAACCATGCGTATGTCACCTGGATGCAGTGAAGGGTTACGGCCAACAATGCACGGCCCTGTGATGACCCTTGTCCGGCTGTAACCCTTGGCATTTGTGATCTGAAGAAAGATCTGGGGTAACTTACTGATGTCCATCTCCCGAGAGCCCTCTGTAGCATTCGAGTGGCCTCGAAGCGTCTGGGTCTCGTCAACGCACCCGAGAATAAATGCGCTATTCTCAACCTGGATCCTGGCTTTTTCCTTGAGTATCTTTAAAGACCATGATCGCCACAAGTTGAGAACGTTCAACACAAATGGTTCCGGAGCTTCACCTGTTTTGAAGCCAGCTTCGAGCAGCTCAGCAATCGCTAAAGTTGTTTGGTTCTCGTCAACAAATCGTCTGAGCAGACCAGCAGCGAAATTGTTGTCGTGCATCGCCAATTCGTAGCTTTGCAGTTGGCGGTCGAGCAAGCCAACAAACGACGAAATGGGAACGCCGAGGGATTCCAGAATGATAATAGTCTGTCGGTTGAGCGTTGCGGTGGCAAATTTCGCGCAGCGGATAATTTCAAGACCATTGAACTCCGACTTGAACTTTTCTTGCGACTCTCGAACGTGCACCTCAGTTCCTTTAGCATCCGGCCAGAGAGCTAAGACACCTTTGCAGCCTCCCATCCGAAATTGGAACGCGGATGGGTGACCGAACCCATCAAGCCCCATATCCTCGATGATCATCCGGGCGATAAACTGGGATATTTTCCCCACGCCATCGGTGAAGCAGAAGCCGTTTCGCTCTATATCCGGAATTGGGCGAATCTTCGGAACCGAAATGCCCCTGATCTCCCGGGTGGTCGACAGACACTGGCCCAGTCGGGCAGCGTACTTGGCCACGATTTTAATATGGCTAAACTGCCCCATCCATTTTCTAATATCATCGCACGAGATATGATCCGTTGGACAAAAAAAGTAAGCGCCGTTTTGTCTGAGCTGAGAGCTACCGAAGGCGAGAAAAAGGTATACTCGGTCACCAATCCTGATGCCTTCGTAAAGCGCTCGCAGCAAGCGCTTGTAGATTTCGTCATTTTGATCCTTGCTCACCCTAATGCGACCATTTTCATGCTCTTCGGAAAATTGGACCCGCAGAAAGCGGTCGTGAATATGGCTATATCGTCGCAAGACGCGGTTTGACATTTCCACAGAGGGTGTGCTGAAACGAATCGTGGTTGGTGTGATGACGGCCTTGTGCATAAGCGCACAGTAGTGGGGGATCCGGACCTTGGGAAAATGGGACGCAGCATCGGGGTTCTGAAAAATGCTCATGGGGTCTTGAACCAGCTCGTTTTGGTCATCAAGATACTCAAGCAAAAGCTTTGACTTCGTTTCATCCATCCCGGAGAGCTGCTTGAGAAACTCGGATGTAATGGTATGTTCATTGAGGAGTCCTTTCGAAATGCAAACCTCAAGCCGGTAACGTACCTCAAACGGCAGCCGAGTGATGGGCGCTGTGGAAAATTCAAGAAGATGTAGGGCATTTTTATCTGACAGCTGGGGATGGTCCAGGAGGCCCCAGACCTCTGGTTTGTCACCATGGCTGATGCTGAAATTGTTGCAGACGCGGCTGGCAATGCTGAAATCTTCAAGAGCGCTGATTAGCTGTTGATTGACAGGAGCTCCTTCATGGGAAGCCCCTCGGAGGACGAATTTGAGGGTCGTCCAGCGACCAATGTCAATGAATCCAGGATCGTTGTACTCGGTGTGTAACGCCACTGGATGTTGCATCGGGCGTCTGATGTCCTCTAGGATATCTGTCACCCGGTACCAGGCATCATTGGCGTTCCAATACTTGCCGTCATCTGCAAAGGTCGATTGGACATGCTGTCGTTTCCAGTAATACTGTGGAACGCATTTCAAGGGTACCACAAGCGACACGTCTTCATCCTTGCAGATTAGTTGGCAAACTTCTTTCATTGTTGCGAAGTCGATGACAATCTTGTACTGTCGTATTTGTTCGCCCGATGGAGAGGCGGCAGCCATTGGAAAAAACACGGTAAGACGTTTGAATTTGAGGTTGACTTGGAACTGGAGAGAATCATCGCCGTCGGGGGCGGAAAGGGACTTGAGAATCTTCATCGACTCGGGATCAAGAAGGCTTCCAAACTGAAGAGCCTTCAACGAGAGGTTTATTTTGACAGGGTGTTGGCGTTCCACAGAAACTGGGCTCTGGATCCAACATTCAGGGGTGGACTGGGTCGGTTTAACGTCGATGCTGAACTCCTGCTGACTGTCTGGGTGCGTGACGGAGTATTTGCCTCCTTTCCAAAAAGCGCGATGGGGCGGTGGTTCAAATCTAACCTTGGCCGTCATCCCTTTTCCGGATTTCCTGTCTTTGAAGATGTCCATGTAGGCAATATCGCCTTCCTGGGAAAACCAATCCCAGATGTTGGAAAGGGTCGTCCGGGAGGGCAAGCCGTCAAGGCGTACCATGAAATCTGGCCAATTTTTCCAATCCTCGTATACCGGGACATTTTCGGAGAGAGTTAGCGACGGGCTCAGGTTCGGGTGCGTGTTTTCGCGTCGCTTCGAGCTATTCCGACTGCTTGCACAGCTGTCGGGTCGCCACGGGCGCCGACGAGGGGAAGGTCGAGGAGAAGCCATCTTGACCTGTGAAGAACAAGTGTTAGCGAAGATTTTGGGGGCTGGGTTCAAAATTATAGGTGTGCTTTTTAGTGGATGAAAGCGACACACGTCGCAAGATGGTGATGGTCACATTACCTCTGTTTCGGGAGGTCAAACCAGGTGGCTGCAGACGTAGAGCCTCGATCTTGCGGCTGATTACCCTGATGGCCTGGCTTATATCGGCGCAGGTAACCTTGTTTGAAGCTAGAAATAGGAGAATGTCTTTGAGAGAGAGGAGGTCTTTGAGGGATGAGAAGGTAGCAAGGATCAAGAACAAGAAAGGCTGGCTTTTTGTACCTCCCGGGCATTAGGAACAAAGCAGTGATTCAATGCAGCGGCATGACCTAGGCTAACGGCGACGTGCGTTCAAACACGCGGCGGAAAGCAAAGAATTTTGCCAGAAGGTTCGAAGACGGGAAAAGGTGACTTGTTTGCCAACTGCTCGAGCAGTTTGACTGCGCCGTCCCTGCAGCCGTCCGATGTTCCCTCCATGACGGTTAGGTACCTCCCTAGTACTCGTAAACACCATCTCGCTGTTGTATTCTCTCCCGCCAATCAGCTAGCTGCTTACCCCTTGTCCTTTCCCGTCTTGGCCGGGACCAATCACCTCATACGCAGGTGCTCAATTCTGACAAAGGAAGCTTCCTTATCAAACGAGATGGCCCAGATTGTGCAACGTCTCGCAAAGTTTGAATCCTTCACCGCCCCTGCATGCCAAAACACAACCTCGCTCGCACTTCTTGTCTGTCGCAAGCAATCGCGCGCCTTATTATAAGCAGCTGCTCTCGCATCTAAAACCATGATAAATCGTCCATGGAACCGGCATCTAACGCGTACGACACAAAAATTATTTAAATGCTGCATCTATCCTTAAAATCCGAAAAATGCTTGCACCCTGCCTCCGTTGTTGCCCAATGCCCCTCTTTTTTTTCCCTTCCATCATCATTCAACCTTCTCGAGTTGTTCTCGAATCTTGAACACCGATGACACAGCCGTTTCAGACCCAGGGTATTTGATGCCCATCCACGGCACATCCATGATCTTTCCGGGGTTCATGACCCATCGTGAATCCAACGAGCCCTTGATAGCGCTCATGACGGCCAATGTCTCGGGGCCAACTTCCCAGAGGAGACTCTCTTTCTTGCCCCAGCCAATCCCGTGCTCACCGGTACATGTTCCCTCCATATCCAACGCCCGCTTCACCATATTCTTGACGCACTTCTCGACCTTTTCTCGCTCGCCAGGGACATCTTTGCTGTACATGATACTCTCGTGGAAGTTGCCGTCGCCAATGTGGCCCAGGATGCTGGCAAAGAGACCGAGGTCATCCATTTCCTTCTTGCTCACCTCAATAATGTCAGCGAGACGGCTAAAGGGAACCGCGACATCGGTGCTCCCTGTTTCACGGTTAGTTCTTGTACCAAACTCGCAGTCATGGCCAGCCGGCAACTCACAGGTCTCTTCTCCGTTCTTCCTCAAAGCCAACATAGACCAAAGCGATTCCTTTCGCGCCGACCACAGCAGCTTTTGCTCGCGCTCGTCTCGTGCAAACTCAAAGTTTCCTCCCTTGTTGGCAGATGTAATCTTCTTTACGCGAGAGATGGCATCTCGAACACCCTCCTTTGTGCCGCCAAACTTGAAGAACAGCGTGGGCGTCTCCTTCCAGACTCGAGGAGCTGTGGCACCTCCCAGGTTGACGACCCTCATCTGAACCTCATCCATAATCTCCATGGCAGCAATAGGCACGCCCGTCTGCATGACTCCGGCGGCAGCGGCGGCAGCATCGCGAATGGTGGGGAAAGTGACCACTGCCACAGAGTATTCCTCAGGAACCACAGCAAGCTTCAAAGTAGCTGGTGAGGCGTCAGTGGAGTTCTGTCTAATGTTTCCAGCTTAGCGGCATCTAATTCTTGCATACCTTCGGTCACCAGGCCCAAAGTTCCTTCAGATCCAACAAAGAGTGAGTTGAGGTTATATCCAGCAGAACATTTTCTAGGTCGCCTTCGAGTCTTGATGACACGTCCATCCGCAAGAACCACCGTAAGGTTGATGACCCAGTCTCTCATTGTGCCGTATCTGACGGCATTGGTTCCTGAGCAGTTTGTTCCGATCATGCCTCCGATCTTTGCGCTTGGGCCTGTATTGCTTTCGTCAGCCATCTCAAATTAATATAACCACAGCCTACATTCTCAGCATACCGGGATCGATGGGAAAGAAAAGACCACTCTCCATCTGAGCCAGCTTCTCGTTGAGATCCTGCCATCCAATACTAGGCTGTACCACAATATCCATGTCTTCCTTGTTGAATTCAACAATTTTGTCCATGTACAGGAAGTCAACACTGACTCCTCCATAAGGAGCAGAAAAATTGCCCTCTAGACTAGAACCACCAGAGTATGGAATAATGGGCACGCGATGCTCGTTGCAAATACGCGCAATTATGGATACTTGTTCCGTATTCCGCGGATATGCCACAGCTACAGGTAACCTGTCGAGGTTGACTGATGACCACTCCGAATAGCCGTGAACTCGAAGATCTTCCGAGTCTGTGGAGATGATTCCCTCGGTTCCAATCTCCTTTTCGATCTTACGAATCGCCTATGACCACATCAGAATCCGAATCTAAGATGCCATTATCACTGTCGAAAAACCTACCTGCTCCATCTCAGCTAGAGTGGCATATCGAGAACCCGAGGTACCAAATAGCCCTTTGGCATTGTCCTGCCCATTCAGGTTGGAGGAAAGGCCCCAACCAACAGTTCCTGCACCGACGGCCACAGCCAAAACTTTCAGACCAGACCAGCCCGAAGCCTTGTTGGGCTCACCGGACCGGGCCGAAGATAGCTCCGGACCTTGACTCCGGGGAGTAGTTGAGAAGCCACGTCGGGCAACGGTCCTCCTGGCGCCGCGGCCCAGGAGTGTGCGAGCACAACATCTTAACGACATGTCGCAATTTCGCAATTTCTTTTTTGATTTTTTTGATTTTTTAACGGCGACTAAAGTTTCGAGCGGTGGACGGTCCTTCGGTGAGTCTTGGACGCCCCGCAATTAGGAGTGATGTGGACCCAGGCCAGATCAGATAACCGGCACCGGCCGTGCTTTCGGGCTCCGCTTTGAGGCTTTTGCGGACGTCGCTTTTTGCCTGTGCGTGCCCTTGCAAACCCCCGTTTTTTGATAGATGGGTGCCGAGAGAAACTGGTGATCCGTGCTTTGGTTGAGATGGATTACAACAATTACCACCACAGAATGTAGAAGTTGATTTCCAGCCAACCTCTCTGAAAGGGGAACTGCAGGGCCGTGTAATTGCGGGCCTGCTGGTGTGGTTCAGAGATGATTGAGGTTACAAGGGCAACCAAACAGTAAGCAAAGACTTGGACAACGAGGGTGAAAGAGGAAGGGTTACAAGAAGCACAATCAATTCTCAAAGATGAAAGACAAACGTGAGCCGCAGGAGCTAAGCGGGAAAGTCCAGGTTTTAAAAAACGGAAACTCGGAACGGGTCACGATGGGGGTACATATACTCGGTACTGTCTGTAATCATCCATCAACCATTACCGCCCCGGTCCCAGTTCCAGTCTAACCCGAGTTCCCTCATTATCGCGATACGCGGGGCCCGCCGTGCTATACTGTGCATGGCGACTTTTTAGTTCTCTGGGCGTTCAAGTGGAGATTTGGTATTGGGGGATCTCTGCTGTTTTCCCGGCCTCTGGCGTCGTTTAATGCAAAGTACAATCAGTCTTGGCGGGACAGCTCCCACGACAGCGGTTGTCTCACGCCATGGCATGGCCATAGTTTTTTTCTCTCCCCCCATTGTCCCAGGATCAGCCGCTCTCGGTCAGAACAAGACTAACAGAAACGCAAGAAGTCGGTGAGCCCAGAAAAAAAAATTTGCCCCAGGTGATGAGATTTGGCATCGGTGTTCATGCTGCTGTCTCATTCCTCCTGCTTTCGCCTCTTGGATGCATCCACATCCCCATCCATGGCATGGTTTCCACCCCATCCCACCTTCTCCCACGCACACCCCATCTTTTTGTGCCCTTCCCCACCCGTGTCACGTCGTATGCATTTGGCTTCTCTTCTCTTTTTTCTTACATGGTGCCTTTATTTGCCCAACCGTGTCTCACGGGAAACCGGGTTGCAAACGCTTGGGCCCCCTTCTTCGCCCCAGAAAATCTGATGGCGCACACCATCACGATGACGCGGGTGGTGGTATATCCTGGGCGGATATGCAGCTAGGGGACCTGATTCGCGTTGTCTACGGCACATAGTCAAACATGAGAGTTGCATCAAGGACACACACTCGCACACATACTTGGGGTTCTTGCAGACCCGCGCATCGGCCCCGGATCTTCGCTCGACGTGGACGACATCAGCCCCTTAGTCAGGAATTGCCAGCCTCGCGCGCAACGAACCAGGAATGTCTCAATACCCCCGCCCTGCAGCTAAGCCATTTGGCTCAGTACCAAAGCGCATGCTTGTTCCCATGGACTTGTGCCGAGGCGGGCTTCGACGAATAGCCGTCCATGTGTTTCTAGCCGATTGGAAACTGTCCGAGGCGGATTGGGAGATGGCCAACTTGGGGGCGGGTCAAACGCCGTTGATCCCCAGTCGAGCTAATGTAAGCTACCATTCTTGTTCCAGTCTCGAAACAACATGAGTATCCATGAGCGGGTCTATCTTTGCGACGACGAGGTCGTTCCCCTTTTCCGTCACAGTTTTTACCAATCCTCTTTTTTTTTTCTCCCTTGCTTTTCCCCGGGGCGTGGGGTAGGCACCAAGAAACAAGCCGCCGTCTTCAGCCTCAGGTCATCCGACACCAGCACACTTCCTATATGTACACTACAAGGTCCCCTGTCGTGTGTTGTCAAATATCCCGACGCTGCATGTCTCCTTCAAGATCCAAGACCTGCGCCACCCAATTAAATCACAGTGAACAGGTCATACTGAGTCGTGACAATATCTTCCTTGTGTCAACTGACTCTTTTTAAGTTTCGAACATTGCATTGAATCTTAGCCTTAGCTGCTCGAACCCGGAACCCAAGCCGATTCATCGATACGATCGGAACATGAGTTGCACGAAATGATAACTGATGGTAACGGCTTGGCTACCAATGACAGAATCCAGACCGAGATGGTGCCTTGTCTTCTAACAGCGTCATGGGATAGCTGTGGACATTTGACAGCGACCTTGAGGCTCAGTCCGTGTCTTTTTTTTTTCAATGTCTCAGTCGCCAAAGTCAAGCAAGCCCCAGCTCATTGGTGCTGTTACCTGGTACAGATTACTCTTAGCTGAACCGGCTCTCGGGCATGGCGCCTCGCCTCGCATTGCTTTTTTCAAAATGCCTCACGCAAAGAACGGTCAGAAGTGCAAACCGAAACATCCAGAACAGAAAGGCTTCTCTTCTGACCATCCTTGATCTCCCGAGGTGTGCCCAGAGGCGTAAAAGCCTTTTGCCCAAGTCGGTTGCATGCAGCAGCCCATTGAGCGGAGAGGGGGGGGGGCCTTTTGTACAAGCACACAGCCCACCTCCCACTTTTCGTAATGTACGCCAGAGGGACATCAATAGTCATGTAGGAACCAGGGGCATTGGCCGATCCTGCGCTGCTGCCGTGCCTTCTCGAGGGGAGCATGACGCCACTGACCGACACACCGAGACCGCTTCTTGCCATGTCGCTGCTGTGTAGCTTAAGGTCAAGGCATGCACCGAGGACTGAGACGCACTACCCACACCCACCAACATCTCGACTTACATGCAGTCATCTGGCTGCGAAATTTGGGGCTCATCAACCCGGCCCCCCATCTTTTTTCTCCTCTGCTCTTCGGCTTCGCCATCGTCTAGCATCGGGTTTTCCCAATGCAAGCGCCCCCGCTTCAAGTGCGTCCACGTGCCTTGCCCAACGTAGCATTTCGCCCTCTCTGATGCTGATGTTCGGAAAACGCACCTCTGTCGGGTCGACAGCGAGCTCGCGGGTCCAGGGTAGGTTTCCACCGCACTAACAACGGCGGAGTCGCCAGATGGCTAGGCTCGGGGGAGCATCAGGGACAAAAAGCAAAATTGCCACCATCAAATTTCAACTTTTCAACTTTGCTGCCAAGTAAGCGCCCATCCGACCTTCCTCAAAGTAAACCCTGGCGAGGGAGACAAGCCAGCTCTAACTTCTCCATCCATCCGGCCCTCGTTATTACAAATCCTACTGAGACCGTACCCCCACGAAGGACCCAGCATGTCGCGACTCCACTTCCCAAATAGCACTCGCCCGCCAACGGCTGGAGCTTGACGCTGGGGATCCATCAATTGACGTCTTTCCAGGCCTGCTAAAGTATGCATCATGCCGGCACGGCGAACAGCTTGCGTGATCTTGCGTATATGGAACGACAATTTCGGCACTGGGACGGGAAACCAGCAACCGGACACGATGGGAAGAGGGGTGTGAGAGAGAGGGACAGCCGGGCTGAGGGGGATGATAGGTACTGCATGGTTCCCCACGACTTGACTCCATCAATGCCTGCCTTCATGCCGGAGGTAATCAAACGCAGATCTCAGCTCCCCTGCAGTCGAGGAGGCCAACATCATACGAGCTCCTTCCACTAGAGAACGTTGAGGCTTCTGCCAGCTTTTGAGCAAACCAATCCCTAGCGGTATCGGACGCACCATGGAAGCTGACATGGTGGTCAAGGAACGTGCACAATTCTCCTTCTAAAAACTGTGCAATGTACTAACATGGGGTTTTTTCTTTCTGGCGTCTAATACCTGAAAACTCGACTACACATGCATACATACATAGTCACGAATTACGCATCATCGTTTGTTCAAAAAACAAGATCGGAATAGACAGTTCGTTTGGCTCAAATTCATCTTTTATCGTTAGCCCCATGGGCTGGCTATCTCCAGGGTAGTTAAAGCCATAAAAGCAAACGTCAAATCCGAGACTCCAGTCCACATGCCTTTTTCCATTCCAGTCATATTTAGTGGTTAAGAGCGCGGCGGCGGTCACGCTCCTCAGCGATGGTGAGCTTGACACCCTTGCCCTTGGGCAGAGAGACCCAGGGCTTATCCTGGCCAATGACGAAAACGTTGCTCTCACGGGTAGCGAAGCTGTTGTCAATGGCGTCCTTGATGTGGACAATGTTGAAGCCACCATCGTGGCGCTCACGGTGGGTGATGACACCGACACGACCCATGTTACGGCCACCAGTGACCATGGCGACGGCACCAGTGTCGAACTTGACAAAGTCGGTGATCTTGCCAGTGGCAATGTCGATCTTGACAGTGTCGTTGACCTTGATCAGAGGGTCAGGGTAGCGGATGCTGCAGAGAGAAAAAAAAAAAAGTCAGCAACATGGTAGGGAAGGGGGTACATACAACCGTCAAATAAAGCTTCCAATGTCGTCGCGTGTGAATCGAATCGACCAAAGCTTGATCCAACGGCTGAATGATGTCTGACAGAACTCACGTTCTCGCATCGTGCGTGACCAAGAATGGGATTCCACCGCGACCAAGCTGAACACGCTTGACCTTGCCCAGCTTGTATTCGGCCTCCTCGGTCTGGATTCGGTGGACGGTGAAGCGACCCTTGGTGTCGTAGACAAGACGGAAGTTCTCGCCGGTCTTCTCGATGGTGATGACGTCCATGAAGCCGGTGGGGTAGGTCTGGTCGGTGCGGACCTTGCCATCGACCTTGATGAGGCGCTGCATCAGGATGGCCTTGGTCTCACGGTAGTTGAGAGCATACTTGAGTCGGTTTCGGAGGAAGACGATCAGAGGCATGCAGTCTCGGAGCTTGTGAGGACCGGCAGAGGGCTTAGGGGCGTAGGTGCCCGAAAGCTTGTCGAGAAGCCAGTGCGAGGGGGCGCTAAGGCGCTTCTGGTGCTTCTTGCTGCAAGAAAATTGTCAGAATATTGAATTCCTTGGTGTTGAGCGTCGAGCGCCATCGGGAGGAGGGGGGTGCGAGGTGCGACGAGATTTGCAATCGCTGCGCGCTCTGCAAAGGCGGGTTGCGAAGTGATTGGAGCCTCTCTTGCAGCGTGGTGCTACTCACATTCCGCGGGCCATGGTGTCGAATGGCTGTGTTGTCGGCGGTGATGAAGATGGACAAATGGACCTGATGGACAAGGGACGAAGCGTGAAATGCTAGACCACTTCTTTTTTTTTTTCTGGTGAGCGCTAGCCAGCGGGTTCTTGCCCTACCGGGATAATTTTTTGTGTGGACCACGTGACACAATGAATGGCTGACTCAGCTCGCGAACCACTTGTGAGAGCCCAATGCAGACCCCGGATTTTGGGGATTTTAGTGCGCAAATCCGGGTGGTTTGGCGACATGCCAGTTCGTACGTCAGTCTTCTCAGTGACAACCAGTAATAAGCTGGACAAGCGCTCAAATAATGTAGATTATTGCCGGTTCCGGCTATCTGAGGCGTCATAAAACAATAAAAATATCAATCTTATATAAGCAGTAGTCTTCTTAGATGGGATCCTGTGATGCTCTCCAGCTCTAGACAAACTAACCTTTCTTTGCCCATTGTTCCGCTCATTGCTGCTCATGAATGTCTACCCAACCCAGTTCTGTTTTTGCCTGCGGAGGCACCCTGTGTTACCTTCCACCCAATAGCGCCCAGATGTTTAATCTCCCAAAATGAATGACCGACAATTAGCGTGTGCTGCCATGCTGTGGTGTCCCTAATCTACATGCGCCCAATGGTTTCCCTTGTACAAACCCAATTTCCCAACTCCTGTCCCGAAACAGGACGCTCATAATCCACACAAGGCAGCTGAAGCTGCTTTTCAAAAAACACACTTGTGATAGCCGGCTATCTTGCGTTGCGTTGCGACCTCTCCGCTATGCCGTCGAGACCGTCTCGACGCAGCTCTGGAGCAACAACTCCAGGAGAAGCAGTGGTCGCCATTGAGTCTATGGGCATAGCCCGTGAATTCCCTTGTGAGAGCTTGGCGTCGTCCAACAATAGTCTTGATATATCCATCTCGCCGCCCATGAACTGAGGTGTTGTCGACTCACCAAACTCGAATCCTTGGCCAGAGTGCGAGTTGTCGAGCGTGTCAATTCTCTGCAGCGGCCAGCGAGGCAGCTCATCCCTCGAAGCCGCAGGGTTCATTTGCGGCTCAAGCGTCGCTTTGGACGGCTTGAGCGAGTTGTTGATGGACATGTTGATGGACGGTTCCATTATATCGTTGTTGCGAGCACCATCCTTCGCCTGGAAAGTGCCCTTTTCTATTCGCTGGTAAATGTTGGCGTACTTGTTGCGCACTCGATCTCTCAAATCTGTAGGTTGTCTAGAGCCGAGATGGAAACGTGGATCACGCTGAATCTTTGTCCATGCTGGACCATGGAGATCAAGACCTTCCAGAATTTCACGGTCATCCTGCTCTGTAAAAGGCCGCCGCTCACGCCGATGTGATTTCTTGAATGGCCCGTGGATACCGATTTTAACGAGATCCTCCATCTTTTTGCGATGTGCCCGGCTCCTTTTCGGCCTTTGGTAAGGATCAATTTCTCTAGGCGGGGAAATCCTTCCTTTCGCTGTTGATGAGGCCTCGCCATCTATTAATATTTTGTCCAGGTGATTGTCGGCTTTGCTCTTTTTAGATTCTGGCGATGCGACCGACGGTGAGCCAATAGAAGACTTGCTAGATCTACGTAGTTCATCCGGACAGCAGGTTCTGAACCTGTCTTTTAAATCACCCGCCGTGCGATCGTTGAATTTGAAATCAGGATCTTCCAAGATGCTGGTCCATTTTCCAACACCGTGCCGATTGACGCCAAGTAAAAGATGATTAGTTTCGGCGTCTGACCATTTCCGTCGAGGTTTTGTGGCACGCTTCCTTGCCTTGTTGGCGCTCTTCTCAGCCTCCGGGGATGCCTGATTGATTTCGTGCAGAAGCTTCATCTGCGTTCCCTCTTTCCCGTCAAAAGAGTCTGAAGAGATGGGAGGGAATAAAGCGGCGTGCGGGGGCGGCTCATGCAGACCATTGATGATGGGCGGCATTACTGGGGCCGTCTGCGCGGCCTTTTGCTTCTTGAGGGGTTGCGGAAGCTGCACGAAATCATCTTTGGCGTGAAGGCCGCGATGGCGCTTCTTGTTGGAGGCATCGTCAAAGGTTTCGGAGCTGTCATCGAGGATCTTGTTCAGCGAGTGGGATGATTCTGGTGATTCGGTCTCTCCTAGCAGCAAGCGCAGTGGAAATGCTGCCGACGTGCCCGTGTATTTCCCATCATGCCGTGTGGTATCTTTCCGGTGTTCGGGAGAGGCGTCGTCGCCGGCAAGGTAGAGCGAGGCGGCTGGATTAGAAATCGGCTGGGCGTCTAGGTTAGATCTGTCTCCCCGGTGGTTCGCGTCCGGCTCGAGAGGGGGCAAAGGTTGATCCGACGACTTCGGGAGGGGCAGAGAATGGAGGGGGGGCAGATCGGTATGCGGGAGTTGAGGCGTCGATGAGTCGTTGAGCAGGTGAATCAAGCGTGGCTCGATCGTGGCCATCGTGGGCTCGCGGGACTGGGGTGGCGCATTGGGTATAAGTGGGCGACAGGCGAGGTGCGGCGGCAAGGCGAGATGGGGTGGTGGACGGGACAGCGAGAAGAGGCAGAGGCAGAGGGCGAGAGAGGGGAAAAGAGACGAAGAACGGGCGACAGCGGACGGAAAAAGAAAGACAAGATCGATCACCAACTCATGCTGGGTCTTGGAATAAAAGAATCACAAATCGAGGTTGGGGTGCTCTGGTTAACGCCGGTGGTCTCACCTGGGTGTCTCTGGGCTGGCAGCACGTGAAATCGCCACATAGTGGGTGGTGAGGTGAAGGAAGTAGAGTGAATGGAAGCTTGCGGCCGCTGCCATCGGCCATGCACTACCCGTCGCCCCCCATCGTTCCGCTACCGTACCCTTACCCGAGCCAGTGCCAGCGCTGTGGAGGGCATGCTCCAGGGGGGCCCTCTGCCGTGGTCGGCGCTAACGGCCAGAAGCGGCCGAGGCGCCTTGTGCTTCTCGGCCTGGTTGGGATGGGGATGGAACCTCGTGCCCCGGGCTACAGGCACGAGTGTGCGGTATGAGTGGGCGAAAACAGGACAGCAAGCGACAGGACTGGACAATACTGCCGGCACTTCCCGGTCCCACACGCCGGCCTTCATGGTCCTTCCAGCCATACAGCACGACGTGCACGTTACTCTCTCGGCTGCATCCTGTCTTGCCTTGTCTTGGCTGCTGTGTCTGCCCCGTCACATCACATCGTAACTGCCTGCCTACCTACCTACCGCTGAGCTGCTTGCTGGTGGATTTACTTTTATCCTACCCACTGCGGATCACTATACCCCAGGACGAGCGAGCGAGCCGGACCCGGCCAGGGGAATCTTGGCTACACAGCTCCGAGTTTCGGGACAGACACCCGTCGTTGACAAGTGACGTTTGGCTCTCGGAGAGTTCTCTCATCCCCAGTGTCGCGGAACCCCAACCCGTCCAGCCTCGCTACTGACACGGCATTGCCATTTCGGCTTGCACCGTCCCAATTCAAACATGGCGTCCTCGCTTCCGACCATCCCGCGCCTTGTGTTCACCATCTTCGAGCCAATCTCATTGTACGTAACTGCCAAGCTCCCTAGTGTTGATTCGACTTGTGGCCGAGGATAATAGCCTGATTGACGTGCATGGTATTAGGGTCGCTGGCTTCCTAGGTGCCGTGGCTGACCCCGCGTGGTTCGTTGCTGAGCAAATCCCCAATACCGCCCCAGTCATTCCCGCCAACGGTGTGATCCTGGCCTTGCAGCTTGGCAACATTTATCTCTTGCTTGCCATGATAGGCCTCGCAGTGCTCAACACCACGACTGAGATTAAGGTTGTCAGAGCTTACTTGGTTGCTTTGTGGCTTGCCGATATTGGCCATGTCTTTATTAGTGGCTATGGACTTGACAGGGACGTATTGACGAACCCTGCGGAATGGAACGCCATGGCTTGGGGAAACATTGCCGTGACTGTAAGTGGATCGCCATTCTTATTCTATTATTCCATATGTGTAACGGGCTGGGTCGGGTTTAACGCGTAACAGATATTCTTGTTCATGATGCGATCAGCTTATTTCTTGGGGCTGTTCGGCCCAGACCGCATGGATGTAGTATCTGAAGGGAAGAAGAAGGCATAAAAAATATCAGATCTCCTATGACGCTGATCAGGGTCCTAGAACCGACTGTAATATTTTAGACAGTAAGCTAGCTCTAGGATAAATCCCCTTTCCTGAAAAATCTTTCCGAAAGCGACCCTCCATCTCACCAACATTGAGGCCAAAGTCTCCGCATCTCAATCTAGGGGTGGTGGGGTGCTGCTTGGGCAAGGCAGCCAATCAAGACCTGTTGTGAATGATAAGCGCGGCATGTTCCTGCAACACTACCAAGTTCAGAGCACGGGCCAACAAGTGTAGGGTTAGGGTTAGAGTTACATCAGGTGAACGCGACTCCTCAAAACAAAAGCAATCATTGTCAACATTGACACATCGCTCCCGTCTGCTATCGGCCTTTGCTATCCATCGTCCTGGTTTGTCTGCGCACCCACCATGGCAACCAGGAACAAGAGTAGGAGAGGCCAGATGGACCCTCCGGCTTCAGCGCCGCATCCCGCCCCAACACGCGGTCGCACTCGTCATTCTTCTCGTCAAGCGGCGGCATCCAGCGCAGCTGACCCGGTTCTCACCCCGCAAGGTCTGCGCCCTGCCCCAGAGGTCTCAAAGCATACGGGACCAGCGACTATTCCTATCGCCCGTCGCGGCGCGCCCGCTGGCCGATACGCTGCCAGTGTGGCTAGCATCAGAACGGTGCCGCTGCGTGGTGATGAATCACAGCTGGGTGAGGAGGACAGGGAATCCGAGGGTCCCTCACCGCCAGCTTCTGCCCACGAGGTCTCGGAAGAGGAGTTAACCAAGCGTAAGATCATGGAACTCACCCTCCCCGATCTTGAATATACCACGGCTGAGCTGATGCGGCGGCTTGAACACGTCAACCTCGATGACCCGGTTCTTCGCCGCCTTCTTCAAATCAAGATGGAGGCATTTTCGAGTGTTCGCGAAAGCTTTGAGGAAGAGAAGACCTCCCCTTTAATTGACTGGGCCCAGGCTTATGATATCTGGGACGACGGAGAATTTGCAAGGGCAGTCAACATCATGGTTCGGGCAAATATCGCCACGACCCTCCAAGAAACAGTGGTTCTCGAAGCTGGCGAGCAGACAGACCCAATCCTCCTCCTCGAAAAACTTAACATGTTTTTCCCCTCTCTCTTCATCAGCGCAGATGAGATGTTTCAGGAACCCGAGCTACTTCTTGACATTCGCACTTGCTATCTTATTGAGTCGCTGGACAGGTTTGATGGAAAACTTGATGACGTTCGTGAGCTCATCGCTTCTGTCTTTTGTGAGCCTTCAGAGGGTCGCGATTACGTTCAGAGGTTTGCTAAAGGGCCTTTCAAAGGGCTGGGGTCTGCTTCCGAAGCGCGTCCAGAAGAGTTGGTGTCAGAAAGAATTAGGAAGATTTTCCCAATCATCAACAAAGACAAAAAGACATTTGGAATCCACCGACTGAGACAAATCTTCCCCTTGGAAGAGGTGCTAGCCGAATTCAAGGTGTGGCTTCTTGAAATATATGCCCGACTTGAGTCAGAAAGTCAAAACCCGACCGACCAGACCCCAGGGCTAAAGGAATCAATCCATCTTGCGGGTGAGATCGAAGACAGCCAGACCGATGTTGGTTCACAATCCCAGCCTATTGTTCGAGCTGTATCGGGCTCGGTTGAGTATGCACACCCCTAAGTAGTATCCTTTCAAATCAATTGCTGATGCTAATGTTTTCACAGGCCTAGCCTATTTGTTGACGGATTGTCTCTCCAATACGTCAATAGCAAGGGCCAGAACAAGCCTTTGGTTCCTCCATCAAATCAGCAACAAATCATGCCTCCACCCGGGGCACCTAGAGATTATACGGAACATACAAATGACAACTTGTTGTATTCGCCAGCACCTGCATCTGTTTATAAGCTTGGCAGGAGGCAACCTGAAGCCCCCCCATCAACACGAAAGAAAATTCGCGACCCCTTTGAAACGATTTCCGAGGAGGAAGATGATGATGACGAGGAAGATCCTTTTGAAACGGACACTCGTCCTGTGGATAAAGGGAAACGGGCAGCCATCGCTTCTGCAATGCCTGAGGCGAAACGCCGTCGAGCCGTTGAGACCGAGTCCGGTCAGGCAGCTCCCGAGAGCAACAAGTCTCCATCGAGTTCGATGCCTCCGCCATCTTCCAGGTTATCTCGACCTCCCGACCCTTCTCAACCTTCCCAAGCCGATTTTGAAACCATTAAGCTTGCTAAGAGGCAAATAATATCTCAACAAGCCCGAGCTCAACAGGCCCGAGCACAACTTGCCCCAGCTAGCAGACAGCGTCATGTCTGGTCTCACCATGATTGTTTGCTTCTTCTCCAGCTGATCCGAGAGCGCCACGCAGCCTGGTCTACGATTGAACGTAATGACGGGGACAAATTCGAGCACCCGCGAAACCAGCAGGCCTACCGTGACAAAGCTCGCAATATGAAGGTCGATTATCTCATTACGGATGCTATCCTACCCCCTTGCTTTGACCTCGTCGCCTTGGGCAAGAAGGAGATTGAACGCCTCATCAGTCTGGGGAAGAACCCGTACCGAAAAGAATCCGATATTGGTGCGGACGGCCAAGCCATCAACACTGAGTTCACGGGCGGCATGGGTGAATAGCAAATTTTTATGTGATGATAATAACGATGAAACCAGTGGGGGTTTCGTTTACGAGTATGACGAATGATATGTTATTCCGCGTGACAGATAATTTCTTCTGGCTGGAATCTGCCGGCTTTTGTTATCTTGCTTTTTTTTTTTTTAAGTGGGAGGTTTCAGGTTCATCCATACAATACACGCTCTTGATGGGCTATGGGTCTTGCTGATACGAGGACGATGACTATACATTGGACAAAACGAGGTCAGGACTAAGGAGGTTGCGCGGGCGCTATGCAAGTGTGTATATATGTTTATTTCATCAATCTGTTTCATCAAGCTGGGTTTGCGAAGAAAAAGGTCGACCTTTTCAGATAAACAAAAACAGAAACCCAATGCAATCACGCGGCAAAGAAATAGACACGTACGGAAAGCTAGTCAGTGAGCCCGTATTCGAAAGGAAGCAGAGTGACGTAAAGAATCGATTTGACCTCGGTAGCAGAAAGTAGAGAAAAAAACAATGAAAAAGACGTCTCCCGGACAAAATAATCTACAGCCATACCATCACAAATCCTCATATACTGGCCGCGTTCTTTGTTTTCTTTCTGGTCCAGATAACTTCCTGCACCTTCACCAGCTTTCCCCCTTTCCCGCCACCTTTCACGTCAGAACCGTCAAGGCCGAGAGGTCGGTACTAGCTTGGACCCTCGGACCTGCGAAGGGGCCAGGAACACCAAATATCTCGAGAGACGTAAAATAAGAGTACGGAAAAAACACAATGTTGTAAAAAGGGAGCCGCCACGACGGTGCGGTGAAGGAGATAGAGGGGGAAAAGGAAAAAGGATAAATCCCTTCTTTTGGTTTCGAGGCCGCTGACACAAACGCCCACCCATCCGGGTTTAATGTTGAGAAAAACAAGCAGTTAAGAGGGTTGGCGAAGGAACGTCCATGCGCCAGGTGGAGCGATTTCCCCGCTGGAGAGCAACGAGGTGCTATATCTTTGACAGACTCAATCTGAATCTTGATTCCGCTCGTTTGTCTCACCAGCGGTCTCCGGTGCGACAAGCAGCCGCTTCGGAGCGTCCCGTCCCCACCTCGTGGGCCATGAGAATTGGACCATGATTGAAGAAAGAAAAAAAAAAGACAAAAGGGGTATGCTGCAGAGTTTCCGAAATTGGTCGACGTAAAATCTTTCAGAAACAAGGAGGGTTGAGAGAAAAAAGGAGATTTATTGCTGCGGAATTTCGCGTGTCGTTGAGGGTATCCGTTTAATTTGAAGTAAAGAGCGTAAGTTGAGGCGTGCCAGAAATGAAAGCATGCTTTGTCACAAGGGAACGCCCATGTTCACCTTGTGCGGGAAAACCATCCTTTTATCGCACCTGATTATCGACGGTAGGGAAGGTCCCTTTGCTTGAGCCTGCTCGTCCTCCATCCCTCATACCACTGCTCCCTACTGGCCTCGCGCAGTTCAGCACGCCACTCGCTAAAAACGGCCTCCTTGAGACGCTGGAAGTCGCAATGCTCCTCGTTGTATGGATCGGCGAAACCCCAAGGGAATTGTCGTCCAACCAAGCCAGGCTCGTAAAGATCAGGGCTGATGATCGAGAGCGGTAAGAAAGGCGTCTCATCTTCCTTGGTGGCCTCGTCGGACTTGTGTCTTCGAAGAGAGTTGGTTGAGAGTCGTCTCGAGTGGGAACTTGTAGCCGAGTCCCGATTGCCCTGGATAGGAAGATTGTGGTCATCCGGACTCTCAGCGCCGGTTCGGCTACCATCAGCCTCATCGTTTCCATAGTCATCTTCCTCATCAATCTTGCTGTCATCGTCATCGTCAAGACCAAGGGCCTCTAGAGGGTCCAAACCAGATTTCTTGAGACTATCCCACACAGTCTTCTTGAGGACATTCATGTGCTTAGTGGTAACGGTGTCAGCCTTGGAGATGACGGGAATAACCGTGGTCTTTCCCTGGAGAGTACGCAAGACCTGAAGATCCAGGTCCTCATCCAAACCACCCAAGACGCGAGTAATCTCGCGATGATTGTTCTGGCCGTTAACAGCAATGTTCTTAGCCAATGCCATGTTACGGTCAAGGCGAGCAGGATCAAGCACAAGGAAGGTGGCGTGAATGTGAGTGTCCTGTACACCAGGTGATCGCACAACCTTCATCTCCTCGGCAAACGTCTCCTCGAACTTGCTCTCCAAAAAGGCCGACATCTCACGAAGCTGAAGATCAACCACGTTCTTCTCCAGACCCTCAGAGTCCCAGAGCGTCAGGCCGACTCGCTCGCCATCGATTTCCGTCTCCAGGTAGTGCGGGATGAAATTGCCAGAGGGAGTGCGCTCCGGGGGAGCTTCATCCTCAATCTTCTTGCCTCGCTTCTTAGCGGGAAGAGCAAGAGCAGTCTTGAGGAATTCGAGAAAAGAAGTCTTGCCAGCGCTGCGGGTGCCAATAATGAGGATGCTGGATACGCGGAAACAATCGATTAGCAAACGAGATCACACCACATGCGAAGGCGATAAATCGCCATCAGTCTGCGGGGCACGAGGGCGACACATACTTGAGGGGGGTAGGATCCTTTCTTCTGCGAACACGTCGAGGGCTGTTGACAGCGCTGACGGCACTACTAGCATAGCTATAGCGACCGCGGTGCGTCATGCTCTCGGTCCTGGCGTAGGGGTCGTAGGCTTGGTTGGACATGGGGGGAGGAATGGGGACGGCGACGCCAACGCCATAATTGCGAGGTTGATCGACGGATGATCGGACGTTGCTGAAGCCGGAGGTTCGAGGGACGTATGCAGGCGATTCGGGTCGGAGGTCGGTGCCGAAGGATTTGGACAATTGCTCAGAGTGATTGGCAAACTCGGGCAACTTAGGAGGGACGGCAGCAAGGCGCTGGCGCTCAATCTCAGCCTCCCTAAGGGCTTGAGCCTTGCGGCCGCCCTTGCCAAGATCACCACTTTTACTGCGTCGTAGCAACATTCCGCCAAAGCTTGTGCGACGAGGCTGGTTGTTCATGCTTTGGGGGGAAGTATCATGAGAGGGAAGAGAGTCGTAATAAGAGGGGGGCAGTCCGGTTGAGTAAGCGGGCGTGTGTGCGTGTGTGTGGAGGGTGGATTGAGATTGATGGGAGACGGTGGAGACGAGCAACAGACGGGGGGTGTTTGGAAGACAAGATGGGGCAGGAACGAGTCGAGAAGCCACGCGGAAGATTGGCGAAAGCAACAAAGCCAGCACGGCGCGGCGCGGCGCAAGGACGGCGATGTCCAAGAGACGGGTTGACGGAGTGGAGGGGGGGGGGGGGCGTGTGCGAAACGCTAGCTAACGGGGCAAGCAGAGCAGCACAGCAATCAACAGCGGCGATGCGATGGGCTGCGATGCGGTAGCAGCTTAGCTGCAGCCGGCGACAGGGCAATAACAATGCGGGCTGGCGCGGGTAGGTGGGCAGCTCAGATCAGCCACGGGCTGGGTCGAGACACGATTCAGGAGGGCCGGCGCCGCAGCCAACGTCGGGTGGTGAGGCGTCGCGTGCGAGCGTTCGAGCTGAGCAAGCTGAGCGAGCTGTCTGAGAATCTGGTGGGGACGGAGCAACAAGGTGGGTGATGAAAGGCGCGCTGCAGTCGCGGCTCGGAGCGCAGAGTGGTCTCCCAAGGATGGGCTGAGGGATGGGTGACCTTGTTTCTCGATGTCTAGGCCAGAGACGAGATGGAAATTGATGTGTCGGACCAAGGACTAAGGAGGAGCGGGCGCGTCGTCCTCAGTCTTTGCCTTTGCCTTTGCAGGGGCAACCAAGGGAGTGTGGGCTTGGGGTTGAAAGAGGGTGATTGGCTGGCTAAGGCCGGAGCAACGACGAATCCTTGGAGAGAAGAGAAAGAAAAGCTATTCGATAGCGGCCTGGGGCCGGAAAGGACGACAACGAGATGAAGTCGTCAATCGATCAGCCGCGAGACGCTGGCCGATGTCAAGATCTAGAATCCGGAACCCCGGAACAGGAACAAGAAACCGAAACCAGAACAGGAGCGGGTCGGTCTTAGAGAAGGGGAGTGTGAGGTCAAAACAAATGGGTGGCCAGCCAGCAATGGTAATTGGGGGAAGTGTGAAGGAGAAGATGCGTGAGGGTGTGGTGCAGGAGGCTGCAGGAGACTGCAGGGACGCACTGATTAATGGGATAGGGGACACAAAACAGCAGACTGCCCAAAGGGGATGGATTCACGGACAACAGTGTGAGCCTTAGGGTGGGCACGCGAGAATCCAGGGGTTGAACAATAGACCCCAGAGCGCATTCGTTATGGAGCAGTAAGACCTGACACTGCGGCCATGCACCAGACCCACGAGATAGCTTTTCGGGCTTTTTTTTTCTTTTAATTCTCGGTGCCTTAGCTTGGCAAGCTACCGAAGTGGGTAGACGTCAACTCGTCTGCATCTCATCGACATGATCTGAAGATTTGCGAGAGGCCTGGTGGCCTAAACGCCATAGCGGCTCGTCTGTTTGCCTCCACCCCGAGATTTCTCTCAACCCATGGTCCCTCTTTCAGCATAATTCCCCAGCGTCTGTATAAGGGGCTGCTGTGGTTTCTTCAGCAGATGAGCAGGCGTAGCTCCTCCCACCAGCAGCGATGCGCTATTGGCTGCTCAAGGCCCGAGCGCACCTAAGCCGCTACCGAACACACAGTAACGACACTAAAGAGGGGGCACCTGGGGTGTGGAAAGACGGCCCCATCTAGGTACCTACGCAGGGTCCAAGTCACAACATGGCAAAGGTACGTACCGGTTATTTTTCCTCGCCCCTCCTCTAACCTTGCCATGGGCTTCTCCACCAGTTCTGCAGACGAGCCCACTGGCGGGTTTAACTTGGGCCATACGAAAACGGCCAGCGAAGAATACCTTCTCTGCCAAGGTTGCAGCCAAATGCTCTCGAGGTTACCTAACAATATACCTACCCTACGTTACAAGTCGGCACCTTAACGGCCGCTTCCGTAACCCTGTCGCAGTCGAACTATGTGAACCCCAGTTGTAATTCCCGGAACACAAAAGGGACAGGAGAGACAAAACACACTAGGCCAGGGTGCTCGGTCCCAAGCCAATTTGAGCCACGGCGTCGTCCTCTCCCATGCAAAATCGCTCGCCGAATCATGGCTGCTCCCTACTGGGCTTCGGACAAGGCTGCTATTTACGGGGAGGCTCCTGGGCCATGGCATCGGGCATCGCCTCAACGGCATCCAGCAGTAAAAGAGGGATCGGCCGTCAACCAAATCTTCATCGCATAGCCCAGCCACCACTCCACTGAACTGGCACGCGCTTCTGCAGGTACCGGTATAGCCTTTTGGCCCCACCGTGTCAGTTGCAGCTCACCTCAATTCAAGAACGGAGCAGCAGCAATGCACAGCTCAGGCGCTCCATGCCACTAATCCGGAACCGGATGCTCAACCCACGAACACACGGCAGTGAGGACAACTGAGAAGAACCTGGCAGGCCTCGCAGGGCAGGCAATCACACACCGTGGTCGCTGCGCCATCGCATCACCCTGCTACCCGCTGCTCAGTACGTGGGACCCAGCCAGCAGACAGGCTGCGAGCCATTGTTTATTTTCTCAATAACAAACAACCCCGTCCTCATAATCGCCAACAGAGTATCATTCGTTTCTGCTGCTACCATCCACACTAGCTTCAGCTCGCAGACGAAGAAAACACGACTTATCGCCGGCCAGGATCCCCGCCGCGGCGGATTTTAACGTTTCTTCCGCCGGTGATGGGCTCCATCATTCAGCCTTTGATGTCACTTACAAGATGTCTTTAGCTTCCTCCACTCGGGTAATTTCATCCTCGCTACCCTCCTCGACGCCACCATGCCGCGGTTGCGATTCCGGTGCCATGTGAGCCAGCACATCCAAGCCAGTCTGGCTGCATCCAAGCCTAAGCTTGTGAGAATTTTACTCCCCAGACCTTGCAAGATCAACAGCGCCAGCTGCAGCACGCTCCACGCATCGCATCCCCACCCCCATCTGCATATCAAGTGGTTTCACATTGATTTCTTCCACTTGTTCCACCAGTGCTCAAATGCTTCTGGAACAACAAGCGCTGACGGCGTTTTTGTTGTCTCAGCCGCCCACTGTCACTGTGGCATGCGCTTCAGCAGAACCACGTGTCGGCCTGTGCTGGTAGATCAAATTTTCAGCTTTAACCGTGACGTGTCTCACAGCACCCTATCACGACATGACCCTCACACCCGGCCATTTTCACTCGCCTACGATCATTTGCATTTCGGTAGCGTGCTGCTGGCGTGATTCCACCCTTCCTTCCGGGTACCTCCCCACTGTCCTCGACTCCCCCAGTTTTTACAGTGACATTCGGTGACGGCACAGCGGCCAACCTGCTGTCACGGCCATGTATTCATGAGATTGAAATTACAGTTCCCCTGCCTGTACTAATCATCAATTAATTCCCGGCCACGGTCCTTTTAGTCCGAGCTTTTGCGCCTCGGTCTCCTCCCCGTTTCAACGGTCTTTTGATGCCATCAGCCAAATGATCAAGGTCGAGGTCACGGACGTAATGGCGCCCTTTGCCACCCCTTTGACAAGAAGCCTGGCAATCATCCTAATTGAGCCAACAACCGCCAAATTGCGGACGGCTCACCATCCCCGCATTCGCATAACGCCTCCTCCCGCCACCAAGGTCGCCCTTCATGTCTTTTCTTGTTCTTCTGCCAGCTGTTGTCGTCCTGTCTGGTTGGGTAGCCGCAGATCTGGGATTGATGACAGGCCTGAAAAATGATCCCTGCAGCAGCCACTGACACGAGCCTTAAGATTTGAATATGAAACGAAACGAAACCCCTCCTCACCCCCCGCACCAATAACGATTGCACGCCCTCTAAGTTAGCGAGCGGTGGGTTCCCCCTTCCGATCCCCCTTCCAATCATCGGACATGGCTACCTCCAAATGGCCTAATTAGCATACGTTTTTCTTTTCTTTCTTTTTGCTTTCCCAGACACGCTTTGTGCATTGTCCTGCAGTCATATCGCCCAGCATAGCCGATCGCCCGTCTCGTCCCCTTAGGTGCACGCATGCAGGCGCGTCCTGTCTCAATCAACTCTACCTCATACATGCTGCGCCTCCGTCAATAAACAAGTCTCCTCCTGATCCAGCCTCACAGCATGGCATGAATTGCGCTTCCGGTTTGAAACTGATTGTTTTCTTTTTTTTTTCCCTCCTATCAGCTCCAGAAATAGAAGTCACGTCGCCAGGGCTGATCGAAGGTTCATGTCAGCTGCAGCTGACCCTGTTGCCTTTCATGCCTGCTCTGCAATTCAATTCCACCTTCATCATGCCTGCTTGCCTGGGGTGTGTGAGGCCACCATGAAGCCTCTTTTTGGCTAGTCCCGCAGATGAGCTGAATGATTTTCATCATGGTTGTTGTGGTCATGATCGGTGGTCGTATTTTTAAACTATTGCTCATTGCCGCTCTTTACTATGAATAGTTCCCATGACGCCTTTTGTAACCCCAGAAGAAAAAAAACCATCAGGCCCATCATATCAGGCCCAAGCCACCGTCTCTATCTATCATGTACCAACCCCCTAAAAAAAAAAAAAAAAAAAAAAGCAAGAAACACTCTACTACCTCTTTGTTTCTTTTCGCCAAGTGAGGGAGGGGTGGGGTCTATACTATACAAGTGTACAAGAAAGGAGATATCTTTTTGGTCGTCATACAAAGTAGAGTCTGGAGGGGAGTTTGGAAGAAGAAAGGAGGGGAGGGAGGTCCGGTAAGAGCGAAAGAAGATGCCAGCTTTGTGAAATGGCTCATCCGTCAAACACCTCATGCTGCAGCTCGATGCCAAAGTCTTGCGCAACATCCTTCATGCGCTTCTCCATCTCGTCCTCCATGCCACCTCCCATTCCCAACCACTGGCGGAGCTTGAAGGCGTAGAAGACGATGTCGGAGAGGGTCATGACCGTCTTGAACAGCAGGTGGCGCCAGCGGTTCTGCAGACGCATGGCCCAGGGCACGTTTGGGTCCTCAAAGAGGCTGCGGCTCGCCCACTCGCCCATCATCTTGATGCGGTTGACGGGCGATCCCAGGTACTGGTTGTTGCCCTGGACGATGCGCATGTTGCGGCCGATGAAGATGAGCTCCTTGGGCCACTTCTCCTCGTCGGCCAGCATCTCGCGGATCCCCTGCTTCATGCGCTGCTGCATGGCGTAGTGACGCTCGGCGGGCGTCCTGCCCTCGAGCTCCTTCATGAAGCTGTCGCGCGTCGACGAGTCGCCGCCCTCGTAGGGGCGCATCAGGGTCGCGCTGGCAAACAGGTCGGCCGCCTTGATGCCCCATTCCTCAGTGATCTTGGTGATCGTCTTGTTGTCAAACGTCATGAGGGCTTTCCAGAAGGCGCCGTACTCGCGACGGAACTTGGGCGACATGTACACGTACAGGCCGTGGTCGATGAGCACCAGCTCCGAGTGCCCGTTGGGAAGCCGCCGGATGAAGATGTTGCCCGGGTGCGGGTCGCAGTGCACCACTCCCCACTTGAAGATTTGCGCCGAGAACAGGTCGATCATGGTCGTCATGACTTCTTTGGTTGAGACGCCGAGCCCTCCTCTCCCGCGCCGGCCCCGCCACTCCTGTCGTTCAGGCTTGAGCTTCTCCTGGTACGGCCGAGTGCGGAGCTCCCGCCGGGCCGTGGCCATGTCCACGGGGGGCAGCGGAGCTCCGGCTCCGGGGGACCCGTTGCCGTTGCCGCCAAGCCACCTCGACGTCATGGATTTCTTGTCCCACAGCCGGACACCCTCGATCCACTCCGTCACTAACACTCGCTTCGTTGTGAACTCAGAGTGTACCGTGGGTACATAGACGCGGCCTTTGAGCCGCTTTTCCTGGTCGATGAGATTCCGCATAGTTTCCGAGTTCTTTGCCTCGTTGAGAAAATCCGTCTCAAGCTCGAGCCGCTCCGTGATGAAAGGTACTAGAGTATACAGAGGTAGATCAAACCATCTCGAATAGATCCACGTCACAGTTCTGCTCGCGGATTAGCAAACATCCCCTTCCGCCTCGTGCCATGTGAAAAGTTCTTACTTGAATGCCCACAAATCCCACGATATCTGCTTCGCAATCTCTCGCTTCTGGATCTTGATGGCAACCTCTCGGCCATCTGGTAGTCTTGCCCAGTGAACCTGCGCAACGCTGGCACTTGCCCGAGCCTTTCTCTCCATGAGACCCATCCCATCTTTGCCTGTGAAGCTGACGCCAAACACTTCCTCGACACTCTTTCCGCCAAAGTCCTCGCGGATCACGGCTTCTACATCCTTCCAGTCATCCTGGGGCGCATCGTCGAACATGCGACCAAACATCTTTTGAAACTCTGGTGGTAGCACGGCACTCTGCATAGCAATGGCTTGCCCAATCTTCAGGTACAAGCCTCCGTTCGCCCGTAGTAAATGAAACAGCCGTTCGGCATTTCGCAGGTGCAGATCCTGAACCGTTCCTCCTGTCAATGGCTCTGGTCTAAAGTTGAGCTTGTAGTCCAGGGCAACAAGAAGGCCGGTGCCAAATGTTCGCAGCGAGCGCATGAAACCTCCTGCGTAAATCTTGCTATCCGCCAAGTAAACGGTTCCGCCAACCACCGAGACTATGACGAGCCGCCGCACCCACTTCCGGCTACGTTTGTATTGTCTGGCAGCGCCAGGAGCTCCAAGCTCGGCGGGGGACGGGGGTCGCATCTGCTGGAAGGGGCCGCCGGACTGCCATCGTGTGCGCAGAGGGGGCGATGGAGTCGCAAGTCGAGGGCGGAGAGCTAGGCGTGTCAGAGCGGTAGCCCTGGAGGCGCCCAGCATGCCGTGTCGCAACATGTCGGTCGTCGGCGTCGGCGTCGGGTATTAGCAGAAGCGATGTCGTCGGCGGGATGTCATGGGACAAGTCTCGGCAGCAGAAGAGGTCTCTGGTGAATGTCGCTTTTTGCAATCCGAACGAAGGGGACTCCGCGCGCCTGATGGAAGAGTTGTGGAAGCACTGAAGCAGAAAAGGGGGAAAATTCTCGGAGGAATCCAGCTGTCGTGTGCGGATTTACCTGGTGGGCATGACGTCCGAGACAAAAAAGTCCGGTGGGGGAGCTTATCGCCGGGCTCATTCGGACAATGGATTAGCGGCACGCGACACTGAAAACGGCTCCGCGGGACTAGCTCCCGGAGCAGAGTCGTCCCGATCACCGACTCTACCATGCCATTCTCGGCGCGAACCGGGAACAATTGGTCATGGATCGAACGTTGCGGAAAGGTATTCTATTTCGCATTTGGGTCTCTTCTGTGGTTGGCTTTTGTATGGTTAGCAATGTTTCATTAGCTCAAATTGAGCGAGTCTCTTAAATGCAGGACAGGTTGAATTGACACAAGCAAAGCAACAGCAGTTGCACGGGACAAACCCATTGTCAAGCATCAAGAATCTGCATACCACTCATCAGCAGCTAAGTCTAAACTCTATTGTATTTTTGTTCTTCTCACATACAGGCGTAACTAATAGCAGATGAATGACTCACATGTCGGCCTATCTGGACTTGCCGCAGCTGTCAGCTATAGGGTAGGAGAACCGTACTGCAGAACAAGGCACAGTGAAGCAGGGAAATGACTAAACAGCAACAGGACTTGAATATCTTATATTTATTCAATTTACTTGATAGGGAATAATCATTCTCGACGAGTAGAGAAGAAAGAGAGGGAAATTGGCCAATAAAGGTACCTTATTGTAGGGAGCGCATAATACTGTAGATAGTCATCCACATCATGATTGATCGCCATCACGCTTCTTCTCACGCTTGATGAGATATGATCGACAAACAGCAATACGATCGTGTTTTAATGAACGAGACCGAACTCCGCGTATGATCAAACCCCTAATCATGGCGCAAGTTCTGAAGGCATGGTTGTGCAACTACGGAGTCGCAAAATTAAGGTTGTGTTGATCATAATACTCGTGATAACAGGGATGGGAAGATCGACCTTGGACGGTAACAAACTCATTAGCCATGACTCGAGTGTGAACATTAATGCGGCGCGTGTGGCTCTGGGATATAGGTTTGATAAACGGGATGGAAACCCAGCAATGTTGCATCCCATAATTCTAAAATTCGGTGGTCCCGTAGCTCGAGTTCGCCATTAAGTCCAAGCAAATTTATTGCCCTCAAATCTTAAGACTCGGCATATGACATCGCAGTAATGTATTTCACAACCAATAACAATGCAACTTGAACAGGTTACCCGGAGGGCTGAACCTGCCATGTTTTCCGGGGCACCGGGAGCACAATGTGCCATAGTGAACACCATCGTGTGACAACGCTTCAAGCAGAGGACAGCGGTTGCCCAAGAGCAACGTCATTATTCTCTCTCAAATTAAGGCGCTGTATATTTTATATGAATACGAGTATCATGCAAATTACATGCACACACAGGACGGAGAAGCCAACAAAGGGGAGGAAGTTGCCGATTATTAAGCTTATGCTTGCTTGCTGTCAACGTCAAGGATTTGGCCGCATCCCTTACAGTTGATAACGACGTTGCGTCGGAACCATCCGGTCCGTGGTCCCTAAACCTGGGATGAAAGATCTCATATCGTGTTTTGGGCTGCATGAATCGTCATATGTGAAAATGTGGCTATTGCTGGATTGCTTAGGGCACGTTGTTGACTTGAAACGGCGACGGCCCTATTAGGTAGGGCACGGGTCGTAGCCACTGACAACTGCATTTTTGCCATGATTTAAAGTTGCAAATTCAAGTGAGGAGACGATTGGGGAGGTTGTGTCAAAGCCAATGTGCATTTCGCGCCGGGCGATTGAGCTGCCGTGTCGCGGGTGGCCATGGCAAACTGGGCCGTGGCGAACCCTCACGATGATTTCTTTTTTGGCGAAATTCGAGGTCGCGGTAGCGATCCACGTTGGGGGACATGTAACACACCCGAAGCTGGGTCTTGATTCAGATTTGGTAGAAACAATGGAACGCTAATTTACCCGCGAACATGGTGACAGCCGAGAAGAGCAGATTGGTATGGGGAATTTGACACACATCACTCAACTTGGCAGTGTGCAAGGACGCATCCGGGATGCGATGTTGTATCGTCTGCTCAAGAAACGGTGGAGAACAAACAATCTGCAAGATGCATGGAAGGGTTTTTCGGAGCCACTCTTGTGCACACAGGGATAATTAATGCTACACCCTGCTATCAAGGGTGGCAGAAGAAACCAAGTTAATGTCGTGATTTGGTTATTTGTGGTTCGCGGTTTCGTGCAGTGGGGGGTCAGCTTGGTGAGCATGTCGCCACACACGTTTTGCTGTGCCGCACGAACCGGCTGCGCACCGACTACACGCGTCGGTATTACGACGGCTAATGCAAGGATGCATGTTCATCTCCAGATAGATATCCGCCCATCCATTGCAGCTTCTCGTGCAGGTTTATCCGTGGGACTAAGCTCGCAAACTTTTCGTCCGCTTCCGTCCAAAGGGATCGTCGTGGTTGGAAGCACCGTACAGGGGCCGGCAATGTCTACATTTAGAATTGATCCAAAACAGGAGCCTTCTTTGGAACCTTCATGCATGTCTTAGTCTGGCGGTAAAAATGGGGAGCACAGGTAAAAAGTGTGTGTGGTGCGTGGCTTTTGGTGGAGGAACGTCCACTGAGAAGATCAACCTTGTCACAGGTTGATTTGGGCTCCCTTGCCTGGCCGTTGGCCGTTGGCAGGGGGGTGGGGTGTGTGCTCTACGTCGCCCCCAATCTGGTTCGCTTGGGCTTGGCCGATAGAGGGAATCGCGAAAGCGAGTGTGATAGCATATGTGAGTGCCAGTGAGATTCTCCCCCAGGACGAGGTTCCAATCGCCCATTGAGAGCAATGAGAGGGGATGCATATGCATCATGATGTGGATTTACACCATGTCAGGCATCGTGGCGTCCAGATGAGGGGTTCGCGTGCATATACGCGGCGCCAGTCTCTCTGGAAGCGGGGAGAAGGCTTCTCTGACTTGGAGTGTCTTGGCCAAAGTTGGCACTCGCAGACTGCGCGCGTCCGATAAGGTCGAGTGCGGCTCTAGTGCTGATGGTGACTGTCTTCATCTGCGTCAACCGAGTCGTCGGCCGTGCAAGCTCAATTTCCGTCAAACCTATGTTTGGCATGGACCCAGCGACATCTGAGCACCCCTCCACCGTTTTCTGAACCGGGGCCCAACGTGACGGACCGGGCTTTGCGGGCTGATTGGCGGGGTAGTCGCCGTTCTGTGGCTGATCTGAGACATGGCCAGCAACGGGCTAACATGGACGAGTCGTGGCCGTCGTGGGCGAAAAAAAAAAAGAAAAAACGACGGCATGCTGTCATTCGCATTCCTGCAGAGTAAGAGCAAGCCGCGCTGGGCTGGGCAAGCCGTGGCTTGATGATCACCAGATAAGCTTTTTGGACGCGATCCCCCAGATTGCGATAGTACAGAAGAGAAAGTCGGGCCGCCCAGTGTCGTAATGTGGCTGGGGCACGGATACATGGACAAAGGCCGTTAGTGGGAAGACGCAACGAAAAATCAGCTTTCATACGACAAAGGATGGCCGACGTGGCCACGATTGGCGCAAAGAGGATGGATGGCCCTGGTCGAGAATTGGGGGGGGTGGGTGGCACTCTCTGCTATCACTGGATCGCTGCTTGCTACGCTTTACGCTCTAGAGGAGGTGTCTTCCTGACAGGGGGTAGCCCTGTATCTATGCGCGCATAGGCGGGCACTGGGAGAATTTCCCCCGAACATGCGTCGAAAGTGGCTGCAACTCTGGGTAAAGCAAATTAAGCGTCAGTCTTCCATTCTTCTTTCTTATTTTGGGCCGCGGCCAATAACAAGACGATATGCAGCCTCTGGCAGCATCCGCCTTGCCGCCGGCCTCGGGTGCGGGCTCCGTCATTTTTCGCAAAGCAGCTGTAGCTCTGAACGCAAGCATTAGGCCGGATCCCCACCTGTACCTGGTATAGTGGACCCGAGGCTGCTGCTCAGCTAATTAGGGTGCTGTGTCGAGAGTGTTCCGGGTCCCAACTCTCCGCCTCAGGGCGGCCCTCGATGCCCCGGCGCACTCTGTCTGCTGGACAAACCCGCTATTACTTCATGCGCCCACACGTTAGGGAGGTCCCACGGCTCACAGTCCCCACCATCCGTCCCTGGCCTAGCAGCACCCCTGCCGAAGCCAAGGCTCAGCCACGAAAGTGAAGCAGCACACTGCGCTGTAACATCCGTTCTTAGTTCCCCTTCCGGGCATGCTATCCACCTCTCCCCCCCGAGCCCCAGGACATGTCCCGCATCCACGCCTGTGCTGCTCTGCTCAACTCTCCTCGCTCCATTACGCCCCGAGAGTGACGACGCAGGACGACGACGACTTTGAAGACGACATTGTCGGCGGCATCAACGACACCGCGCGCTGGAACCGTCGCGATCTATACATCGCCAGCTCGGCATCATTCACTTCTCTTCTGCGCCCACCGACCAGCGACTGCGACTGACCGATTCATCGCCTCTCCTCACCACCGTACGTTAGCACGAGGGAGTGGTTTGGGTTTTGCAAATCACGAGGAAAGAGGGAGACCGATTGCTTCATTGTCTGGCCCGCGCCTCACCACGTTCTTTTCGCCATCCATGCCACCAACGGCCACTGTCACTGCCTCCCGACGACCAATTATTCCCCGTGACCTATGAAGTTCATCACCGTTGCTATTCACGAAAGCATCATTGAGCGCACCACTTGAATTCGCCCACAACTTTCCGTCCCTGCGTCTTGACGGCGCTTGTCGTCCGCCTGTCGCCCACTGTTCTTGTACCTCTGCAAGTTGACCCGGCGTCTAGCACACCGCAACCATGCTGCGGCCTGCTACCCCTCTCGCGATTTTGCTGGGCGCGGCTTTCGGGTTGCTTCTTCTATCCGTGCTGTCTACCCCAATCGTAAAGGCCATCCCCCTTGGCGAATACAAGGGCACTAATTTTGGTGTCTTTGGATACTGCCCATCGAGTGGGAGCTGCAGCAGCATCAGCATTGGATACTCTACGAGTTCGTTTTTTTGTCTCCTTTGAATCTTGAGTTCTTTATATTTGAACCAGATTGCTAACAAGCGCATGTAGGCGATCTATTCCCGGATGACCCAGATGCTTTCAATCTGCCATCTGGCGTTCGAGGCACCCTCGCCGCCATCCTTGTGGTGCATCCTGTTGCAGCTCTAATTACGCTCATATTGTTCATTATGGCTGCGGTCACTCACTTGCATGGCCCATCTCACTCTTCTAGATTTTTGCTTATTATTTTCATTTTTCTCTTCATCGACTTTCTCGTCTGCCTGTTGGCTTTCTTGGTCGACGTGCTTTTGTTTGTTCCGCATATGGCTTGGGGTTCTTACATTGTCCTTACTGCGACTATTCTCGTTGCTCTGAGCGGATTGGTTACATGTGCTATGCGCCGCACCTTGATCAGCAGAAAGGATCGCCAGAAGCGTATTGCTGAGAACGCTGAAATGAGTGGAGAGAACTACTACAACAGAAATGCCCTTCAGGACAAGCAGACCGACATTGTTATGCAGCCAACTCTCCCATCTGTGAGCGGAGCAAATGGAAGTGCCAACGACAGCCTCCCCACTTTTGCATCATATGAACAGAAGGTTAAGGCGGACCAAATGAGTGAAGACAATATTCCGTTGACTCGCCGCACAACATCAAACCGATCTCCCGCTCCAATGAATGAACCGGTTCCGGTTGGAGAAGCCTTCCATTCCAGCCCCCGAAGACAAGGATCTCGAGACCAATACGGAAACCCCATTAACAACGGCGTGGATGCGTACGGCGTGCAAAGAGGACCCTCGACTGAGCGTATGAGAGGAGGATACGGCCCTGGCGGCAGCGTCAGAGGTGGGAGAGGGCCTTATGACAACTACGGCTCAATGCGAGGACGGGGAGGGTACGGATCCCCAGGTCGTGGCGGATACGGACCCCGTGGCGGCCGAGGAGGGTATACGCCACCGCCCAGGGGAGGATATGGCCCTGGAGGCACCCGAGGTGGACGTAGCCCACCCCCAGGATATGCTGGCGCGTATGTCCAACAGCCACCCGCCGACCCTTACCTCCAACCGGCTTACAGACCTCAAACAATGGAATCTACAGCATCTACTCTGCCTCGAGCAGAGTCTCCTCCACCCTTACCTGGTACTGAGCCCGCCACTGTTGGTGGACAGGTTATTGAAATGGATGCGACCCCACCTCCACAGCCCCAAGAGCAGGGACGGGGCAATTATATTCGGGAGAGCGATTCAGACGTAGCTGGCATGATTGGCCTTCAGCAGGGTCGGTTAGGGCCCAACCGCCATGACACATACATGACGGATGGCAGCAAGTATAGCACCGATGAGTATGGAGTCCTAACCTAGTCTTTCCTGAACGAATGTAACTGATCCGAATAGGCAATACGTACCACCTCGAGCTGGATGGAATCAGAGTGCCGCAAACTCAGTCCAGCCACCATCGCCCCTCCACTTGAACCGCCCGGCTGAGCTACCTGGAAGGGCAACCCCTGACGCAGCGGTTAACAACGGCGGAAGCTACTATGAGGATGTTGATCCTCGATTCGCTTCTGACAATACGCCTCCGGGTACTGCGGGTACTGCGGGTAATCAGCCACCCCCAATCGAACCCATTTACGAGGATGTTCGCGCGAACAATACTGGCGCCCGCAGCCCTGCTGAATCCGAGCGATCGAATTTCACTTCCATCTCTCAGCGGGGAGTCAACCCTCGTTGGAATCCCAGCCCTGCCCCCCCACTGCCGTATCAGCAAGGCCCTCCCGGCCGAAGACCGGTAAACCAGCAGCAGAAACGTCAGGATATACTCTTGGACAATCCTGACTTCCAACTCCCTGGCAGTCGCCCAGCGGCCGGCGCTGGCATGATTCCTGGCAGCGCCTATCCCACAACTCGAATGTGAGATGAAAAAGCCAGTGATTTTTAAACAGCAACTCGTATATAATGTTTTCGCTCCTTTTTACGGCCAACGTCCCAGGGACCCGCTGTTCCTGGGTGTTCAACTATTCATGGAGTTCCCAACCTTTGAACATAATTCGTCCTTCAACGCTCTGACTTTATCTGGGAAACTTCCCCTGTTTCTTTATTTTTTTTTTTTTTTTTTTTATAAACGCTATACTTCGACACGATTCCTCTACTACCTCTTGAACTTAAAAAAGGGAAGACCCTCTGGATTTGTTGAACAGGGTTGCTTTTGATTTGCGTCTTGGCGCCTATACCTTCAATGTTGACTGTGGAGTTTTGTTGAGCATAAATCTTTTTCCTTTCGTGTCACCTTATACTATTTTATCATGATGGCCTGGCCTAGGCTTGAGATCTCGCCCTTGAGGAAAAAATGAACTACGACAACGCTAGACTGCATTCTCTCATAATTTGACCCACGCATCGTTGCTCTGCACGCTGTTATCGGAGAATATGAGCGAGATTGGACCATGTTGTACCGGAGTAGGGGCTGGTTCCTGAAGGGTGGAGAGACGAGCTAGGGTAATGAGCATCTGCCGCCTCGATGCGGTGCAAAGGGAAGGTATGGGTACTTGGGCGCTGGAGAGATGATTGAGTGGGGTAGAAAAGCGTGGATGCGGAGCATTGTGGAAGCGATAGGATAAGATAGGAGAGACATCAGCCTTGCATGGCTGATCGATTATGAATTAAGGAATTGCAGCGACCTGATGGATGTTTCGCTTTAGTGAATGCAAGCTCAGACAAACGAACTGTGAATATGAGGCGGAAAAGCGACTCAACACCAATGAGGAGCGGTCTTCGGTTTGCGTTGCAAGTGTCTTGCACTCGCTTCACCTGTGACAGCTGGTCGGCTTTGGCACCACGATTCACACATTTGCTCACTTTGCCTAGGCACGGGCGAGGCTCACTTGGGGCAAAAAGCACACACACACACAAACTCTTCCACAATTTTCCCTTTCTTCTTCCATAAATACGCCATCAGATCAAGCGGCCTCGATGTCGTTTGGTGATTGCAGTATTTCTTCCTCGTTCAAGACCTTCCTTTCACTCCTTTCCATCATTGTCATTACTATCCTCGGCCGCCGCCTTTACTACGATTTTGGATGAAGGTGAAGCCGGCAAAGTGAAGAAGCGACGAGGGCCTCGCCGCAAACACCGGGAGATTCTCGAGTTTGCCGCTTCTCTCCGTTGCGTTGGATTTCACTCTACCAATATCTTTTCGCCATTTACCCTTTTCTCCAAAACCGCCTCCTCGAGAGAGAGCCCCAGCCAATTTGTTGCGACTTTTTTTTTCTTCCTAAACTTCCGGTTGATTTCTCTGATTTCTTTGCAATAGTTTTTCTGGATTTTTCTTGTTTTACAGTGGTGAGTTTTGCTGATTGCTCTGTTTGCTTCTTGTCCCGTCGCTCTTTCCCTGCCTCGCTTTTCTCGCCTGCTGCATGTCGGGGTTTGGGGAAGGCACGCAAGTTGGGCTGGCAGCCTTCCGTTAACTTTGGCAGCCTTACCCTCTTGTCACCCTACCCCTTCGCCTTCATCGCACCTCTCTCTTGGAATCTACACTGCCCTCCAAGCCATAAACATCGTCATTCCAAAGACATTCCCTTCCTTAGCAATGACGGCTTGAAAAGCCTGCCGCTCCTTTCGCAATATTGGGAGAACCCTCCTCGGCCCATCGTTTTTCTTTCTCTTTGAATCACGCTCTTTTACCCAGGCAGTGGCGACGGCAGTGATGCACACGGCGCTCCTTGGACCATTTCAGATTGAATCTAACCAGGACCTTCCTTAGATCTTCTTCAGCTTGTTGTGCGCTGCTCCCATCTTTGGCAAACAGGATAATGCGAATCTGATAACCGAAAATGGACTCCCTGTCTTCGTCAAGCACCACCACTTCATCTACTGCGACGGTGCCCAAGTCAGCGTCCAAACAACTGACTTATACCACTGCTGGAACCCTTTACAAACCCACATCATCCCAGCCTCTGCAGCCACCCACTCGCAGAGGCCGCTCTTTCAAGTGGGCATCGGGAGGCGCCAATTCAAACCTGACGCTCCTTCCCAAGTCCTTCATCGCGACCCTGCCCCTCAAGAGTGGTGCTCATCGCACCCCGACCTCGCAGCAGTATACCCCTCTGCAACAGAATTACGACCGCGCTGTTGGCCCACTGGGTGATCTGGACCACGTCAGCGTCAACATGTCGGCAAAGCCTTCTCTCATGCTTTCTGGAAACACATTCTCATCGGAGTATTCCCTGTTCTCTGACCTTGACCGGGATAAGTATGCTGAAGAAGACGTGTACGATTCGGGTGACTCCGATTCAGATTTTGGGATGGATCCCTTGATGAACATGACTGTTAAGTCTCTTCACAACCTGGCTTCCTACCCAAATCCCAGCCAGAAGAAGGCCCGCAAGGTACTTCTTCGCGGCGTCAAACCAGCTCTTGACGGCCTGCCTGCAACCGCAAAGGCAAACCCCCCACCCGTACCGTTGGCTAGGTCTTTTGGTCCACCCGAGATTCTGAAGCGAGGCGCCGCGTCTCCGATAAGCCTGAGGCCCATTCGTTCTGACCCGGTTTCTTTACAAAAGGTTCAAGACGATGATACTCCAAAGATCGATCTTCATCAGGCATCAACTCTTCAACCTGGCAAACCCCAGCAAATAGACCAGAGCGATAAGACGAGCTCTAGTATCTCGGGGTCCACGTCTGCCTCTACGGCTCTTGCATCTGGACCCGGTGCTCCCCAGCCTTTGACTGCTGGACCCCCCGGCCAGCGCCAGTATCGTCCTTCGACTTTCGAGTCTACTTTCAAGGCTCTCAAAACCAAGCCACAGTCCCAAAAAAGCAACCACGAGATGGAAAATGACAGGCTGGCACTTTCGCCACACACCTTGCTTCAGGCCGGCATCAATGATGTTGGTCTTCTCACCGATCCGGTATCTGTTTCCAAGCTTAGCGAACCTCCAGCCGTTGAGCTTCATGTAATGGCATCTCCGAAGAAGATGGATTTATCCACTGGGGACATGCCTGTTGCGGCTGATGGCCGACCTTTCAACGGGTTTGAATGGTATTCGGGACACACATACTGCAATTCAGTGCACTGGTCGCCATGTGCTTACTGGTCTGCTGGGCCTTACTACTCTAACCAGGGCTTTGGTTCACCCGCATCGCAAAGGCAATACAAGCCTGGAACGGACCGTCTCACAGAAGATGAGATTGCTGCTCGCAATGAGAAGATTAACCGAGAATGGTACGCCGGCGCTGGGCTTTTGGGCAAGGAGCCTGACGAGGTGATGGCTGCGGGGCACTGGAAGAAGCCGGAGAAGACGTTTGGGGTTATTGGTGATGGCCGGCCTAACAAAACGAAGTTGCAATACCCGCTGATGAAGATTAACGATGCCAACAAAATGACAACGGCGGAGCATGCCAAACCGCTGATGGGTATAGCATATGCATCAGTGTTGCGGCACGTGAAGGCCGACTTGTGCAACGTGGACTGGTCACAGATGGAGATGCACGCAGAGGAGCCAGGTGGCCAAGTTTATGGTCATATCGAGGGACAGAGTAACTAGCGGCTGTTTGGAAAGAAGGTTGGCGGAGGGTTGTGAGAGATAACTTGAAGGCAGAATAGCAGTTACTGGGATGTGAGTGGGGGTAGCATTTGTTTGATGCTTGGCTGTGGAGGGTTGGATGGATTTTGAGAGGGAGCAGGAATGAAGCGGCATCTGCTACGAAGGTTTATTCTATGACGAAGGCTGCAGAACTTGATGTCATTATGCACTCTCGATAATATCCTAGGGTATTGAATCAGGGCCAGACAGATAGCAGACCTCTTTGGAGGCACAAGCAATGGCATTAACATTAAGAGCGAGGGCGTGCATGGGGGTGAACCGGGGTAATTCGGGTGATGAAATGGAATGAAAGCCATGATTTAACCATGTGATGTGATGGTGGCTTTTGGGTTAGGATATGATTTGTGGATCTGGACATAATTACGGGAGAGGGTGTGGTGATTAGAGAGGTTTCACGATTCAATGGGGAGCATCTGGGGAGAACAGGGGGTCACGCGAGGGTGGCATGGGTCGTTCGCTGCTACATAGAAGAGCACATGTGGTTGGGATTGGTAGTAGGTTAAGTTTGAACGAGAGCTAAGAAAAGCGTTGGCTAGTGCAGAGGCAAAAAAAAAAAAGAAAGAAAAAAAGAAAAGCGATTTGCTCACAGACCATGATCAACAGGTAGTAAGGGGGATCATGGTGAACGAGCCAGCTCCGGGATCAAACCTCGTGTTGTATAAGCTTGATTGAGCAGAGCATGAAGAGGGAGTGGGCCAGCATCATGACGTCGTGCATGAGAGAATTTGCCGTAAAATTGCCTGAGCTAGTGCTGAGCCAGTGACCTGCCCCTTATCAGCCTTACCTTATCGGAAATGGGCTCGCGTGCCAGCCAGTCCGACGGCGCAGCCAAGAAAAAAAAAATGGCACGTCCAAAACGGAAAAACAGGGAAAAAGAACAGCGCATCAAGAAAAGAAAAAAAAGAGAATCAAACAGGTCAGACCAGCATCTCACCTTCCCGAGCCCGAGCCGGTTCCCGTGTGGGGAAAAGAAAAAAAAATATTGAGGGCTAAAACAAGTAGTTCGTTGTGATTCTAATTTAACCCGCTGATCCACCCCGGGTTCCCGGACGGGCTCTGATAGTTTCGTGTTCTTTCCCTGTCTCCCTCCCTCCGTCCCCTCCGTTCCTGGCTGTTCGTCGTGTGTTCTTGATCCCGTCACGGCCATCGTATATAGAACGCGCTCGGGCATCTCGCTGAGACTGACACGGACACGGGGCTTTTGGCCAGGTCATTCACTCTCTTTCACGTTTTTTGTGTGTCACTTTTGACTGGGCAGTCGATAAACGTGGGACCGACCCTCCGGGATTGAGACAAAGCGGAGCTTTCAGAAGCGAATCGAACGAGGCTCTATCTCCCACCGCCAGAACAACACCTCCACCTCTCGAGCAAGAGCCAGACAGGCCGATTCTGTCCTTCACTTGCGTCGTTCAACACCCGCACCTCTTCACGATCGATCGAGCGTGATATCTGCGACACGGCCGAAGCTGAGAAACATCGCCACCACCTCACAACACCGTCAAGATGGTCTACCTACGGCAACGTGAACTCCCCGCGCTGCGGGAGTACAAGTACTCTGGAGTCGACAGGTCGCTGCTCTCCAAGTACGTGCTGAAGCCGTTCTACACCAACTTCGTCATCAAGTGCTTCCCCATGAGCATGGCGCCCAACCTCATCACCCTGACGGGCTTCCTGTTCGTCGTCGCAAACTTCCTCACCATGCTGTGGTACACCCCCGGCCTCGACCAGGACTGCCCCGCGTGGGTCTACTACTCGTGGGCTCTGGGCCTGTTTCTCTACCAGACCTTTGATGCCGTCGATGGAACGCAGGCGTAAGTAAAAAGACAATTGGAACCGTGCATCTCTTGCGAAGCGGGCGAGTGACTGACAGGCAGCGCAACAGGCGACGAACCAAGCAATCCGGCCCCCTCGGCGAGCTCTTTGACCACGGCGTCGATGCCCTCAACACCACCCTCGAAGTCTTGATTTTTGCCGCGTCCCAGAACATGGGCCAGAGCTGGCGCACCGTTGCCATGCTCTTCGCTTGTAAGCCGGGCTCTCAGCATCACATGCAAATTGCACGGTACTGACTATTGTCCTCAAACACAGCCCTCCTCACCTTCTACGTGCAGACCTGGGAGACCTACCACACTAAGACGCTCACCCTCGGCATTGTCAATGGACCCGTCGAGGGTGTCATTGCCATCGTCGGCGTCTTCGCCCTCACCGGCTACATGGGTGGCGCCCACTTCTGGCAGCAGAGCATGCTGGCCACCATCGGCGTGCCTTCGACCTGGGGCATTAACCCTGCCATCTACAACCTCTCCTTTACCGATTGGTACATGGTTCAGGGCACCATTGTGCTCGTCTTCAACACTGTCGAGTCCTCCGCCAATGTTATCCGCGCCCGTCGCGCCAACGGAGACCGCTCGCGTGGCGCCCTCCTCGGCCTCGTCCCCTTCTTCTCCGTCTGGTCCATGATCGTCGCCTACCTGTACCTGCAGCCCAAGATCCGCGAGTGCCACTTGATTCCTTTTGCCATCTTCGCCGGCCTCATCAACGCCTACAGCGTCGGCCAGATCATCACCGCCCACCTGGTTCACCTAAAGTTCCCCTTCTTCAACGTGCTTGGCCTTCTGCTCGTTTTTGGTGTTGTCGACTCCGTTGGCCCCGTCTTGCAGACCTACTTCGGCTTCGGCTGGCCTAGCGCACTCGGCGACGGTGTTTACCAGGTCTCCTACATGTTCTGCATGCTTGGCACTGCTTTCGGTGTCTACGGCAGCTTTGTTGTCGATGTCATTGTCACCATCTGTGACTACCTCGATATTTGGTGCCTGCGCATCAAGTACCCTCACGTCGAGAACGAGATCAAGCCCAACGGTGTCAAGGCTGAGTAAATATCACGTCTCCATGTAAACGGATAAATTTGCCGGCTCCGTTGGATGGCGCGAGCGAGAAAGAAGGCTCAATTCTCGCTGAGAAAGCCTGGACTTGCATGACTTCACACGGCGAGTCGGATATGCAAAGAGGTCACTCGTATAGAGAAGCAGGGATGGTTGTTTTGGAGTTGGTAGAGTTCCCGAGAGTCGGAATTCTTTGGCATGGTGGCTTCAAATGGATTGAGCATTTGCTTTCTTTTCTGGTTTTTGTTCCATATAGTGCAACAAGATAGACTAGAAGACGAGGGCGGAAAGGAAAAACAAAAAGGGAAGACAGGGAAGCGAGTGGTTTGATTCGCCCTTGACAATGTTTATAGGGGGGAGTTTCGGGCGTAGTTTTACCAACAATGGGTCATCTAGATGTGTACAGTTGGAATGGGTTTCTTGACGTGGATCATGCGGGTCATTGTTTTTTTTTCCCTTTTCTTTTATGTTTATTTTTTTTGTCTTTGCAGGCTCTCTTGTGGCTCGCTGTGTTTTTATGTACATGTATGTCTCAAGCGAATTAGGGCATGTTTTTATGCGCACCCTCATGTACGATAGCGATGTAATGTATGGGATAGATGTATGTATTGAGATGCCTTCTCGACTGATGATGAGATTATCCAGATCCTATATTACTTCATGGTTTGCGTTTCATATTAGCGTGAAGGCCGGGAATGGGCGGTAGTATTTATTTACTCGGCGTCACATGGCGGGTTTTGAAGTTTGAAGGTAACTCCAACAAAAAGCGTTAGAAGTCATTATCTACACAAACAACAGAAGGAAAGACGTTTTCTCATGGCGCCTTCATCGCCAGGTATTCATCCATGACGGTCCCCGGTTTCTCAGCAAATCGTGCCCTGAGTGCGTCCATGACCAGAGCTCCAAGGCCCTCGACAGACCCTGCGTTGAGGATCTCCAAAGTGCTGAACTCGGTGCCACCAAATGTCCGCTTTATCCAGTTGCGGATCTCGATCGTCACGAGTGAGTCGACGCCCAACGACGTCAGCGATGCGCTTGTATCCAGCTCTTCGTCAACTGGCCGCAGCATGAAGATGTAGAGGTGAGTGCAGATCTCCCGGGTTACCAACTGAATCGAGGCCGCATCGTTCAGCAGACCAGGGTTTGCCTCAACAGAGGCCATGAAAGCACGCAGCGCGGCAGCACCATCATCGTTCCCAGTGCCGTCAGCACCTCCCGCCACCTCGCTGTTGTGGTACATGCTCATACGTCTGTCTTTTCTCCAAATGGCCCGATTGGATGGGTCCGACAAGGCCTTTTGGCTCCTCAGCCCGATGGTGAGCTGCTCGGGGTGCGACTCGGCAGGGCCACTATTCACCATGGCCCAATGAATCGCATCAAGCAGCTCCCTAGTACGCAAGAAATGGATTCCGGTGGCGCCTATGGCATCAGCTTGAGTCGGGTTTTGCGCTAAGAATCCAACGTCCTCCATGAACCCGACGTGGAGGACTGATGCTGGTAAGCCCAAGGCCCTGCGGTGCTGCACCAACGCTGTAAGAAACGTGTTGCCAGCTGCATAGTTTGCTTGGCCAGGGTTTCCAAAAGAACCGCTGACAGATCCCGTGGCGATGAAAAAGTCAAGGTCCTTGGGTGCGGCGTGATGGAGGTTCCAGGTGCCCTGCACCTTCGGCGCCACGGCTGCTTCCCAGTCGGCCAGATTCATATCGGCGAATGCCATGTCACGCAGCACCATAGACAGCTGCAGGATGCCGCGAACCGGCCGCGATGCAGGAGATGCAGCCAAGGCGCGTTCAACGTCGGCAATATCTGAGACGCTGCCTTGGACAGCCTGCACAGTACAGCCCTGGAACTCCAGCTCATGAAAGAAGGCTTGATCTCTAGCGCGTTGGCCAGCTGATCGAGAGAGAAATATCAGATGCCGTGCACCCATTTCCACCATCCACGTTGCAACAGCACGGCCAAGGCCGCCTAAACCGCCAACAAGGAGGTATGCGGCTTGGGGATTGAGAATCATCTTCGGCGGCTTCATTGCTACAGGCAACTCCTGGCCCTTCTCCGGGATAGAGACGACTATTTTACCCAGGTGGGTGCCTTTTTGCATGTATCGAAAACTCTCTTCTATCTCTGTGCCATTAAACACTTTCATAGGCTCGATGGGTCTAATCTTCCCAGAATTTAACATCTCCGAGGTGCGCAGGAGCAGTCTATTGCCACCATAGTCAGCATGTAATACGTGTTGATGAATCAAACAAAAGCGTAGGCATTACTTACGGTTGAACTTGCGTTGCGTCGAATCTGGCAAGATCAATGCCAATAAAGCTTCGGTTTGCCTCGAATAGATCCATGCTTAGCTGTGCCTTTCCGATAAAATCCCTCTTGCCGATTTCAAGCATCTTTCCGAATGGCGCCACACACTGCCAAGATGCGTGTAGCAGTTCTCCCGACAGACTGTTGAGAACAAGGTCGACACCTCGCCCGCCGGTAGCATTCAGGACATCCGAGAGGAAAGATGTGTCGCGTGAGTTGAAGATCCGTTCGCGTGGAAGACCAAATGTTTCCATTAAATATCGAGCCTTCTCTTCTGTCCCAACTGTCGTATATACCTGCACCATGTTAGTGATAAGTGACTCGGTTCACGGAGCTAACTCACCTCCAAGCCACTAATATTTTGGCAAATGTTCAAGGCGGCGATTCCTATGCCACCGCATGCTGAATGGATCAGTACAGAATGTCCAGGTCTCAAGCCTCCCATATCGAGCAAAGAGTGGATTACGGTAGCATAGACACATGGCGCCGTGGCTGCTTGTTCCCACGACAGCATGGGTGGAATTTTGGCGCACCGCTTGGCTGAGATGACCATACGGGTTGAGTAGCAGTTGCTTCCTAAATAGAAGACCCGGTCGCCCGGCTGAAGCTCTGTGACCCCAGCGCCGACCTTGGCAACAACGCCAGAACCCTCAAGGCCAATAGTGATATGAGTAGCTTCGACGATACCCATACAACAGAGAATATCCTTCAGGCACGCAATCAACGTTAGTGATGTCCGCGTCTCGAAATGAAAGGACCCAATCAAACCGCCATGAGAAATAGGATTTCATCAAGTAATCAGGGTAATGACTCACTCTAAAGTTCATGCCAACGCAGCGAGGCTGAATTACAACTTCATCATCTGCTGGTTCTTGTGTTTCAAAAGGCACCCATCTGAGCGACTGCAATAACCCTGGGCGCCCAATTTCCAACGTCATGGACTCAGGTTTTGAGAACTGCTTCGTCATTTCTTCTGCTAGGAGGACTGGATGATACCTAGCAACCTTGATCACGCCATCTGAGAGCACAAACTCGTAGTCTGGATTCATTGCCGAAGACGGGCATGCAGCAGCCGCTAATTCATAATTGGGTTTGCACTCCTCACCCTGGATGAAGACTCTGCCGAGAAGCTTAGAAATCGCCGCGTAGGCTCCATCATTGATGCAGTCAACCTCCAATGTGGTAATAGAAACAGAGCTCTCGTAGCGTAGCGAGCGTGCAAGCCCAACCGAAAGGCCAAACCCAGGCTTACCATCGGCACCAATGTAGTTTTGTGCCTGACGGGTGATCCACAGCATTCGAGCAGATCCAAGCTGGCCAACTATGCGCTGGAATGCTTTTAGATCAGATGCTGAAATGTTCTCGAAAAGGGGCTTCTCGAGCTCAAGCACCGAGACGATGTCGTGAACACTGGGGCTCAAGTTCTGCTGCTGTTGTATTTGCTCGAAAGAAATGAGATCGACCCGAAAACCGCTTTCATTCATGATGTCTCGCATCCGTAGGATACTTGGAGAATTTTCATCGCCAGAGTGATGGAGCAAAGTAATTTGGTGATGAGTTAGACTGGCACTGATATTTTGGTTTTGTGTAAGCCGTGAGACGATATTGGCATTCATATGATACGGGCTCGGCGCGTCGTAAAGGGCGATATTAACCCCCGAAAATCCAGCCTGTTTTAGCTCCTTGTCCCATGTCTCAGGACACACGTACGGCTCGTCGACTCGGCCATCTTGTTCTCCGAGCCACCACCCCGGCAGTATACCCATGATCCTGTAATATAATGTAAGAATTCATCAAAAAACATACTTGGGCATTACAATAAAGTCATGACGTACAAGTTTACTATAAGCATCTGCGGCGATAACTCCTGAAGGAACAGGCGGCCTCCGGGTGCAAGTAGCTTCTTGACATTTGCGAGTGTTTCCTGTAGATCTGGTGTGGCATGTAAGACATTCTGTGCAACAATCAGATCGAATGAAGCCGCCTCAAACCCCTGTTCCAGAGGATCTTTTGAGATATCCAGAACCTGAAAATCCAGCCGCGGGTACGCCTTGAAACGCTCACGAGCCGCTGGGAAGAATCCGGCTGATATATCGCTGTACACGTATGTGGAGTACATGGATTCAACAGTGCCTCGCTGGTTCAAACCTTCCATAAAAACAGCAGTGCTGCCTCCAGTGCCAGCACCAATCTCCAGGATTCGCAATGTGGGCTGAGTGTGGCCGGCGACAGTGAAGAAGTCAACTACATCTGAACGAGATCCGATCCAGTTATAACACTCTGTCAAACCTTCGTTGGCTTGGAGAACTTCAATACCTTGGACATGGCCCTGGATGATGTCTTCACAGCGATCGATAATTCGACCGACAAGCACAGCTGAGATAGCGGCCCTGGTCTTGAGTAGGGAACTCTGCAACTCCGAAATCAGGGCAAGCCGATCCTCCTGTGATAGCAATAGAAGATCCTTTGTACACGGTACCAATCCACGGTAATTTCCCTCCGTTGCTCGACTGACTTGCGTCTGGATCCAAGAGCAGAACTTTTGCATATTGTTGTCGATTTTGCATTTCCCAATTTGCTCCTGTAGCTCTATGATAGCCAGAAGAGTCAACTTCTCCACCAAGTCAAGGTCGGCGCCGTCATTTAGAGAGCTATCGCTAGGACGTATGAGGCTGTGCATGTCAGAATAGTCGAGATGAGGCTTCCAGTCAAGCCGAGCTGCAGCGGCCCGATCGTTGTTCTTATCGTCTAGACCTGTGTCTAGCGGAGAAAGCTTTACTCCTTTAAGCGAGAAAAATACTGCACGTTCATCTTTTGTGATCGCTGTCGATGAACCAGATATAGCTCCGCTGGAAGTCGTAACAGCAGTAGCTTCAACAATGCTGCCGGCGTGATTCTTGCCACCGGCCAGATACAGTTCCCCTATCTCTGTTGGCACGCATAGCTTCCCAGCGCGGTGAAACGAACCCTCGCAGCTGGCCGCAAAGAATAGCTGGAGACAGTGGTCGATCGTGGTGGGATGTATGTAATACTTAGACTCTGATACAGTTGTTGTCGACAACACAGCAGATGCCGTCTTCCCATTGGGTAGACATGTGACGTATTCCAAACCATTAAAACAAGGCCCGTAGTTCAAACCAGTCCTCTTAAGCGCTGGGTACACGTCTTCAACGACACGGGGGTAAGGGTGGCCGAGAGTGGCCGATATTTCCTCGCTCGTGCCGCCAGACCGCACCTGGCCTTCGCAATTCTTGATCCAGTTATTTCCGTTATAAGAGACAACGCTAAACTCCCACCAGATGGAGCTCAGTGTGTTCGTCAGCCGGCCGGGACGAAGGTTAGTCACCATCTCGACTGGTTTGGACTCTGACAAAACGAGAGCCGTGTGGATGACAATATTTCGCAGCGTCAAGTCATGTCCCCCGGAAACCTGTCTGATCGCTTCTCCAGCCATTCCCAGATATCCCGCACACGGGAAAACAATGTCGCCAAGGACTTGGTGGTCGACTAGCCAAGGTACATCTTCAAGCCGTAAGATGTTTCGCCACTGAGGATTCAGGTCGCTGCTTTCGAGTGTACGGGACCCAAGCAACTCGTGATGTGGAAAGTTTCTGAACCTCCAATTTCTGCTTAGCCTCCCTTCTTTCCAATACTCCTTATCATGTTGCCAAGAGTATCGCGGAAGATCAGTCAAGACTCGCCCGGTAGGAGAAATCACAGACAGGTTTATCGATAGGCCTTGGAGAAATAGATCGCCAGCCATCCGCAGCATGGAATCCGTGCAATTTCTCCCACGTGTGAGGGCTGTCACATAACCGTCTTTTGTCCTACCACACGCCCTTAGTATCTGGCGCAGAGGTCCAGCTAACGCACTATGAGGGCCGACCTCAATGAACAAGTGCTCGACAGAGGATTGCGTGTCAAGTAGCAGCTTCACAGCTGAGCTGAATAGCACGGGACTCTCAAAGTTTTCTCTCCAATATGCGGCATCAAAGGACCCGGCTGCCTGCAGTGGCTTGCCCTTGACAGTTGAGAATACGGGAATAGAACAAGGTCTACTATGTACCTTGTTCATAAGTAATGACTCAAGTGTGCCTCCTATATCAAGCATATGGTCTGCATTAAACTATTAGCCTTCCATAGGGAAAAAAAGATCTTAATCTGAACAACCAGACGATTTGACGTACGTGAGTGATAGGCCATCTCTACCCTCAAAAATCGAACCAAGCAATCTGGCTTCTCTCGTTTAATATCGTCGCATACCTTCTCCAGAGCTTCCTTGTCCCCTGAAAGTGTCACACTGTCTGGGCTGTTCTGGCACGCCGCCACAACCCCCTGGACCAAGTATTGGCCAACTTGCTCAGGCCCTAAGCCAATCGCAGCCATTCCACCTGGGCGGTGGTATCCTCTTGTTACGTAACCCCGGTAGTACGCAATGGTGATGGCCTCTTTGGAGCTGATTGCCCCAGCCGCATACGCTGCGGCTATCTCGCCACTGGAGTGACCAACGACACTATTTGGTCGGATTCCTAATCTCCCTAACAGATTTACAAGTGCTATTTGAATGGCGCCAACCAGGGGCTGAGAAAACTCAGCTCGGTTCAAATTGCTCTCGGCCTCTGGCTTGTAAAGCTCATCAACAAGATCCCAAACAGGCGGGTTCTCGAGTTGTTTCAAGACGCAGCCCAGGGCTTCGATATCTTTCCGGAAGGTCGCATAATCATCCATTAGCTCTTTGGCCATCCCAGCCCATTGTGCACCTTGCCCAGTGAACACCATGTTGACAGTGGGCACCACCATCTTTTTCTTGGCCAAAGCGGAGAATTGCAACGGTGGCACGTCTTCATCTAAGTATAGAGGGTTATCAGCAACGCAGTATACGCGATTTGACAGGTGCTCTCTTCGGCAGCACAGATTATGGGACACATCGGCAGCTCTCAGTGGGTGTGCTTGGAGGTAATTCTCATGGTCCACAATACTTCGCTTCAGAGAAGCAGCACTCGCCGCGGACAGTACGTGAAGGATCTTTCTAGGTCGCTTCGTTTGGGTGCTGTGCTCTCTGAAATTTCTGTCTTCCAAAAGACTGCTATTGTTGGAACTTGGGCTGTTCCTATTGTTAGGGTGCATAGGATATCTGAGCATCTTTTTGCCTCTCTGGTCAAGATACGACTCCACACTCTCGATGATGCAATGGCCATTTGCACCTCCAATGCCGAACGAATTCACACTGGCCCTGAGTGGTTGGGCCTCGGGCCATGGAGTTACCTCAACAGGAACCTCCATGTTGGCTTCGCGAAATGGAATCTTGGGGTTAGGAGTCGAAAAGTTAATGTTGGGTGGTATGGCCTTATGCTCAAGTGCCAGCACCGCTTTGAGGATGGAGGATATACCAGATGCACCTTCACTATGACCAAGATTTGGCTTGACACTTCCGATGTAAAAAGTACGATCGTCTCCAGTCCCAAACACACGCGCGATTGCCGTAGCCTCCAGAGGATCTCCTACTGGCGTGCCAGTTCCGTGTGCCTCTACGTAGGGCGTCTGAGATGGTTCAAGCCCGGCTTCTTGGTAGGCCCTCCGTATCAAAGCCTCATGCCCTTCGGAGCTTGGCATAGACATACCAGGCGTCTTGCCGTCACAATTCGATGCTGTGCCCCTAATCACGGCGCGAATAGGTTCCCCGTTCTTGAGGGCATGGTCGAGTGGCTTGAGGTAAATGGCGTTGATGGCCTCACCCCTCGCGTAGCCGTTCGCAGCAGCATCAAACGTCTTGCATGAACCATCGGGCGAAAGAACACCTTGTTCTGACATGGCAATGGACATGGTCGGCGAGAAAATGAGGTTTGTACCAGCGACAATTGCACCAGTGCAATCGCCAGCTCTTATGGCTCGGACAGCTTCATGCAAAGCAAGCATTGAAGATGAACAACCGGCTTTGATAGTAAATGATGGCCCCTTGAGGTCATACTCGTAGCTTATCCGATTCGAAATGGCGAAATCGTGGCCACCAGCAACTCGGTACAAGCCCGCATCTTGAGCGTCCTTGGCGCGAAGATCGAGCCAATCCTGCGGTTGGAGTTAGAATCAACGTTCATATCTTTGCTATCTTTTTGGAATATCTTTACCTCTCCCCAGACGCCAACATAGCAGCCAATGTTGCTTCCCCGCCAGTTTGGCTCTCCTGAAGTCTGCATGCACTCGTAGACCACCTCCAATAGCATTCTCTGTTGCGGGTCAACATCCTCCACCTCCTTCATTCCCATGGAGAAGAAAGAGCTATCAAAGTGTCGAAAGCTGTCAGAGTCCGATTCCGTTAAGAAGTGCCCGTGCCGCATGGCGACGGACCCAGGCTTGCTCGTCGCGCTGTGGAATCCATCGACATTGAATCGTGTCGAAGGTATCTCACATCTGGTAGAACGCTTCTCCACAAGGGTTTTCCACAAGGCTTCTGCATTGTTGATCCCCCCAGGCAATCTCATTCCCAGTCCTACAATAGCCACGGGCCCTGGGGCTTCATCCGAGCAGGGAGGAGCAGCCGCGTCCACGACATGATGAACTGGGCTTTGAGGGAGGTCGTTTGAAACTGCACTGGGTGTCATGTCTGAGAATGACAAGAGACAACGGAGGGAACTTGAAAAGCATGCTCTTTCTCGGAGAATTCAAGAAAATTGGCCGGCATTTATATACACACTAGTACCATTGATTAACAGCGGTCATTCTTTCCAAGATGGGTCACACAACACATCTCACACAGTGTACATGCAATTGTCTCAGAAATGACCGGAATATCCACTCCGTAGCTCTAGGCCTCTAGTAACTCTGAGGACTAGACCACGTACCCGGTTTGTAGATCTGGGCCTACACCGCCCGGGTTTCACTCCACAACTTGAAAAAATCTGGCTAGAGTGTTTAGCAAGGGCTGTCTGAGTTGGCATATCACAGCTGAAGAGACAGTCTTGTGGTACGGCGCCTCCTCGGCCATCTGCTAGTCCAAACATATCTAGAATAGTGCAGAATGCAACATGCACCCTATGTTTACAGATTGAGGCCCAAAAACCGGGTCCCGTCCTTCAGAGCACCCCGACAGCTAGGCGCCAAAGACTGGGTCAAAGAGCCCCGTATCGATGACTTAGCTGGTTCTTTGAATTACAATATCCGGCTTGGGTTCTAGAACCTCATTTCTTTAGCCATACGCCTGTCCACCCCACCAAGAGCTCATCGAGATAGTCGCCACTCGGGGTACTCCGTAAACCTCCTGCGGCCAATATTCCATGGGATCCTCTCTGCAATCAAGATTCACATCTCGATATTCCAGATCCGTAGCCAGGTCCAAGCCGTGTTGCGCTAGCAGGCAGGTTAAAAATACTCCTGCAGCTCTTATTCGGCCGTGGTGGGTTGTTGAGCATAGCTGAATATGACACGGCACAAAACAAGTTTATCCCTCACCTAGCCACGCTAATGCCGCCAATACAAGGGCCATTAAGCAAGCGAAATACAATTGGTCTGCTTATCGTACGGGTCAGCTTGGCGATGCGGAATGAGCCGTCAATGCAGCAGAGCAACACATTCTTGGTCGAGCTGCAGCAGGGTTATTAAGTCTTGTTGCTGGATGCTTTCCCCGGTGACCATAATTGACCTGTGTCGCCTATCTTTAGGTGGCCATGAAAATGAAAAGACGCTCAACCAAAAATCATAGGACTCAAGGCACTACAATGCTTTAGCTTCAGGATTTGTCAAAGTCCGTGGCTTGTAACCAACCGAATTGGAGATTTAAAAATGAGATAAAGAAAAAATATAAATAAACCAGTAGATAAAATAGCAGAATATTGAATCAATATGATATGAAAAACTCAATGCTTAACAAAGTTTGTTCCCCTATTTCTTTTATCATTCCAGGTTGAACAGTTATCGGATTTATGAAGGCAAACAAAACTCCGGTTTAGCGGTAGGGACTTCTTTATCACGTGGTACCTTGCTGAGAAAGAGTCCGTCTAATCTTTCTAGGCCATCTCCAGCATCACTTGATCAGTCACATAAACCCACACCGGAGCATCCTTAAGATGCTCTTCTAGTTCTACACTGCTATGTCTGCTTAGTACAAACCATGTGGTTCTCTACATGTCCCAGGAACCTCACCCGCCATAACACTGCATCGCCACCAAAGCCCGCCTTAAAGAACTACCCAGGGCAATCCCCTATCACAAGTCAAAACCACAGTGCAGATGCTAGCGGAACAGGGTGGCGCGAAATCAGCATCCAGCAGACCTGCGCATATATGAGTCGAACTACTTGATATATTTTGCTCCAGATGCTGCATGTTGGCGAATCTCAGAGCAAAATCGGCCTTTTACCTCGCCGATTTCAATATCTACAACTATACCACGAGCGGTATAGCAATCCAAGTCGACGGAGCAAGGGCAAGGGCCTAGGGAGATTTTTAGTTTGTCAATAACCCATTTCAGAAATTACCCTCGTATTCGAACTCTGCTCCAATTAAACAACTTGCAATGATTTGAAACATGAAAGCAATACCAAAGCAAATAGACCTGATTGCCAAGAATATGCTGGAATCGGGTCGAAACTATATTCCTAATTACATTTGAGTTCTTCCTTCTTATCCACCAAAAGATTAATACAGGCGTCGCAAGTCGATATCAACAATCAGCGCCCCTGTCTAGCGTTGAACCACAACCCCCCGCCCCAAACAAATAAGATAAAACAAAAAATCGCCTGCAAACACAAGTTCTTTTTAACAAGCAAGATTATCCAAGATAACACACGATGAGGCCATTCTAGGCTTCCGGTGTTGGATTGTAGACCTTCGTCGGGCGCTTATCTAATCAAGCTAACCAAGAACATTTGGCGCAGGAATGGAAGAGCCGTTACAGCAAATAGATCTGCAATACAGGAGATCTGCCTCTTTCCATCCCTATTTATTATGCTTAATCAAGAGGGGCATATGAAATATCACAAATAACCTTGTTTGGCACAGGCGAAATACATGTTCTTGTACAGCTTGATTTCATCATTAGGAGTAACCAGCGAGTGCCATTTGTAAGTCATATTGTATGTTGGTCACTAACTGTGCAAGGATCGCTAGTTTAAAATCATGCAAATAAATATTCGGCATAAAGATCCGTGCCGTGCACATCTCCTCTCCAAACCCGAATAAACATCCATTTCGTACCAAGAAAGCGGCAATGGCCATAACCAACACGCACCGGCGCCAATGAGATCGCCAAGACAGTTATGCCAAAAAGCTGGCCCATTCCGAGAGAAAGCCATCGGCCTGTTGGCGTATCCCACGTTGTCTATCTGCGCCTGGTATGCATGGTCGGCCGACGCCGCTAAGCGGTGAACAGCCAGTTGCACCCAGCCATTTTGCCTAGGTAGCAAAGGTCAATGCGGAAGTGCTGACCATGTTCAGGCATGCGTGGTAGTGCCCTTGGTTCATGCCGCACCTCGATATCCGATGTGGAAGTCGATAGCTGGGGATTGGACATGAGACTGCTTTTGACTGCTATCAGTGAAATCAAACCAAAAACCATAACACAACGCCGCTTCGTAGCCCCGGCGGGCGGGGGTATCCAATCCTATCCTTCTTCGCCGTGATGTACATCAGTCATAAAAAAGCTCAATGAGTATCCTGCCTACTTTCTCCACTCTTGTCCACTCCCCTGCTATAGGAGATCATCGGTTCCACTGGCGACACTCTGTTCAATGGCCATGATGATAGAGCGCTCCGAAAAAACTGGGCCCTGCCCATCGCAACGGGCGCAGTGCTTGAGTCGATCGCTGACATCACCGACATCAACGAGACCCTTCTTGAAAAGTTCGTGGTTGATGATGAAATCCCAGGTGGCGCCGGCAGCCAATAAACGTTCACCATCATCAGAGGTGACGATACGGTGGGAAGGAGTCTTGTTGGTGTGGTTCTGCAAAACGTTGGAGTAGAATTCGGTGGGGTTGAAGCGCATAACACCCGTGGCAGGCTCTGATGACATCGCGTTCTTGTGACCGCCGCCCATCTGAGAGGTGGCTCGAAGGATTTCGTTTTCGGTGGACATCTTCTGAAGGTCTCGCTTGAGGCGCTCATTCTCAACTGAGGCCTGTTGCTGGGCGGCTTCCAAATCGGCGAGTTTTGCTTCAAGGTCCTTGACATGCTTCTCCTTTCTCTCGCGGAAGGCTCGCTGACTGTGAACCAAAGACGTTAGCAGGATGTACAAAAGCTGTAGGTATAGGCCCAGCCAGAGCCTGGTCAAAGCCTGGTCGACCTCTGCATTATGCGACACGAATGCACAGTGAGTAGAGGGACGTGTATGAACGTCGACAAGTCTAGGCGGTGGCGGAAGGAGACGTACGCGGCACGATTCTGGGCTTTACGTCGAGACTGAGCAGGAGTGAGGTTGTCGTCCTCTTCACTGGTCCCGCGAGCGACGACACCATCTTCCGAGTGGCCGTCGCCGCCCCTGGCGGGCATCACAGAATTGGATACGCTGTCATGACGCTGCTGTTGCTGAGCGCCAAAGAGGTTCTGGCCGGGAGGTGTGGGAGGACCTGGGAAGCCGTTGGTGGGCTGATGCGGGTTGGCGTTGAAACCCTGGCCGTAGTCAAAGGCCGGGAACTGATCGCCGGTATTTTGGGGCAGGCCGTCAAAATTCTCCTAAAAGAATCAAAACAGGAGTCAGCGCAGGAGGACGAGGAAGGCCGCGAGTTATTATAGAGCTGGGCGGGCGGAGAGGCGGAGGGTGCTGTAGCAATAGATCGGTCGCGGGTGATAGAGTAATGCTCAGGTAAGGAGCGCTAAGGCAGGGCTGCACATCGGAGTGGGGGAAATCTAGGATTTTTGGACATCAACTTACGGGCGGGGAAGTGGTAAATTCGTCCGAACCGGCAGAGTGCGAATGGGATGGTGTCAGGGGAGGAATGGGCATGAACTGGTGGTAGGACTGAGCGCCAGGGAAGTTGTATTGGCCGGTGAAGTCCATGGTTAAGAGCGCAAGACGACGGGATGATGGAGAGGTGATGGATGGGCGAAGCTGGAGACGGTGGTGGCTTTATTAAGTAAGGGCGGGTGGAGGAAGCGGGAAGTCAGAAGAGGCTAATGGAAAGGCAGTGCACCCTCCGGGAATAACAGGGAACGGCGAAGCTGGCGAAATGAGGCCGTATGGTGAGAAGGCAATAGATGGCGACGGGGGCAAGGTGAGGTGGATAGAGCGAATGTCTCTCCGGCGAGGATAGCGAGACGAGATGGAAGGAAGAAATCAAGGTGATGGTGCAGGTGCAGGTGCAGGTGTGAAGGAGTGTGGGGGCAGTGAGGGAACAGCGAAGGGGGGGTGGTAGTTGCCAACTAGGAGGCAACAAGTTATTGTAGTCCAAGGCAAGGGCGATCAGAGATTGGGACGGAGATTGCAACAGTGACAGCGACAGCGACTGGGGATGATTGGGAAATGGGGTGGGAGGGAAGGTACAAGGATGCAAGCCGGGAAAGCAACGAGTGAGCTGCGGCAATGTGCAGTGCAGTGTGGGCGCGCGCGCGTTAAAAGCCAGCGCCAAGGGTGAAGGCTTGCACAAGAGAGGTGAGACGGCAAAAGACCACCATGGGCGAGGGAATGCAGCCAAGCAACTGGGCACTCTGGGCGCTGTGCACTGGGGGCTCCGTAACACAGGTGCGTGCGCGTGTGGGTGCTTCTGGGTGCAAGCTAGTCTGCCGAAAGGGGCAATTTGGGTCGACGGGTGAATGCCGAAGGAGGGGGCAAGGTAGTTTGAATGGTTGGTTGGGTTGTTGCGTTTGGCTTGGGTGGGCTCCTCGGCTGGTGGCTTCCGAGCCTTTTGTTTAGAGGCTCTTGGCTGAAGTAGGGTATGGGTGGCAAGCGTTGATAATCCCCAGACAGTCAAAGGAAAAAAAAAAAAGTACGCGTGTTTGACGAAAGGATGACGGTTGGGAACGATCGAGAACACTAAAGTGACTTTGACACAGCCAAACAGAGCGGGATGAGGGGGGTCTATTATACCTAGGTAAGTACACAGGCACAAATACACTTTCGACTCTATCCAGAGACGTGGACAAGCTAAGGTCTGGTTACGGGGAACGTGCTGAAACCAGGGTCATCCCTCAGGCTGGTGATCTGGCAAATTCAAGTGAATCGAGAAGAAAGAAAACAAAATGTGCTTTGAAAATACGGGGTCCATGTTTAGAGGAAGTACACGCCCCCTCCCCCATCTCCATCCCCGTCCTCATCTCCATCCCCATGGCCGTGGATGTGGATATGGATGACGAACAAAGGTGTGTAGCATCCACACGTCCCCTAGCATCCATTAACTATTTTCCTCAACCACCACCCTGGTCACCATGTTTATTACTAGGACCAAGCCATTTGCCAAGACTTGCAGCAACAGCTGGGAATCCAATCCGAACTGGACCAAACCAACCGGGAGATGCACATGCAGGCAGGCGTAAGCGAAGAGTCTCATATCATCCTCAATTTCCAATGTAGCTGCCCATACCCCCAAACCATGCCCAACTAAACAACACGTGCATGGTGCCTTCCCACTCTCTCCCTTGGATCCGAACTCCGGCCTCACTTCGCCTATCTCTGTCGTAGCTGGGGCGTACAAGCCTTCAGGTATTTCTCCGTTTTCCGGCAATGCACTGCAGCGCAGCCACGGTGGGGAGACCCAGCGCACGCACACGCGCACGCACACACCGGGCTTGTCCCGCACCCTTAACTGGGCTGAGAAAGGCTGGGACGGATTCATGCAGTGCACTTGCTTTCGCTCTGGAAGGATTCTGGTTCAGATCGCATCTCGGCAGCACCAGGCCCAGCCAATGTGACACTTTGTGTAAGGGATTCATGAACCAGGAGCGATACGAAATGGCGGCGCGACAACCTGGACCTCAAAACACGGGCGAGCATGTGTCCCCCGTGCTTGGGTACGCACATGATGCACAGCTGCGGCTGCCACACACCCCTCACCCGTCCACATCGCCATCGACGAAGATCCGGCGTGTTGCGCTCTGCACAGCCGCCAGACAGAGCCACTCTCGCCCCTTCCTAAACGGGCATTACATGGGATTTTCAACTCCATCTTGAGCCCCTCAGAAAATAGAAAATAGGTTCCGTTATGGAACGAGGTAGAAGTTTTCCATCAAAAGGAATATGGTGCCAGAAGTTGGGGTCGAAAAACAAATGCTATTTGGAAACATGGCACTTTGCATACGCCAAACAGCACAAAACCCACTTCGCCGAGCATAAGGCAGACGCCATTGACGGGTTTGCTCCAAAAGAGTGACGACTTTTCGGCCCTTTCATACCGCACCTGGCCGGGGAACGATGCCTAGCATTTCAGCCCGCCAAGACTGACATAAAAGTACACGACACTAACTTAAGCTACCCTAAGGCATGGCTCTTTTTTTACTGGGCTGGGGGGCGGATGGAATAAAGATCATTCCCCAATGGACTGGCATGACGATTCAAGACAAGAGGAGCCACGACGGCATTGTCAGTTCAGCCAGGCCCGTAATTCCAAATCCTGGCGCTCGTCTATCGTCTGTGCCATGTTCAGATAGACAAAGGAACAGGAAATAAAAAGAGAAGGGAATGACGCATGGACGGGGAACAGGGGATCTGACAAGGGGGAGTGTGAAGTGCGGACTGTCGGGCAACGGTTAGCTTCCCCCAATGATAAACCCCCGATGACCACTCACGACTCCCAACTGACTGGCACTTGGGAAGGGAGAAATACATCCGTATGAATTGTGCGAGGATGGCATATTTCTTTTCTTTTTCCTGAAACACGGTTGGAAAAATGCAAGCTACAGAAGAAAGGAAGCCAGGGAGGGAAAAAAAAAAAAAAAAAAAACAGCAACCAACATCAACTATTGCTGGTCTTGCATAGACAAGTCACGAACGAGCAATGGCTCGTCAATGCTCAAAAGGTCCCAGGCCCCCAGCCCACTGATGCGTCGTCGAAAAAAAAAGTGGAGGGCAGGCGAGGCGGGTGAGGCGGGTTTTAGCCACAAGGACAATCATTTCAACCCAGTTAGCAATTTTCCAACGGCCGCCCCGCTCCTTAGGTGCTTAGGTGCTTACTTAGGTGCTGGTGCTGTTGTGCTGTTGTGCTCGATGAGAAAGAAGTGATGCAGTGAGAGAAAGAGGCGTTGATTGGTTACACCCCTCCCTTTCCTCCTCTTCTTTCTCCTCTGCCTACTCCATCTCCCCGAAATCCATCCCCATGCAGGGTTTTTAGGTTCCCGTCGTGGGCCCTCCCTTCCATTTGGTTCCCATCTGGCTTCATGGGTCTGGAGAGCTGAAAGAATTGACATCTCCATCGCTCACGTACACGCGCGGCACGGGATCAACTACACCGCATCAATGCAGGGGGAAACAACAAAGAGACAGGGACTCCCGCCGTCGCCCAAAATAACATCATGTCGATCGCCCGCCGTCCATTTGGGCGCCCGGCCGGCTAGGCCATGTGCCAAGCCTGCCCAGCACGGATCAGGCCGGTATCTAAAAAGCCCGCCAATGTAGTTATGGGTCCTCTCTGTATGGGGATGGGCCAGACGTTCGAATTCCAAATTCTTTTTGCATGTACAGTGTGTGGCTTGAACACGTCCCTGGTCACTGATTCAATTCAGGCATCTGCATCGTGGCACCCCTGTCAACTGGGAGATATGGGAACTGTTGCGTTTGGTATCCCTTCGTTGGGGAAAAACCTTTTGGCGTCCTGTCACGCCCCTAGTGATCCTTCTCTGTCGTCGGTGGACCCTGCAATTGCGGGTAGAAAAGTCCCATCATGTCCACAATAGGATTGTTGCCATGGCCGTTTCGGCTTCTTCCGTTTCCCGCCTCGTCTATTATATCTACATTTGGACGCTAGTGGAGAGGAACCCAAGGAAAAACCCAAGCGACGAACGGAACGCACTTTCTTACCTACCCCCTGGCCCTACGACGTGCATCCTCCACGTTTTGGTTATACCATGTCATGTGTTTCTTGACCATCGGGCCTCGCCCGGCCCTCGCTGGCTTGCATAGCCGCTGAGTGTCACTCAAATTCGCCCGTCACCCGTGTCACCGGGCTCTGCAGTAGATTCGGAGACGGATTAGATAACTCGATTGTGGTGGCGGTTGGGATCTTGTCATCTCCTTACCCCCGGTGTGTGTACACTTACATCTGTTCAAGCACGTGAAGGGGACGACCCGATACTAAGACGTGAACAGCTCAAGGCTTGCACTGGCCCGTTTGATTCCACCTACACGTCTCTGTTGCGCTCCAATCCCCTATCCCCTCAAGCTGGTCGATGCAATGCTCCATATCTGAGCTTCCCAAAGCGTGCAAGTTGATCTCTTCTATTTCTCCCTTCATTTATTGGCGCGTATTAGAAAAAAAAAATCAACCACGACGCACATCCCCACTCGGCCGTCATCGGCAAGCTCTCTCCCCTTTGATCCATCCGCGCTTCTGCTCAGTCGGCCGCCCGCTCAGCCTCACGGTCTTTGCCCCCCGAAAAAAAAACCCCCCTAAGGGTCCCTGCAGACCTTCTGGCCCTACGAACACGAAATGGCTTCCCTGGGGGCAGCTATTCCTAACGAGGCTTGGACAAAGTCAAAACAGGGTGGCTCGTCACGGACCTAATGGTTCTCGCTCCCCGTCAGAGGAGGATGATGATGCTTGGAAGCAAAGCTGGGTAGGTGAACCAACGTACCTAGCTATGCCGGGCGTGAGCCGGGCATGTGTTGCGCTGTGTTGTCCCCTCCTCCCAACGCCATCCCCCCAGCTGGCTCTGTTCCCCGCTTCCGTGCAACGGCCCCCGAGGGGACGGCCACCTGAAGCCGGATTGCCAAGACAGCCGGCCGAAAAGCACCTCGTTCTCGTGTCGAGTCAGCCTAGAGAAAAGCAGCATACCGGCTTTTCTGTATCCAGCCGTGCCAGATGCACAGATGACATCCATCTCGGCGAAATGACGCAGTTTGGATGTCTCATGAACCAGGCCCCCGTCCCCCTCCCCCTTCTTGCGCTGCTCATCGGAGGTGCCGCCGTTGTAGTTCTCCCATGTGTAACCCCCCTCCCCTCCTTCCCTTCGGCGCACTAGAACGGCCGCCGGATCCATCATGAGACAATGCCAAGCCCACCGCTATCACAGCTTTCTCTGTCATCTTGTCGCCGGCACTCGTCGCTTGGCTCGCCGGCCGGCTGTGGTTGGGTTGCGCCGCCGAGACAAGCCGCTTCCGTAAATCCCCACCGGGCGTCCGGTATTCATCCCACTTGACTACCGACGTGCTTACATACGACGACTACCGACCAACAGCGTCCACGTACCACGGACCACGGACCTGCCTGTCCCTCGGCTCCCTGGAGAAGGGGGGGGGGCTTGGGGTCCTCGGGACCTTTGGGCCCTTTGGATCCCTATGCTTTTACTGTGGCTTGCCGCCCCCAAGAGTTCTCCTGGGTCTGTGTATCTGGCTTGAGCCTCTCACGGCTTCCTAAAGACATGTACTTCGTCACAAAGGGTCCTCTCTGATGGGTCTCTCCGCCCGGTCCCTGCGGCGGAACGGGATCACACACGCACACCCAGCCGCGCGCCGTAGATCAACTCCAACATTGCAAACCACTGCAAGCACCCTGGACCCTGGATAAGCCTCTAACGCCCGCCATCCTGCCGCTGCCTGACAGAACATCCATAGAATCAGCATAGCACATGCACCGGCTTCTGGAGGCGTCTAGCCTCTGATGGATCATGTACAAATCTTTACCCGGCCCCATTAGTCCTTGTAAATCATTCGACTCTATTGTACGTTGTACAAACTCAAAAATATTTTTCTTCCCACCCCGGCGTCGCACTCTGCAGCTCGGATCCTTCCTATATTTCAACTCCCAGCGAGTCCAAAAGCCCATCTCCACACACCATCCTTATTCTTTTATTTCTCCCTCCCGTATCAGCCCACTAAGGCAGTAGTCTCTTGGGCGTGCGAGGGTAATAGCTGGTAAGGTGGACGCTTGGCAGGTTCAGGTACCAAGCCACAACGCGGTCGAGGCCGATGCCACCACCACCGTGAGGAGGAACTCCCGCGCTGCGGAAGATGTCCACATACTCCTTGATGCCGGCGCTGGCAGGGTCGACGCCCTTCTTGCGGATCCGCGCCTCCAGCACATCAGGCACGTGGATACGTTGACCGCCAGACAGAATCTCTTGTCCCCGCATGAAGAAGTCGTATGCGTTGGTCACCTTGGGGTTCTCAGGGTCCTCCAAAGCATAGAATGGCCGGGCTTCCTCAGGGAATTTATCCAGCACGTAAAAGTCAGTCTTGTACTTTTCGCGGATCAACGCGCCAAGCGCCTTCTCCTGGGGCGTCGACATGTCCTCGTCGTCAGAAACATTGCGGTATTCTTCGGGTCCCTCAGCTCGGAGTAGAGCCTGGCCTTCGGCGAAGGTCATGCGGACCTCCTTACCGGGCTCTGGGAGAAGAAATTCCTCCGAGGGGTAAATGGTGCGAATGAGCTCAACCTGCTCGGCACATCTCTCCTTAATACCACGGAAGATGTGGAGGAGAACACCCTCCAGCATGTGAAGAACTTCATGATAGTGGTCCTCAATTTCCATTTCCAAATCAAGACCGGTGAACTGTGAAAAAAAGAAGAAAAAAATGTCAGCCATAATCCTCTCCATAGGTTACAATTTCATGTCAGTCAGCGAAGGGTTTAAAGAGCATACCTCTGTCATGTGTCTGGGGGTGTTGGAGTTCTCGGCTCGGAACACAGGGCCAATGCAGTACACCTTTTTACGGCCACCAGCAATCTCAATCTGCTTATAGAACTGGGGGGACTGGGCAAGGTATGCCTGCTTGTCAAAGTAGGGCATGCCGAAGACGTTGGAGCCGCCCTCGGAGGCGGCAGCAATCAGACAGGGAGCCTCAAACTGAACAAAGCCCTTGGAGTCGAGATACTCGGAAAAGAGTTTGCGGACAGTCATGCGAACATCGGCAATGGCCTGTTGAACAGGGGCACGCTTGTGCATAACAGGGTTGTTGAGGTGGGTGGCCATGCTGGCTGAAGGAACATTGTCGACGGCCAGATTCTCAACACCCTCCTTGATCTCCTTAGTAACGTCACCTGCGTCCTCATCGTCAAAGTTGGTGACGGCCTTGTTGGCAACGACAAGACCCATGCCCAAAACCTCGGGGCCGGGGGCAATGCAGTAGCACTTGGTGATGTGAAGCTCGTAGTTGGAAACACGAACACTCTTGACAGGCTCCAGGGGCTTCTCGACCTTGGCCTCGACTAGGACGTAGCTCTCGATTCTCAAAGCACCGATCCACTTGACCATCTGCTTGGAGACAGGCTTGCCTTCAGGGCTGGCAGCAACAACACCCTGGATAGCCCAGTTGCGCTCCTCACGAAGCTCAACAAAAGCCATCTTGGCTCCCTGCATACGAGCATTCTGGATCCAGGCACGGACTTTGATGGTCTTGCCAATGTGCTCGTCGCCAATATTCCTGAGCTGAACTCGCTCGGCATCGACCTTGGTGGTGTGAGTGATGTCGCCGTAGTTGTCCTTGGCAAGATCCTCGGTGTTGCCAGCAGCAGCCTTTGCGGCGGCCTGCTTGGCCTGGTGCTCAGCAGCACGGCGAGCCTTTTCGGCTTCTTTCTTAGCCTTAGCTTCAGCCTTCTTCAGAGCCTTCTTGGAGGGGCCCGCCTCGCCGGCCTCGCCGTCGGCAGGGGCACCGTCGGCGGGAGCAGCGGCGGGGGCCTTCTCGGCCGGGGGGGGAGCGGCGCCGTCGGTGGGAGCGTCAGCCATGATGGAATAGTTTGGAACGGGGGAGCGGATTTGTCGAAGATCCTAGCGATGGTCTATGGGGAAGAATGCGTAAAATAAGCAAGCTTAATGAAGGCTTGGGTCAGGATGAGTCAAATTGGCCAGTGAGCGGCAAGAAACGAAACCGGAGGAGAATCGGGTGACGCGGAGCCGGTGACTCTTTTGCCGATGGGAGAAGGGAGTGGTAAGTTGGTAGGGTGACGCATAAAAATGTGTGAAGTGGTGTTGGTTGCCCAAACGTGGCGGGGTTGGTTGATTGTGGCCGCACTGCCCCGCCAAAGCAGGCGATTTGCTCGCACCAGCAGCGTCATGGTGGGGTTACCAACGGCCAAGGTACTTGCGCGAGGTACCTTTGCTGATCTGGGCAACATACCCGGTACCTACGTACCTACCTACAATTATGTGCCATAAATATGGAATCAGCCAGAAAGGTTTACACTATTTGTTCCAATAACAGCAAAACGAAACTTACCCTCGGCCTTAAATAATTAAGATTTTTTTTTAAACAACCGTTTTTTTTTTTTGAAAAAAAAAAGGGGGGGGGACGGGCAATAAAGGAATAAATCTCATGATATTGATTCGAAGTGATTTGAATTGTAACGTGATTCCAAGCTTTGACCTACAATTTTTATGAGGAATCTCGAGACCTTTAGTCGCCAGTTCAATTAATATCAAGCTCGAATCACCTTATATTCCTGAAATCATTTTTCCAATGGTAAATTATTGCTGCATATTATTAGGTTGTATCATACAGAGGCAGGAGGATCCTTTTGGTACGCTCCTCCAACATCTAACTCATTGAAAGTAAGCTACCCTAGGTAACCTGGAAATGTCTGTCTGCCCATATCCTGGGCTAATGTGCCCGTAAATGCAAAGTCTTCCCCAAACTCGATTCCTCGCCTCGCCTCGCTTGCCATGCCCCTCCCCTGAACGCCCATACATGGAAAACAACCCTGGATGATATAATATGCAACCTAAACAGCGCGTGTATTACCGTCCCTCCGATCTCACCCTCGTACATCCTCGAGTCATCATTACCCCAGCTCCCACCGTCCCTGGTATTCGCTTTCGTGATCAGGGTATCAAAGCAAAAGACGCAGTATTCTCATGCGTCAAGCAAAACCAAACCGACCACCCCAAGGGCGCTAACCATGGAACATAGGCTCAGACTTCTCGCAGGTAAACAAGTTGATGTGGTGATCACCCCGCGCGGCACAGCCTAAGATTGGTCGGTGTGGGTGAAATGCCGTTGCCGAGATGGGGGAGCTCCTGCTTTGTTGGAGGAAGCTCGAGTATGGCTCGACTGTCGACAGTTCGTTTCCGTCGAGGTTGAAAACCTTCACAGCGTGGTTTGATGTCCCCCTGTACAAATAACTGATTAGCCACGATACACGTACTTTCCGATGCTGTTTGGCGGTGTTACTTACACTGCAAATACTGGTAGATGTTCGTGTGTGCTTGCTGTCCGAAGCGTGTCTCGAGTCGTCTGGAAGGAGTGTAGCGGTTTGTCCATTCGGATATCCCACACCTTGACCTTGCCGTTTCGGCTCGCGCTTAGAAGCTCTCGCTGACCACCGCGCTGCATATGCACGCTCTTGATCCATTGACGATCCGACTCGTCCTTCCACTTGCGCACCATTGACTCCTGTGGGCGGTTTCGAGTATCAAACACCCGCAGGGCACCATCCCCGAAGCCGGCCACAAAAATGTTGCCCGTCATTTGATCCGATGTCAACGACGTGACGCATGAGCCCGACCGTGCAGGAATGTCCATGATGCATGTTTCGTAAGCCGCGTACCAAACTCGGATAACTCGAACATCTCCAGCTACAAGGACACGCCCAGTTACCTGCTGCCAGTCAAACACCATGCCCGAATTGACGTTACTGGGCACCATGTGTGTTAGAGCACGCAGAGACGATGCAAGCTCAATTTCCCGGTCCGAATCATAGTTGCGGTAGACACGGATTACTCCATCCGATGAACCAGTAAGAAGGAAAGCTTGGTCATCTTCATTGATGAACTTCATATCACTAATCCTTGAGCCCTCAGGGTTCCCGTTGCTGAATCGGCTTAGCCGGCCTTGTTTTTTCCAATCCCACACGTACACAGTATTCGCATCATCGGCTACGGCCAGATGATCTTCAAATTGGTGGAATGTCATCTTGGCAGGCTGAGCACCATTGTTCACGATGCCGAGCTGGTTGCTCCACTTGTGACTGCCGGCCTGCTGTTTCAAAGGCTGTGTCTCGCGCAGGATGCTCTCGTTCCGGGCTCTTCGCCATAGCCGCTCGTTGTACTCGGTGCTACCAGGTTCGTCTGCTTCACTTGGCTTCATTTGGGGCTCACGGAAGTATTCGATTGACCATTCCAGGAACCTGCTCTTCAGTGGAAGCGTAGGAGGTTTTGTTAAGTCACGTTCTTGGTAAGCTCCTGACATGGGCTCATGCGCCACATGGTACTGAGAAGATGAGCTTGATTGGTCATTTTGCTCAGGCGGGGCGGACAATTGGCTTGGTGTCAGTTTTAAGGAAGGGGTCCTCGGGAGTGCAGGCGAGGTTGGCGTTGTTGGCCTCGACTTGTCCTCAGCGCCAATGAAGGACTGGAACAGAAGACTGGCGGTTCTGCGGAGCAATCCGGGGGAAGGCAATGGTTGGGCGTTGGGCGCACCAACAAGGGAGTTTCGCTGGCTCCCACCCGTGTTGTGTCTATGAGCCAGCCGGCTCGCTCGCTTCTGAATCTCGCTCATCACCATCTGCGCCGGTGCTCCGGCACTTGAGTTGAGGAGCGCATGATGCACATAGTCAATGACAACTGTGGCATCCCGCTGCACCTCAGGGTGAGGATCCACACTGAGAACCAGAGCTAGCTTCCACAATGCCATGTATACCGTGTTGTGCGACAGACCATGGGCAGTAGGCTTGATGCTGCCGTCCGCGTTTCGGTTTTCGGGTCGAGCATAATGAAGCCCCATCTTGTGTTCTTGGCCATCGTCCTTGGGTGGGAAACTGAGGTATTCCTTCTCTTCTACGAGCTGTTCATAAGCGGCTACCATAAACTTGTTTTCAAAGCGGACCACGAAGTGTGACAAGAAGATGACGAATTCCTTGCGGACCATGGGGCTGCCGTCGTTGCCCATCTCAAGGATGGTCCACGCAATCGACTCTTCGATACGTGCGACCTCATCTGTTAAATCAGGAATGCCAAGGAACGTCGTCATGGCGTGGACCATGGCGGCCCGCACCTCACAGCATGGATCCTTGCTCAGGAACGATAGCTTGACGTAGGCATTTTCACGAATTCCGCGCCATTTTGCCTCGGGCAGGTCCTGCCAGAGCTGGCTAATACATAGGCATGCCCATTGCCGCAAAAGCGGGTTCTCTTCGTTCTGAAGGTGTGTCAGGCAGTACGACATAATGTCGGTCTGATTGCAGACCATTTGGCCATTTTTGTAGTCTTTGCAGAGCATTGCGAGAATGAAAGCGCACATGGCCTTGTGCTCATCACTATCAACCACGGGAAGCCCCTCAGATGGCTTGAGAATTTGGGCAAAGTAGCTGTAGCCACTGTCCTTGATGAGATCCTGCTGGCAAGAGATATCTACTGCAATAAGCCGAGCCCAGATAAAGACCATGACGGGCTTCAATTCGGCAGCTGCAGATTGCAAGAGTTTCAACACGTAGGGAAAGATGCCTATGCTGAGGGCCAGCTGGACTGACCACGGACCGAGATCAAGAAATCTGCCCAAAAGAATAAGGGCACGCACTCGGTGCTGTTGGCTGAGCAACACTTGGAGAACGACAGGTAGCTGATCCGGAGACTTCTGGGCCATGGCATCGCCCCTTGTGAGGTAGACATCAAATGCAGTCAGCTGTTCAGTAAAGAACGTCGAGTTTTGATATTCGTAATCAAGGCCCTCGTTTTCCTTCTTTTCAAGCATAGGAAGCTGCGCGAGAGCCATATCAACGGCCAAATCCCAAGTTTCCCACAGTGGATGTTGATGGGTGTCCGGGAGAGCAGGGTAAGATTGCGGATGACAACCATAGACGGTCATGACACGCTGGGCAAGGAGGAAATTTCTGAATAGCGCTGCTACCATAAGGTCCTGACGAAAGAATTTGCGGAAGAGATCGCGAGGCAGCGTTGTCCAAGCGATACTATCCGTGATAGCTGTGAATATCCAATTTAGCTCGCCTAGGGGCGTGCGGCGCTCTTGGAGGCGTCCGGGTAGTTTCTTGGCTCGTTCTGGGGTGAGATTCGTCTTTAATGGGTTCTGTAGCACAAAGAACCATAGAGCCATCTCAATTGGGGTCGTGAGACATGCGGTAAAGAGATCGGCAGGCAGAAGAGGGTTTGTTGGAAGGTTTTCCTTCACAGCACAAGCTGCTAGATGAATGTAGGGTCTGAAGCTCGTCTTCGTGTAGTTGGGGTCGCGTTCTGCAGCCTCTTCCTCTTCCTCTTCATGCTTTTCAACAAATCGATGGTAGTTATTGAGGATATTACCAGCCTCAGAGCAGTCCCATACAAAGATGGTGGGTGCCTGCAGCCAATGTTGCAGATCGTATAGCGACACAGGGATATATTGCGTATAGTTCTTGTTGAAAACCCAAATCTCTCCGGAAGCCGTCGGTTTTGGAACACCATGGCCGTTGTAGTGGAGAAGAACTCGCTCGTCTTTGGCATTTCGGCGCAAAGAGATACAGAACTTTTTAGTTTCTTCCACTGACGGGTCTAGATATTGTTTATAGCGAGCTCTGATAGCCAGTGTCTCGTATTGGGCTTGAAGGGCCTTGCCGATGTTCTCTAAAGCCTTTTGGATCGGAGGTACTGTTGGATCGGTCCAGGCCTCGAGCTTGGCACCCGGTGTCGTTTTGAGCTGATCGGGTGGCTCGACGCCGATGTTTAGGCAAACCGCGAGCGCAGCGGAAACTGTTTTCAGCCTGTCTCGCTGGCGCCAATCTTGGAGTTCGTACTGTAGCGGCTTAGGTTTGCCAGTCGTCTCGTGTCGTTTATCTGTAAAATACATGTACCAATTCTGATGGGATAGTCAGTTATCGAGCATAAAAACTTAGGTCGAGCGGAGAGCTTGTGGATGGTCTAAATAGAAGAAGCACGTGGAGCTAAGCAGCTGTCTGGTTGCTGCACTGGAAGCATATGAAATGGCACCAATCACTCACATTGGCAAGCTGAGATATAATATCTTCAGACTGATAGTGGTCCTCGAATCCATGCCTAGCCCCCCAGTAGGGAATGTCTTCCTCTACCGACTCGTCATCGTCCATAGTTCGGTGCGCATATTCGCTCTTGGACCGCACGAGCAGCGGCTTCACCGGTCGTTTCGTCCGTGACGAGTCCATATCATCCCTTGCTTCGGCAGAGGTACTTCCATTTCGACGTCCCGGAGCACTCAAAGGTCGGCTATCATCGTCGTCACTGTTGGTGCTCGCGTCGTGTACTGCACGGCCGTTGGCCATTGCTCGCGCTCGTGAGGCGTCTCCGTTGGTGTTGCCCACGGGCGCGGAAGTGCCGTTGAGATCCGATCTCAGCGCCATTGTAGCTCCAGGCGCGGGAAGAGTGCGACTTGGCGCGTGTTGGTGGTGATTGTTGTGAGCCAGCGACGGCTTGGAGGTCAAGGTAGGGTTGGGAAGCAGCGGAGAGGGTGACGGCTGTTGCGTCGACACAACGGTCATGGTCTATCGGAAATTCAAGCCAGCATTGCGACAGGCGCTCGCGTGCGAAGAGCGACAATTAAAGCGCCGAATTGCTGGATGACGGCGATGTTGTTTCGCTGGGTTTGGATGAGCAAAAGAAATAGGTCGAGAGGGTTAGGTGCTACGGGCGGATGACCAGGACAAAGGCAGAAATTAGGAATACCCAGTACCAGGATGGGCCACACAGCTGGCAAGCGCGTCACTTGGCTGACCGGTGCTGAACCACTGGACCACTGAGTGCTCGACGCTAAACAGTGGACTCTGGACTACACTGACCGAACCAGCAGCTGTGAATGGCTATCATCCGCACTGGACAAACAAACCCCACGAAGCAGATTCCTAATTCTGCGGCTCTCTGTTAGGAGCGTACATCATCTGCCACCGAGTCTTGAATCCTAACTTTTGCGCCGTGATTCACAGGGTCCTGCCACGCTCGCCTATCGTTTTTAGAGCCTCCTAGAACGGATTCCCTGGCCAACTCTATCATTACTGGCGGATCTCGGCTCCAAGGTCGTCACCAACCTTTATACCACCAATAATTTTGCCTTTCGTACCTTGCCTTGGCCCTCAGAACATCCCGTCTTAGTACGCCATACGACGCCTACCCTGGCATCTTTGCCCTCCAACCGCACGGGTGTGTCTATCTTGCCTGCTTGCCTCGGCGCCAGGCAGGTTGGAGGCGAGTCTGCAGCGCTAGGCCGGACTGGGCAATCGTGACTATTGCGCGTGACCCTGCACGTGTTTTGCTTTGTCCAGCGCCACTTCACCTCCAGTCCTGCTTGGCCTGCAATGAGACCAAGCTTCAATCGTCAAGTGCGAGACCCGATATAGCTTGACGGGCAATCCGATGTTGACATAATACATGTCAGCTTTTCAAACTCACCGTCCAAATGCTGTGTAGCGGCCAGCTAACGGATTACTGTTGGTTCCAACGACTCTGATCCCCGACCCCATCAATGCTTCGAGGTCCAAGTCCCGGATTGGGATGCACGCTTGTGGATCAGGAACCTGCAGCATGTGCACTAGCTATGGTCGACCATCCGGAGTGAGCTCCTGGCAGGCCATGCCCACAGCCATTGCTTTGTCCATCTTGGTCGGCACATACTGGAAGATCTGTTGAGGGCTACCCAAGTGTTGTTGGCAACTGTGGCCTGCAACTCACAGCCCAATTGATAGGTGCCATGGCACAAATCTGTACTCCGGGGATGGAGCTTGTGCACCCACGACCTGTGTCCCGATTTGGACGCCCTGCTGTCCATCCATGGGTACCCTCTCCCCTGGACGGCGGAATGCCCGGCCTGGGCAATTGGAAATCTCTCCCTATACGTACAAGGCCACCGATGCTAGAGTAACCGTCAGACGGCACTGTCTCCGCTGAGAGACGGAGACTCCTCACCACGACGAGCGTTAAACGTCAAAAAACCCACGCCTACGTCTACGACACAGTTGCAACACCACAGATCGCAGGTGGATTTAGCGTGAACCGCGTGGTTTCTGTCGGCTCGGGCCTCTCTGTCACTGAAACGATCGGCTGCGGAGGGATGTGCCCGGACGATTGCAAGGTCTGGCGATCGTGATACCAAACAACGAGGCGCTTCTCGAAAACAAAGCTCCTACCCTGAGAAATAATTAAGGCTTCTTGGGCCACGGAAGCCTGTCCCCTTTTTTTGCTCCCTAATTTGTTGGAAAGTTGGAGAGTGGGGCTCGAGGACACATGGCCCGTGCACCAGCCGCCCCAATTGGCGTCATTAGTGGGAATCTTGAAACGAGCGACCCAACCAGCCCATAAGACAGGCACCGACAGGCGTCATGAGCGTTGGCAGAGCATCATGTTAATATCCGGAATGGACCGTGGTCAACGACAACCTGGTAAAAAAAAAGTTTTCCACCACATGAGCTCATAGCAGTGTAGCAAGGGTTATTTATTGCGGTGGCCCATTTCGGATTCTCAATCAGGTTCTGGGTGCATCGTGAAGTGCGCCCGCTGTCTCCAGCCCATAAATGTGCATGTTACAGTGTGTTTGGAGGGCGTCAGCATTGCACTGGCAATGACGTGCAGGTGCAGGCTCGCCAAGGCGCTGGAAGCCATCCCTTTTTGTGGCGCCACAGATGACTACGAAACAGAGGTCGCACTACGGCGACTGTGAGGCCAACCGAAAAAGGACTCCTCAGTCGTGTACTTTGACACTGTGCGCTATTGCATTGCGTTTGCTCGTTCCACGCGGAATGTACGCGCCGACGGTAACTGTAATGTTGGCACCCTGGTTATAGTTCTTAACTTAAGAAGAAGACAGGAAATGAATCTAGGCTAAGCCAGAGACAGAAGCAATGCTGCTGCATCGTAGATCCGTATATGGACTGAAGACCAAGGCATAAAAGCGAGGCGAGCGGGCTGGGGCTCTTTTTTGCATTGCGAATTGAATTAGGATATTTAGATGACCCGATACATTGCATTTGATCTAGTAGTCTTATCCACAAGGAGCCAAAAAGAAAAGCCGATGGTCATGGCGAGACGAGCATCCCCTGCCTACTGATTATGTTGAGCTGTGTTGACATTTGAGATGAGGTATCTCGATCGACTGGAGAGCGTCGCTCCTTAAGACACATGCAAGGAAGCTCTGGAGAAGGACGAGGAAAAAAAAACCGTCGGGGCCGTTGCCCTACATTAGAGTGCATCTGCACCAAGATATGAAACCGCGCAACGAAGGACCAGCCCCGTTTCCTGGGGTGTCTCTTTTGATTCTGACCATGCATGGCGGCGGCGCGCGTGTGTACATAGCCATGGTACCTACATGAGAATCTCGTGGCCAGAGGATCATGTCTCGGTGGCAGGACGGGGGAGGTAGACGGTACAGTGTACCGTGTGCCGTGACATGTCCAGCCCCTGGATTTGAAAAGGGGATGCTCTGTGCAGACCCCTGCAGGGTACTCCAGGCTGACCTTCGCTGCGACTAGCCCAGCCACTAGCCCACGTGTACCTGGCCAGTATCCAGACCTTCCGAGCACCCCACAATTCAATGTCTATTGCAGACTGGCACTGTAATGTACTGTACCATGTAGTGCTGCAAGGCTTGCAACCCCTAAAAAAAAAGTCGTTTGGCCTGGGGCAGGATGGGTCAGGCTAGCGCGGACCCAATCCACGATTGGCTGGGGCGCGGCCCGACAAAGGGACAGCGGCGCTGCCAGTGGCCCAGGGTGCTGCAGTCGGGGTGCCACTGCGCCAGGAACAGAAGCCCTGGAGCCCAGTCAAGGCGGAGCGCCTGGAGGTTACAGGAGTCGGCGGCCAGTGATGGCAGGAGGTATTACGGGGACTAGGACGGGGACCGAGTCGGTACAGTAAAGTCTGAGGCCTGGCTGACACCTTTTTTCTAACTTGCCGCCAGCATCACCATCGTCATTCCCTTCTCTTCATCATTTTCTGTCCGCCGCCTGGCGTTTTCATCATTCAGCGCCCCAAGGGAGACGCTTTTCATCCCACGTCCGATCCTCCCGCCGACGCCCCTCGATCGAACCCCGGCGATTGTTTGCTTGCCCGGCCGCCAGCACGAATCAGGTCCCGCGCTCCTTGACGGCGAGTTGGAGCGCATCCATCGGCCTCGTCTCTCCAACCCCCCTCTCCCCCCATCGTCCAAAATTCGGGAGGTTGAACAGCAAAACTTCCACGATAACCCGTTTGCTCCTCTGCGCTTCCCTCCGATGAGAGCCCAGCCATCCCAAGCCTCGAGTACCGTAACCCTTGTTCCTGCGCCCACGTTTGGTGTCTCTCCGACCGGGCCATCCCCAACGCTCACGATATCGCCTGCGCCTTCGTTCGCCCTGGCTGCCCTGTCCCCCCCGTGATACCCTCTTACACGCGACGACTGGCGGGTATCGACATTTCCGTCCATCAACCATCCGATTTATTCTGCAGCCAACCAGAGTGTTGTTTTTTCAAGAAATTTCCCGCCGCCGAGCGGCTCCTTCGTCACAACTATGGCCTTTCTCTTCAAGTCGAAAAAGCACCCAGAGAGGAACTTGGGTAGTCGCGACGCCAACTCGAACTCTGGCTCCCAGGGCTCCATCCAAAGCGCCAGCGCTCGCATGGCAGAGAAGAACGTCCAACAACGCGCAACGCCGACCGGCAGCGTAACTTCGATTGATAATGAGGCGAGCACAGGAAGTCCCGACCACCATCATGGGCACTCTCGTCGTAATGGGAGCACAGATCAGACCGCGCAACAGCAACAAGGTCAACAAAACGAAGCGTCGGTACGTGGCTTCGGACATTCGATGGACGAGAGGACGAAATTAAATCGTAATTGCACCTGCTAACTCAGCCCTCACAGATTCGCAATGGCCCCCAGATGAATGGCAACAGTGCCTCCCTGTATCCCTGGTCCCAACGGCGATTAACGTATACCTCAACACATCCCAGCCCGTTCCCTCGATATGGCGCAGCCGTTAATTCCATTTCCTCAAAGGAGGGCGATGTGTACATGATGGGAGGCCTGATCAACAGTTCAACTGTCAAGGGTGATTTGTGGATGATTGAGGCTGGCGGAAACATGGCATGTTACCCCTTGGCCACTACTGCCGAAGGCCCGGGCCCGCGAGTTGGCCACGCTAGCTTGCTTGTCGGCAATGCATTCATCGTCTACGGTGGTGACACCAAGATTGACGAAGCTGATGTTCTCGACGAAACCCTATACTTGCTGAATACTTGTATGTTCTCGTGCCCTCCGAACCGCATCTAAGCTAACGCAGCGTAGCGACAAGACAATGGTCTCGGGCTTTGCCAGCTGGCCCTCGTCCATCGGGACGTTATGGACACACATTGAACATCCTGGGCTCGAAGATCTTCATTTTCGGTGGTCAGGTTGAGGGTTACTTTATGAATGATCTCTCCGCCTTCGACCTGAACCAGTTGCAGATGCCAAATAACCGGTGGGAGATTCTTGTTCCTGGCGAAGCGTCGCCAAAGATCCCCGCAGCGCGTACAAACCACACCATGGTCACCTACAATGATAGGATGTACTTGTAAGTTGAAAAATTGAGTTTCTAGCGTTCTTGCGACAGCCCACTTACAAGATCCTAGATTTGGTGGAACGAACGGATTCCAATGGTTTAATGATGTCTGGTGTTACGATCCGGCTTTTAACAAATGGACGCAACTGGACTGTATAGGCTACATCCCGGCGCCCCGTGAAGGCCACGCCGCTGCTCTTGTCGACGATGTGATGTATGTCTTTGGTGGCCGCACTGAAGAAGGAACCGACCTGGGCGATCTCGCCGCGTTCAGAATTTCATCTCGACGATGGTATACCTTTCAGAACATGGGCCCTTCTCCTTCGCCTCGTTCTGGGCACAGCATGACAACCGTTGGCAAATCGATCGTGGTACTTGGTGGAGAACCGAGCACAGCTTCCACCGGAGTTAATGACCTGGGTCTTCTCTACGTTCTCGACACCTCCAAAATTCGATACCCCAATGATGTTCAGCAAGGCAACTCTCAAAGGACAGTTCCGGCCCGACGACCCAGTACCGAAGCATCGACTCGCCAGCTACCGCTACGGGAAGGCTCCAATGGACCACCCGATGGGCGAAAGATCATGGCTGGTGGCCCATCAGCCCCTCCCAATGGTCACAAATCACCCCCGAACGGCCCTGATTCTCAGCACCCCCCGAATGCTGCTGGCTCTAAGCTTCCAAGGGCGGCTCCTCCTGGTGGTCCCTCAGGCCCGCCCCCCCAAGGTCCCACTCCGGCTAGGCCTACCGTTGACACATCATCTGCCGTTGGCCGAGTCCGAGGACAATCCAACGAGCGAAGCAATCTTGCCACGAAAACTGCCACTCAATCACCCATAACTCGTGAGGTTATCGCTGAGGTGGAGGCTGCTCCAGTCAGCGCCCCTGTGACGAATGGTAAGAAGGCACCGTCTCGGTCTGGGTCTAAACAGGAACACGGCGAACATGGCACGAATAAACCAGCTCGACCTGCTCGACCACCAGCAGCTGATGGTTCAGCGGAACATTATGCCAAGCCCGCACAGCGACCATCATCTCCTCCTCAGCCCACTCGACAACCCAGCAATGCTATGTCAAGACGATCTTCTGTTCGAAACTCGCAGACAGTTGTTCTGTTGAAGGAGCTTGATTCGGCTCGTAATCGTAACGCCTGGTATGCTTCGGAGCTTGAACTTGCTAGGAAATCTGGCTATGTTCCCAATTCATCCTTCGGCCCAATCCTCGACAGCAAAGCTACCGAGACGTTTGACGATGAAGATCGCCCTTTGATCGAGGCCCTGCTGGCAATGCGTACCGAACTTGCCAATGTCCAGAGCGCTGTTGACAAGCAAGCCGTTATTGCTGCAAAACAGATTGCAGAAGCCGAGAAGCAGCGCGATGCAGCCATTCAGGAAGCCGTGTATGCGAAGGCCAAGCTGGCAGCCCGCATGGGCAGCAGTGCCGCAAGCACACCCCAGCTTGACAATGATCGGGACGAGGCTGAGGCTAGGGCAAGTGAGATGAGCAGGAAGTTGGCTGCTGCTTTGCATCTACAAAAAGACCTTCAAACGCGGCTCGAGGCCGCCAAAGTTGATCTCGAGGCTGAGAAAAAGGCACGCCACCTTGCTGATGACACGACAAATGCTGCCCAACGACGGATGGCAGATCTCGAAACCTTCAAGCAGCAAACTTCGGGCGAAGTGGAGCGCCTCAAGGCCGAATTGCACCAAGCCCAACAAGAGGCTCGAGAGCAGTCTGTCACCGCTGTCGAAGCTGTTGCGGCTCTAGAGCTGCTCCGAATCGAGAAGGAAGATCTGGCCAGGAAAGTCGAAGAAGCTGCAGGAAGCTCCAAGGACCACCACGAAACATTTGAGTCCCTCAAGGCTGCTATTCTGGCATCTGAAGATGCTAAGTCCCATATCGAGTCGAAACTGGCGGAAGAGCGAACCCAAAAGGAGGCGATTGAGTCCTCGTTGAATAAGCTCAAGGTTGAACATGAAGCACGAACTGCGGAACTCGTGGCTGCCACCCAACGTCTCCGGGACGCCGAAGAACTCTCTGAGAAATATGCTGCTGAGGCGCGAACTCATCGGCAGGCAGTCTTAGCCGGGCTTGATAGGATTTCGGCTCGTGATCTATCTGATTCCAGCAAGGCAGATGCTGATCGTGTTGCTGCTCTCCATTCCCAGATTGAGACATCAAGCGGTTTGGTCAAGAAGTATCGACATGAAGCTGACGCTGCAGCAGAGAGGCTTCGTGCGGCGGAAGAGCGCATTGCTGGTCTTGAGCAGTATCAGGAGCAATCTAGCCGAGAAGGTGTCGGTATTCGAAGACAGCTTCAGTCTGCTTTGAGAGACACGCAGAGTCTCCAGGCTGCTAACTCAGATTTGAAGAACCAGCTCGCTGCTCAGCAACTGGAGACCAACGCAATGACTGTGCAGCACAATGCACTCAAGGACATTCTTAGTGAGAGGGGTATCAGCCCGACTGGTGCCATTCGTGCCCGTGGCTTGACGAGTCCCCGCACAAATTCTCCAGACCTGAATCGCGCTCGAGACTTGGAAGCCCAGCTGGCTACGGCCAATGCTGCGCATGAGGAGACCAAGCAAACATTTGCTATTCAGGCTCAAGAATCCGAGGCAGCCTACCGCGAGAAGCTCGCACAGCTCGAGAGTGATTACCAGTCGGCTGTGCACTATGTGAAGGGAACTGAGAAAATGCTCAAGCAACTCAAGGAACAACTCTCCCGATACAAGACCGAAAACGGACGTTTGAAGTCTGAGCTCGAGGAGCTCGAGACTCGACTCGAATCCAACGGGAAGTCTGCCGGTTCTCCTGATTGGGAAGCTGAAAGAGCCTCGCTCCAGGCGAAGATTAGCTCTTTGGAGAGCCAGCTGAAATCATCGGCAGTTGAGCTAGAGGAGAAGCTGGAAGCCGTTAAGGAGGAGCTTGAAGAGAGCAACGAAGAACGCGATGAGGCGCAGAAGAAGAGTGAGGAGGCACTGCAGAAACTGGCCTCGCATCGTAAAGACCTTGAACAGCTACAGTCGGAGAATACGCTCCTTGAGCAGCGAGCCAATGATGCGGAGCAAAAAGTAGCTCTTCTCCTCGACCAAGTTGAGCACTCGGTTGATAACTACCGCCGTCGTAGCCGACAGGTCCCTGATCTGCATCCGGACACGGGTGCTAACGGCGCTGCTATTGGCCATGCTCGAGTCGAGAGCTCTGAGGGCGAGAGCATCTACGGGGCCGCTGGCGGGAACAGCCTGGAAGCTAGAAACAGCGCCGCCTTGGACAACCTCGCAACTGAGCTGGAAACCCTTAGAACTCAGTGGGAGGCTACAAACAAAAACTACCGCCTGAGCACCAACTTTGATTTTGAGACGGCACCGAGCGTGAAGAAAGAGGAGGCACCTGGTGGTGGGCTCGGCCTGAGCGAGAGCCTGGCTGATTGGCGCAAGCGGCTCGACACAGATGATCATCAGGATGACGGGGAGAAGTCCCGTCAAGCTTAATCACAAACCGGTTCTGGATATTGACATGCATTCATGACACAAATATACCCGCCGCCTCATTTAATCTGCCTCGACGCTGGGCTGTTATTTCAACAACGTCTGTACATCCTGCCCACTCGCAAAAGCGAAACGGAGTTTTGGTCATCTGTGGTTACTCCCTGCGTTGTTTTTATGCAATGCTTTCTACCTTTCTGTTCTGGAATCACCGACCCTCCTTTGCCGTTTGAGTTGATATTGGCCTGCTCGACTTCATCAAAACGAAAACCCTCTTTTCCGGCCCCTGTATACTTGGGGCTGGGGGAAGAGGAAGTCATATATTTTCTGCCTTTTCTTTTTTCCTTTTCACCTTTGTCTTCTGACTATGTCAATGTACTATATGAGGAGAACCTTGTTCATTTTTGGTTTCTCATGCGAAAAAGACGACGAACTCTGAGAACACTGGGAGCTCGAACATGGTGGTTGAACTCTTTGTTTTTTCCTTATTTATTATTTTTTTTGATTCCCCACTGGGTGCTGGGATGGGAGATGGGCTCCGGCGAGTGAGCTTTAAATTCGATGCGGGAGACAAACGGCTTGTGGGAGGGTCAATGATGAAATGAAGTGTTTTCTCTGTTTGGTCGAATAATTGATATTTTTTACTCTTGGGTATCCCAAACCCTCGTGGCTCGTCTCTTGTGGATTGTGTGGATGTTGATGAGTGACCTAGCTAATTACGAGTGTTCATGGCTTTTTGGGAGGGACCAATTCTAGTTACATAAGGACTACTTTTATCGCTGAACGCCATTTTAATATGGACCATGAATGGAGGCATACTTTCTGACTCTCGTTCATATACATCGGGTATACACGATATAGTCTAGCCCTCGAAATTAGGCTTTTAATTTCTAAATGCTCTCTTGCCTTGCCGTCCCGCCCCTTTAAACTAATTAAAGCAAACCTAACAAAAACCTGAGTTGTATGCACACAAAATCAACAAGGCATGGAGCATGGTGCCGTCGTGCGCTCACGCGGCAGCGGCCATGAGGCCCTTCTGGATCCTCAGACACCGCTTAAAGTCGAGCTTGCGACCCTCGCGCGGCATGTGCTCACCGCTGGCGATGCACAGGATGCGCATCTTGGGGTCGTAGCGCAGGCCCGTGAGGAGCTTGGGCGTGATGAGGAAGTACTGGCTGGTGTGCTCGCGGCAGGCAATCTCGACCATGCGCTCGTGGACCATGCGCTCGTTGCGAGGGTCCATGCCCTGGTTGATCTCGTCGACAACGCGGAAAGGCGATTGGGCCATGGACTGCAGCGCCATGAGGTAGAAGATGGTTGACACGGCTCGCTCACCACCGGATTGCCGGTGGGCGGTTAGCTGTTGGAGGGTCTCGTTTTCGCTGCTCCTTGTTAGATGATGCTCAGCTAAAATAGGGGTAAGTATGGGCGGTGACAAACCGGAAGCGGACCATGATGTCCAAGGCCCAGGCGTCAAAGTCCTCCGCCTTGTGCACGCGAATCTCGCCCGCGCAGCTAATCTGCTCAAAGTTATAGGCAAAGGCATCGTTGATCTTAGATACCAGCTCGTCAAGCTTTGGTTCCCACTTCTCCATGAGTCCGGCGATACTACGGGTTAAACCCTCAAGCTTCTCGCTGGCCGCTTCCATCTTGCGGCTGAGGCGGGTAATCTCTTGAGCACGACGTTCAAATTCACGCAGGACGTTGGGGTTTGCTGCGTGGATTAGCTCCAGTTTGGCTTCTTCAGCATCAATTTCCATTTGCATCTCCTCTGGATTCTTTCCTTCAGCAAGGGCAGAGAAGATGTCCCTCTTTTCAGGCTCCTCAGCTAGAAGATTGGAGACTTCTGAGGAAAGTTGCCGGCCAGCGTCTCTGGTTCGGGCTGCTTCTTCGGCCGCTTGGCGCATGTTCTCCTTCTCGATCTCAAGGCGTTCCATAATATGGGCATTGCGTTCTTTGAGTCCTTGAATGTCAGAAACCGCCTCGATCTTTCTTATCTCAGCTTCAATGACGGCATACTGAGCCGTCCGGATCTGCTCGATAGACTGTTTGTAGTTGAGGACAAGCTCGGCGCGGCGGATCACTGCATTATCCCACTCATAACGGAGTTCTGCTATGTTCTTGCGGGCATCCCGCATAGCCTGCTCATGTGCGTCTCTAGCACGTTCCTCGGATTCTGTAGCACAATTAGTTCAATGCCCAGGTGTCAAGAAGGAAAAATGTGCTGACCAATCTTTTCCGGCAATGCTTGCCATTTTTGGTATTCTCTTTGGAGACTGTTCTTCTCGCGCTTCAATCGTTCCTATCATCTGGTTAATGAAACCCGGACCTCGTACATACAGGCGGACTTACAATCTTATCGAGAATGTCTGGCTTTTGGTCGTCAACAACCTTTGCCTTTTCTTGGGCCTGTCGAAGTTCTTCCTTGAGAACATCTCTTTCGCCTCGGAGCTCAGTTAGCCGCTTATTCATGTCCGCCATCTCTTGGGTATCGACAGGCTGAGAGGTCCAGAATTTGCCAGGTTGGATGTTCTTGGTGATGGCGGTTATTGCCTGCGGGCCGTATTCTTTGCGGCGCCTAACAGTGAACGACTGTTTCCCGGCGGCCCACTGGTTAACTTTGCCGCCCTTGACTAGTCGATCGTACTGGGCGTCGTTGTGATCTCTCAAAGCCACACCTGATTGATGAAGTCGCTTTTCCGCGCATAGCATGGCAAGAACGGGAGAGGGACCCTCCAGAAAATCAATGGCAAACCCGTCTAGGCCCAAGGCCGTTGCTTCAGCATCACTCACAGGTCGTCGGAAGGCTTCCAGGGTGTGAGCACAGGTTCGGATGACCACTGACAGACTCATGACGCGGTAGAGTTGATCTGTCAGTTTCTTGTAATCATTCTTGGTCTGGGCAGTGAAACATGTAAAGTCATCGCCCTGGAGAAGAGATTGCACTTGGTCGGAATATCGCTCGTCCTTTACTGAGCAGCAAATCATTGGTGGGCCATAGACCTCCTTCTCGAATTGGCCTTGGTTTTCTTTGACCCAGTCCCATCCCGCAGCGATCTCTGGAAAATGTTTCTTCATGAAATTAAGCTGCTGGCCCTGCTGAGTATCGAATGATTCAATATCTGCCTCAACCTTTCTGAGGTTCGCCACGACATGTTTTCCTTTGAATTTGATGGCATCAATTTGGGAACTGATTTCACGGTGCTCAGCTTCCAACTCGCGCAGCTTGTGCTCCTCTCCTCGCTATTCGATATCGGTCAGTTGGAGAATAGGCAAAGTATGATTCCAAAACTCACAATATTACGATTGAACTCGGCTGGGTCAAACTCATCCGGTCTGTTTTTCAAGTCACCTTGCAAAGCAGTAATTCTTGATTTCGACTGAGCCAAGTCTCTCTTTTTTGATTCATGAGTTTTTCGTTCAGCCTCGAGCTTGCTGTCAAAGTCTTTGATATTGTCGGCCGCTTTGGACACATCTTGCGCCAACTTTCCTGCTGCCTCCTCTGCGCGTTTCAATGCATACTTTCTTGCATTTATGGCTAAATCGATTTGTTGAGAATACTCCTGTTTTTCGTTCACGGCAATCAAAGAGGGGCCACTTTCCTCCTCAAGGCGCCTCAAGGATCTCTCGGCCAGCTTTTTTCGCTCCTTAGCAGCGGTATGGAGTGTTCGGGCTTCCTGGTATTTGGAAAGCACAAGAGCCGACTTGAGATTTTTGGCTTGCTCCAGGATCTCTTCACGCTCTCTAAGCCTGTCCACGTCGGCTTGCAGTCCTTGCTGTCGGCTTTCCAGATTTTTCAAAGCATCTGTGTCGGTTTGCACGCTCTCGGCTAGCGCCTTCTTGTCTTTATGTAGATCTTGTAACTGTTTCTGCCAATCTAGCATCTCTTCCGGCGCAGCGGCACGTAGTGTTTCATGTAGTAAATCAACAGGTGTACAAGCGGCGAATTCGACGACTCGATCTTGTGGCAAAAACTGGCAGAGGTTGTCGACTTGGATCTTGAGCTTTCGCATCAATATTTGGATGGTCTTGTGGTTGGTTTTCTTTCCATTCAAAGACCACTCCTGAGAGTTCTGTTCGCGGCGGATTTGGACTCGTACGACAAAATTTTGGCGGTCTTTCGGACGCTTGCAGAGTTCGATCTCGATCGTCGCCGTGTCCTTTCCGTGCTTGACAAATTCCTTGACTGTACCGGCTCGCCCCAGATGTTTTGGACTATATCCCAGGCCTAGACAGATAGCGCAGACCAAGGAACTTTTCCCGGTACCGTTTGGACCGACGACCATGTTTAGGTTGGGTCCCGGGAAGAACTCGGCCTTCTCGTATGTGACAAAATTCTCGACGCTGACCCGGACAATGGCACCTGGCTGGAAGCCATCGGGGCCGGTGGTTGGGATTCTCTTCGGGTTATTTGAACGAGCATTGCTTTCGTCGTCTGAATCTGATTCTTCTACTCTCTGTCGCTTTGGAGAATCAGTTGCTTGTGATGGATCGTTGTATCGAGCCGAGTCGTCGTCGGCATCCTCGCTTTCGGAGCGCCTGCGGCGACGCGAAGAGGATGGCGGCATTCTGCGACTCCGCACACGGTGCAGAGGTAAATGATGGTGCGCGATGCTCTGAACTTGCCGTCAGGGGTTCAGGGCGTGCAGCAAACGATGGTCGGATATGACGAAACCAAGTCGAACAAACGGGATGATGCACTTGCGACGCGTCCAATCGCGCCTGTGCGCGCCGCCTTGTAAATGTGGCGCCGACTTTAAGTGGTGGGGTTGAGCAGGTGCCCTGGCTTGAGGTGGGGCTGCGGGCTGAAGGACTGAGGAAGGAATCTTGACTAGGCGACAATAGAAGATGCGATGAGTCTTTTTCGGAACAAGACATTGGTCAGATGGACGCTGTAGCCTACCTCTGGAGCTCTGTGATTTCCTCCCAGTTGCTAGCCAGTCTGCAGTCTGTCGCGTAGAGCAGCCCAATCTGTTTGATCGCCGGAACGTGGGGCCGATCCATTACAGCGAACTCCCCCAAGCAGACTCCGGGAAATGCCCCCAGCCCCTAAGTTGGAAATGAAGGCGATTGACGGCGAGGGATAAAGTCTGGTCCTACTGAAAGAAAAAGTCAGTTAGCTGCGATGATTTTACTTCCTACGTGGTCCTCGCAGACCATCCATCATCCATCGACCTTGTGCACCAAAGTATTGCAATCCAATGATTGAGTGCCATAACAGGAGTACAGAGCAAACATTTCTGTGATCCAGTTTAAGCCAGTGCCAATGGAATACATCGGACTTCCCCAACAGCAATGGGCTCCTCTAGGCCCATGGATGGCCTTCACCCGCTCACTCTGAAACAAGACTTGGCCCGGCGTGGTTATGAATGAATTGTTAGAGATGCGGCGAACTCAACTCTAGCGCCATTGATGAAAAGGAAGCTGTGATAGAATTTACAGGTCAATTTCAGATGGGCTACTTCGATTGGTCTTGTGTGACATACAGGAAGTCTGGTTAGCCTCCAGAGCAGAGACTGAGCACCAACACCTACGCCAATCAGGGTAGGTAATCTCAAGCCGACGCCTCGTCTGAAATTTCTCAAATCTCCCCTGTGATCCTCATTATTCGGCCTAATTGGTCTGGATTGGTATGGAATACAAAGGGTCACTGATGTCTCAGATGCCAAGTGGGTTGGTGGGCTCAATCGTGACGGATGAAGGAGCCAGTGGTGTAAGTGAAAGACGCTTAGTCATGATGCTACGCAGTGCCCCTTCGCAAGGGGTTCACATTGGACCTCATCCCTTGGAATTTAAATCCACGCTGAATGACTTCATTGCCCAGAATCTTCGAAATAGTGCGTGATTTATTTCTCTGGCAGTCCTCCTTGAATGGAGGAGGCCCATCTTGAGCTGCTGTGTCTAGTCTCGCTACTGGTTGGATACGTGTGACTGGGATTGTCCTCACACATACCTAGGTATAGGCAACTGGCTGGCAAGTTAAAGAAATAAAGCAATAAGTAGATAGCCTGTGTAAGAGGATAACAGACTATTGCCAAATACTGACATGAATTCCGGTGCCCTTGTTATGAGTGGCGCCAAACTAGACAAGGTAGTTTTGGGCCGTCTATATACAACCGCCTAGCATGAAGCCAGCAGCCCTTTCACCCATGCATGACCTTCGTCAGGGGCCTCCAAGAGATTCGATATGTTAAAGCTATGCTGCACCGCTATGCTCCTACCCGCTTTCCACGACAGTCAGCTCCGAGCTGGAATGCATTGCGACGGCTACATGCGCGTGCCGTGTGTCGGCCAATTTCCCCACACCTGGCAGTTGACAGCCGCCGCCTGATGGCAGCTTCCAGATGCCAGTTACTCAAACGTGTTCCAGCTACCATCCTCTCCCTTCCCCAGCCTCGCCAAACCCATATTCCCCCGTAAACATTGCATTCCACGCGCAAAGGCCAGAGGCCAAAGGTCGGCTCCGTCCCCTCTCGATCTTGCCCTTTCCTCATCTGGACCAGTCTCTGTCACTCCTTTGGTCGGGTCAGCTGTGTCTCTGGCCTCTTTTCTATACCTGTTTCTACCCTTTCCTCCTCCCATCGGCAGCTTACAGGCTCCTCAAGTTCACTCGTTCTGATTGTCTTTTCATCCTCGCCTGACGGGTGCCTCTCTTTCTGCTTCGTTTCTCGCTGCCTCAACACGCCCAGTGCCTTGTCGCTCACTTCTGCTTCGTCCGTTTCTCGATTCACACCCGCTTCCGAGTATTATGTGCTGATTTACTGCAACAACCGCAATCATCATGGCGGATACGTTCGTTTCCAACGCCCCTCGCCCTCCGCTTTCCGAGGCATCAAACAGAATCAACTCGACCAGGCCCGGACAGGATGACCCGCAACCAAAGACCCGATATGATCAGTCTCGCGCTCCCCAAGTGTATCAGCCCTACCTCCCGCATTATGGTCATCCTAGCGGCGCTCCTAGGAACCGCGGCCCTCAGCATGGTCCCCAGTCCCCTCCCTCCCAAGGGTATTACGGGCCCCAAGGGCATCATGGATCTCATGGGCCTCATGGACCTAAGAGACACCATGGGCCCCATGGGCCTAATGGCCACCCTCGACCGAATGGGCATCATGGGCCTAACGGGCATCGTGGCACTAACGGGCATCGCGGGCCTAATGGGCATCGTGGGCCTAATGGGCCAAATGCCCCCCCTGGTTCCCACGGACCCCCGGTGTTGAGGCCCCCACAACTCAATGACGAGAAGCACCATTCGCAAAAGTCTCAAGACTCGTCGGCTAGTGACCGGAGCAAGAAGAATTACAAGACTCATATTGGCCCGTGGCAATTGGGCAAAACCCTGGGAAAGGGGTCATCGGCTCGTGTTCGTTTGTGCCGCCACAGCATCACCAACCAGCTCGCGGCAGTTAAAATTGTCAACAGGCGGATGGCGAACCTGGTCCATGATAGCAGCTTGGCCGCCCTAAGCAAGTGGGACAACAGTCTCCCCGAGCAGATTGATGGTGAAATGCGAGTCCCTATGGCTATTGAACGCGAGGTAGCTATTCTAAAGCTCATTGAACATCCGAATATCATGAAGCTCTACGATATTTGGGAAAATCGATCCGAAGTGTAAGCTGCTTTATTCCTACAACAAGAGGGGTTACTAACGCGGATTAGGTACCTGATTCTTGAGTACATTGATCAAGGTGATTTGTTCACCTTCATCAATATGAAGGGTCGTCTGAGCGAGGAAGTTGCCATATACTTCTTTCGTCAGATCATCAGTGCAATTTCCTACTGCCACTCGTTCAACATTTGCCACCGCGATCTCAAGCCAGAAAATATTTTGATCACGGCCGATCTCAAAATCAAGATTGCAGATTTTGGGATGGCCGCTCTTCACCAAACTGACACGCATCAATTGGCTACAGCGTGCGGCAGTCCCCACTATGCGGCACCAGAGCTCCTCAAGAATAGGCAGTATCGCGGTGACAGAGCAGATATTTGGAGCTTGGGCGTCATATTGTACGCTATGCTATCTGCGACCCTGCCATTCGATGACCCTGACTTGCGTGTGATGATGTCGAGGACAAAGAAGGGGCATTATCAAATGCCCGATTTCCTCAGTCGTGAGGCTCAGGATCTCATTCGGCGTATGCTTCAGGTGAACCCAGACCGACGCATCACACTCAAGGAAATTTGGAAGCACCCCCTCGTAGCGAACTATTCGTATCTTGACAATCTTGGGGATACCGATGGTCAGCTTCCTGATACACGAAAGGGTTTCCAGAATAACTCAGTTCCTCTACTCGAGGTCGATACCCAACTTCTACGACAGCTCCGGTCAATGTGGCACATGTTCAGCGAAAGTGATCTCAAACTTAAGCTATCATGTGAGCAGTGAGTACTTCAATACGCAATGAATAATTTGTACCTAACGATTATAGACCGAACGACCAAAAGGCCTTCTACTGGTTGCTGTATCACTATCGCGAGAAACAGCTGGAGGACTTCAAGCCCGAGCTAGTTCATTCTCAAAGTGATTACCATCACCTGAGGCCAGGCGCGTGGAAGAAGAGAATTTTGACTCGCGAGTTTTCTCTACCTCGTCTTAACGGACACGGTCGCTCGATTTCAAAATTCACGGTAATCTCCAACACTGCAGACACAGACCCGGGAGCCACAGTCACGCCACATAGGCCTGCCAGTCGTCGTGGTCCCCCGAAAAGCCATTCTAGGGCAAGTCTCGAACGTCACAACCGGGCAGCAAGCGGATCGTACCAGGGGCAGGTATCACGCGTCCGAAGCGGGTCAGTGGCCCGTCGTGGTCGTATGTCGGTCACTCGGACTTCAACAACAGGTAGACTTCATTCATCCAAGGGCTCGCTGTCTTCTCTCCGCAGCAGTCGCCAGGCAACTCCACACACCCGAAGTCTGCGTCACAAACGAAATGTCGATTTTTCAAGTCTTCGGAAGCGATCTAGTTCCCTTGCCCGCGCCCGCAGTGGTCCCGTTAACGCGGATATGGAACGGTCCCCAACTCCTGAAGTGCCAAGCGTTCCAAGCGGTTTTCTCCCAAAACCATCTGACAAGCCACCAGAGAGGCTTGCGCAACAGAGACCGGTGATAGACTCGCGACATTTCTCAAAAATATTTGGCGAAGAGCTGCGACACTTTAGTAGCAATATTGCCAAAGATTGCGACGATGCCTTTGGAAGTTCTTTGATTGAAGAAGACTCGATTGCGGGCTCCCTCACAGAGTGCGAAAGACAGCACAGAGAACCAACCCCGTTTGCATTTGCGAATGAAGCCCGAGCCGTCACTGTTGTTGAGCATTCTGTCCCAAGACCAGAGATTGCAATTAAATGCCTAAACAATCGGCCGTTGCCTCCCCTCCCCCCACCCGAAACGGAAGCAGACAGCTATGTAGCTCCGATTCCAAGCGATCTTTATCAAATATTGCAGGACGAACAATTTGCTGATCTCCGCCCAGTTCAGGTGGAAACTGCACTTCCCGTTGTCTTGACAAAGCACGCCGAAAGACGTGTCGTTTCTGCCCCAGTCTATACCAACAGATCTAAGCAGACTTCAGAGCTTCCGTCAATCAATGAAGCTTGCATGTCAAACGACAAGGCCCGGATTGTATCGGCCCCTCCGCACACGCCTACCAAAGAGAGAACTGAGCGGGTGAGCGGTATGGACTACTTGAGCAGAGTAGAGAACAGCATTCGAGTTGTGGACTCCCCAGAATCTCAAAGTCCAGTCAAGATGCCAAAGCCCCTGAATGTTCAGAAGAAACCTCTCGAAAGCGAGCCTGGACACATTGTTCAACTCAATTCTACCACTGCCCCCGCGAGCATTGAGCAAGGGGCCGCCTCAAATGTCAATGCTTCCCAAGATAGTCAAGCCTCTACCAAACGAAAGATCCCATCGTGGTTCAAACGGACCCAAAAATCTGATTCCGAAACCAAGAGGGATTCCGTGGACTGGCAAGATTGTAGTTCGACGGTAACGTTGAGCGAAGGCAAGCACAGTGATTCGACGATAGCTGGGGCACAGGCAAAGAGAAAAACGTTCAATTTTCCATTCTGGAAAAGCAACAAGCCTCGAGACTCCAACATGTCAATTGACAGTAAGACGAACCAGGACTGTGTCCAGCAAAATATGCTAATTATTGCAGAATCGAGTGAATTAGACATCAAGGAGAGGCCATCTTTTGAGCTGCCAGTTTTTACCAAAACTATAACGCAAGGGAAGACGGCGACCAGGTTGGATGAATCTGTATCAGGCGGTGTTCGCAATATTGAGGTGAAGCAGAGCTGGCTTGCTCGCCTTTTCCGGGTCAAGCCGGCTACAAGCCACCTTTGTTTGACCATTTCAAGGCGCCGGGCGCGCCAGGAAATTGCGCTCTTGCTACGGGAATGGCGCAAGTATGGCATACGGGGCGTCCAGGTTGACAAGCAGCGCAACATTGTCTTTGGTCGAGTGGCAGCTAAGAATTGTAAGTTGCCTGCTGATTGGGTTCATAATGAAGAGAAGCTGACGTGACATGCACAGATCTCGAGCTCAAAGAAGTGTCATTTGCTGCTGAAGTCATGACAGTTATTGAGCACGGAAAGAAGCACCCGCTTAGTATTATTCGATTTACACAGGAGCGAGGTGCCGCCAGCAGCTTCCATAGAGTGGTTGATATCATCAAGTTAGTGTTTGAGGGGCGCGGGCTTATGGTAATAGACAGGACCAAGGAGAAGATGATGATAAAGACTCTCAACTCATGAGCAGCTTTGGGCGGTCTTGGTTGAGGCCCATTATCCCAAACTGCGGTATTATCTTATCCTTAATGCTGTTTGGATGAGAGGAAACCACCTCTTGTATGGTTTTGCTTTTCTGTTCAGGTGTTGGACAGGAGTTGGATGGAAGACGATGGTTTGGTGCGCCTGGTCTTTTGTGAGCTTGAATTCTTTTTCTTCTTCTTTGCTTCTTTTTTGGGGGTTTTTAGCATCTTGGTGGATTGAAAGGACGGGATAGTACTTGGAGGGGTCAACTTGGACGAGGCATCCACTCGCTTATTGTCTTCAGTTCGTCGTTTGTACTGGTCCAGTCATTAGCTGGCCTATCAGGCATGGATCGGAGGGTTTTTTTTTAATCGCATTGCGATGCGTTAATAGATTTCACTCGTTCTGCTCCATATTCAGATGTCCGGAAGTATGGTGACCATCTCAGCGTCGATGACGGAGGCTCAGATACGCATAGTATCGCAGGCCTCGGCTGCTCGGTCGGCAGGTCGGATGGATGAGACGGAGTACCGAACGCGCTAGATCCACAATGGGTGCCGAACGGAAGCACGTCTCCTGCCATGATCGCCGCGGCGGGCCCACATTACCATACATGGAACGCGCGCATGTAAGTTCATCAGATAATGAGATACTGCCATGATTGACATTGTGTAAAAACTGTCGCCATACGCGGGATCCTGTTCTATAAAAGAGGGAAGCGATAGCTTGTGGGTTATGGCAGCAAGGGAGAGCAAATGGAATGGGACGCGGGGAAGATCTAAGTGCCGCCTGCAAAACAGGCCTAAAACGGCCAAACCCCGGATTCGAGGCATGGCCGCGGAGCCGCAGGGTTCAAGGGAAATGGTATTAGATGGATGTGGGCTATGACTCTTTCTCTTTGCGCCTCTGTTGCATATCAGCATTGGCAAAGCCGAGGGGCGGAATAAGAACACAGCTCGGTCGGTTTCCGAGGGCGCGTGTGGTGTCTCATCTGGCCTGTCGAATGAGCCAAAGTTGCGAAGCCAAGTACCTGGGGTATTGCGGAGTTGGAAATGGGAGAGTTGGGTGGATGGGTGGATGGATGGCTGGGATGCAGCTCGGTCGGCATGTAGTACCGCAGGTTCAGGGGTACTTTCGGAGGTACATGGAAATGGTCCGAGAAAATACACAAAAGTTTGGCGAGATGGCTATGGAATTCAGTGTCACTTTTCTCGGCTGGTTCAGGTAAAAAAAGCCTCGGCATAAGTCATGGGCGCCGGCTGCGGCTCAGGGACGGCACCCTGGCTCCACCTGGAATGAATGCACATGAAGAAAGAGCAGTAGCACATGCTTCTTTTTTGCCCCCTCCTTCCCAGACACACCAGACACCATACATCACGGCACCCAACAGAGTAAGGCCTCCCCAGCGCCAAAACAAGTTACTTGAACTAGATTCACTTTCTCCATCCATCCGAGCCAGGCTGGCGGCTGTCGACCAGGGGTGCAGACGGACGATGGCCGTGGTGTATGTGTGTCTTGTGGGGACACATTGGCGCGACTGTCATGACTGCTCCAGACCGAAAAAAAAAAAAAAAAGCTGTGAGCATGGGGACCCCTTCTAGCTTAGCTGTCTCGGTAAAGTGGTCGGCGACAGGAACGCGAGGCAGAGGTAGCATGGCAATGACCGAGGCTGTCAGCTTATTGGTGGCTAGCCCCATGGTTCTTGGTTGGTGCTGCCCCTCCACCGACCAACGTCATCCATCATGAGTTCATACGGTCTACCCCAGCTTGCAACCTCACAGCGAAGCCCCAATCAAGATGTTCTCTACGGCCGCAGCAAGCCATTCAGGGCGTTGTCGCGGCTGCTGGCGGGGCTCATGCCGAAGCGCAAGTACAAGTGACCGCGGACTTGGGATGTGGGATTGTGGATGATGCATCTTCCCCAGGCCCGGGCGGTCATAGGCCGAAACGAGTGCTCGGTCGTAGTCCGAACCTATGATGCGCGGCTCCATGGCAGCCCTCGGTTTTCCGAGCCATTTAGCAGCCTAGTAAATTATATATATCAACTGCTTGCTCCTGAGTCCATCAAGCTGTTCTGGTCCTCTCTTCCCCAATCTCTTTTCATCTTGATGTTCGACACCGGACTTGGCGATAAGCTATCCAAAACCAGCCACAAACCTCGATTGATCTCCAAAACCGGATCTAGCCAGGTCGCATTCTTCTAACAACCCACGAGACTTACTTCGATTCTCACTGGCATTGCGGTGCCCGACCCGCAGCATCACCTCTCCAAGCTCCTTCGACACGTGAAAGTCTACATTTATACCCATCCTCCTATAGACTTTCCCACCCCTCCTTGTCCATTCCACTTCCTCAACTCCAACAACCTCCCATCTCCAAACCAACTCACAATGGCTTCCACCGAGTCCATCCTCCAGGGCGTCTCCATCAGCGGCAAGGTCGAAGAGGCCCACCGCAAGATCCTTACTCCCCAGGCTCTCGCCTTCCTCACCCTCCTGCACCGCTCCTTCAATGGCACGCGCAAGACGCTCCTCGAGCGCCGCAAGGCTCGCCAGGCCGAGCTGGACCGCGGCATCCTGCCCGACTTCCTCCCCGAGACCAAGCACATCCGCGCCGATGCCACCTGGAAGGGTGCGCCGCCGGCGCCTGGCCTGGTCGACCGCCGCGTCGAGATTACCGGCCCTACTGACCGCAAGATGGTCGTCAACGCTCTGAATGCCGACGTGTGGACCTACATGGCCGACTTCGAGGGTAAGTTGATTTCATATTGTTTTGTAATGCAAATTTCCATGCCAATGGCGAGCTGCCATGAAGCTGGCCGCCGGCGCATCATGCCAAGTACACACGATAAGCATCCTGGTCGAATTGCCGATAAGCTACTCCGTAATGCGACGGACAATTCTGCCGAAGGGATGCAACCCCAACAGGGAAGCATGATTGCTTTAAGCTTTTCCTTATGGTAATTAATGGCAATGAAAATGAAAATGACTAACACGCGGCTTCAGATTCTAGCGCCCCCACCTGGGACAACATGCTCAATGGCCAGGTCAACCTGTACGATGCCAACCGCCGCCAGATCGACTTCAAGCAAGGCTCCAAGGAATACAAGCTGCGCACCGACCGCACCCCTCCCACCCTCATTGTTCGTCCCCGTGGCTGGCACCTCGAGGAGAAGCACTTCACAGTGGACGGCGAGCCCATCTCTGGTTCCCTCTTTGACTTTGGCCTCTACTTTTTCCACAATGCCTTTGAGACGCAGCGCCAAGGCTTCGGCCCTTACTTCTACCTCCCCAAGATGGAGAGCCACCTCGAGGCGCGCCTCTGGAATGACGTTTTCAACCTTGCCCAGGACTACATTGGCATGCCCCGTGGCACCATCCGAGGAACTGTCCTGATTGAGACCATCCTCGCTGCCTTTGAGATGGACGAGATCATCTACGAGCTCCGCGACCACAGCTCCGGCCTCAACTGCGGCCGCTGGGACTACATCTTCAGCGTCATCAAGAAGTTCCGCAACAACCCCAACTTTGTGCTGCCCGACCGCTCTGCCGTGACAATGACGGTGCCATTCATGGACGCCTACGTCAAGCTGCTCATCCAGACCTGCCACAAGCGCGGTGTTCACGCCATGGGAGGCATGGCTGCCCAGATCCCCATCAAGAACGACCCTGTCGCCAACGACAAGGCCATGGAGGGAGTCCGCGCCGACAAGCTTCGTGAGGTCCGCGCTGGCCACGACGGCACTTGGGTTGCCCACCCCGCACTCGCAGGCATTGCCACCGAGATCTTCAACAAGCACATGCCCACCCCCAACCAGCACTTTGTGCGAAGGGAGGACGTTACCATTGGCCAGAACGACCTGCTTAACATGAACGTTCCTGGCACCATCACCGAGGAGGGTATTCGCAAGAACCTCAACATTGGTCTCGGATACATGGAAGCCTGGATCCGAGGTGTTGGATGTGTCCCCATCAACTTCCTCATGGAGGACGCTGCCACCGCCGAGGTGTCTCGAAGCCAGCTCTGGCAGTGGGTCAAGCACGGCGTCACTACGGCCGAGGGCAAGCGCGTCGACAAGGCCTATGCTCTGAAACTGCTCAAGGAGTCGGCCGAGCAGCTCGCTGCCCAGGCTCCCAAGGGCAACAAGTTCCAGCTGGCTGCCCAGCACTTCTCTGGCCAGGTCACCGGCGAGGACTATGCTGACTTCCTAACTACGTAAGTGGACCTCACCATTTCATGATTTCCGTTCAGCCTGCTAACTACTCATCACTAGTCTTCTGTACAACGAGATTACTGCGGCCGGCGCTCCCAGCCCTGCTTCTAAGCTTTAAGAAAATGAAAAAAATTTAACCCAAAAATTGGATATGCGCACGAGGTGTATGGGAGCTTTTCACGAGGACATGTTTTGGATAACGAGGGCTGCTTGTACGTTTCACGGTTAAAGGGCATCATGGTTTCTTTACGCTTCACCATAGTTTGAATGGCGACGAATGAATATTTCTGAACAAAAAAAACGCATATTTATTCATCAATTCGAACGTTTCCAGTGAGAAAAAATTGCCATGTGTGGTCAGAAAAACAGCACAGCCACATATTTTTATTATTCCATACGACGTTTTAACAAAATTACCCGGACCCTTCGATATACGATTCCTGCTTTTCTTTTCCCATGATATATACTACCATAACGACTCCACGTTTGCAAGTGCTGCTGTTTTTGGATGCCATATAGCCAGCTCTGTGTTTGCCCCGGCATTTTCAATCAATGCATCCGCTCCCCTCGATTTCCATACACTGATTGTCACATGCACTTGATCGGATAGGCCTATCAACAGGAGCTCCTTGCATCCTAGTATGGCAAGATTGATAAGATCTGTATCCTTGAGATAGGGCCTTGGTGTTGCATTTGCGGGTAATCCATTGAGGTTTTCCCAAATGAAGTTTTGGAGCCCAATAGTGGGCCGTACGCCGTGTTCTAGGTCCCGGTACCTAGAACGATAGGTGTGGGTAAGGTTGATGTGGCTGATCGGCACCCGGTGGAGGATCAGGCGTTGGAATGAGGGCACAGGGGTGCGGCCATTGTGTCGTAATGTGCCGCGTGGTGTGCGTGTGTGTGGGTATGTTAATTAGTTGATCGATTGATCAGTAGCTTGTTGTGGCCGTGTGCTGGAGACGAAGAGAAGAACTCTTGTCCGTGGCAACCAGTAGTCATAGTGGGATCGAGGGGGGAAGGGCGACACAAAAGCTTCAGTGTTGAGAGGGTCGCGAGGCCGCACCTTGGCAGCGGTGCCGAGTGCGAAGCCAAGGGTATGCCTTTAGCCAAATAAATTCCATGAGAGTAAACAAAAAATATTTACAAGCAATGGCAAGCACAGATGCTGGTGTGTTGCGGTAGGATGGGGTTGACAAGCAGCCATCACTTGATTGCGAGGTCAGTGGATGGTGAGTGAAGAATCAAAAGCCGAGGCTTGGAGGGGTCGAGGAGATTATGTACCAGAGGGTCTGCTTTCGGAGATGTCATGAGGGTATTGTGGGCTAACTACTAAGTTACGGCCATTAAACATTGGGCCATGAAAAATCAGTCACGTTCAAGGTTGAAAAAATGCTGGTTGATGAGAAGAAAAAAATAGCCCAGGTGATAACACCATTTGGGTCTGAATGTGGCTGAATGAATGCCACAGGCGGAGCCAAATACGAGGATGCGATGTGGTTAAGCTTGACCGAAAGGCAATATTTGGGAGGGCGGGCGCTTGGGCCTTTTGCGTCTCTTTCAGGCAATTCGTTGTTTCCAGCGCACCCCTGTCTGTCACAGGCCTCTTGCCTGAATCTCCAACCATCCTGCATCTTTTATCTTGGTACTGACTAAATATACGTCATCATGCTCAAATGCCACGAGGAAGTCTGTGACGGGCAGGTGCAACGGGGACCTAGGACAACGTTTTCCCCTCTTGTAACTCAGCCCCAAATCTTGAATCCTCGACAACAACGACAACTCCAAATTCCGACTAATTCTGTGTCCTCGAAGCTGGTCCTCCGAAACACCGTGTCGCTCCTTTTAGCCAACCCTCGTTCTTTGCGTGTTCTTTGCGTTCAACATTTATCAGATCATCCATTATCTTGTCCTGTCTCTCTACGCCCTTGTCAATCTTTGCCTCCTTCGTCAGCTGTCCCCGGTCTTACAAGTTTGCCTGTTTTATTCCCTGTCGCCCATCATCTGAAACAACGATTGCCAAGCAGGGATTATTCAAGGAATCGATATCGCGCCTGTCGACCTCCCCACTTCTCTAAGCGCCGCCAGTTTGGCTCACGCTCGACGTCACGCTGGGCCTAGTTCCTGAATCCGGGTTATTTGTTCCAGCGTCGCTGCGCTCTATTTCATCTTGTCCTGATAACTCGACTCTCTACCTGAGTAAATCGCACACTATGCATCCTATGGGCTGAAGACTACTTTGAATACTTTTTGTCCAGTTGGATCTGAGGCTCTCTGAGACCCCTTGATTTGGATCCAAGGCTCACTTCACCATCGCCGCTCATTTCAATCATAACGTCTCATCCGCCAACTCGTTTCCCCTACTCGCGTCATGGTACATATATCGAACTACCGGCGCAATGTACGCTTATTTTCACTTTACCGACTAATAGTCCTCGTATTGGCTATCGGCCTGCTTTCCCAGGGAGTTGAATCGGATGGGTTCCCACAGTTTCAGCGCAGCCCGCTCAGGCCTGGATTTGGGCCACGAATCGGGGTCCCTAAGAGAGACTTGGAGGATTCAGACGATTGGGGCGGGAAGATCCCTCTCGTCATCACCAACAAGTGTGATAGCACCATTTGGCCCGGAATTGCAACTCAACATGGCCAAGGTCCTGGGACTGGAGGATTTGAACTCATCACAGGGAAGAGCAGGAGACTTTGGGTCAGCTCAGACTGGCAAGGGCGCGTTTGGGGCCGCACAAACTGCACCGTTAATGGAGACTCATGCTCTTGCAAGACAGGCGACTGTCTTGGAAAACTTGACTGCGAATTCAGTGTAAATCGAGCCATTCTCATTTGTTATAGCACGACCTGACCTTGAATAGGGCGAAACTCCTGCGACTCTTGTTGAGTTCAACCTCGCCGGCGGCGTGGACAATAAGCAGACATTCTACGATATCTCCCTAGTCGACGGTTACAACCTCCCTATGGGCCTCAGGTTTATTCCCTCCAAAAATACGTCAGATATCCCGCCCAACCTAACCAACTGTGCCTGTATCGCAACACCCGGGTGGCTCTACACCGAAGCTGATACAGGCACATGGTACACTAATTCGACCTATCCCGTTCCCCTAGAAACCGCGATTAACAATCAAAGGGCCAGTCGATGGTGTCCCTGGCGATTGCTTGCCTTTCCTCCCACTAAGCCTGGAGATGGAATCTACCCCTACCCGGACGACATGATTCAACGACCCGAATTTTCTCCTTGCAACAGCGCTTGCACCGCATCTGGCTCAGATAAAGACTGTTGTGTGGGCAAGTATCACGACCCAGACATTTGTCGCCCATCGGATTATAGCCGGGCAGCAAAAAGGATATGTCCAGATGCTTACAGCTATGCGTTTGATGATCAGAAATCGACATTTATTATTCCCAAGGGTGGCGGGTGGGAGGTGACAATTTGTCCCAAGGGTCGCTCAACTAACATTTTGCGTCAGCTGGGAAAGGAAATGTCTGAACTCGGCAGCTCGGGAAAGTTATCAGACCTGGCTATGAGGCGGCTGAAGAACGTCACCTATATCGAAGCTGACAAGTCTGCTGCGTCTGGTCTCAGGCCAGCTGTGGCTGTGTTGGTTTCAGCGATGGGGATGGCGGGGGCCTGGTTACTTTTGTGATGAGAGACGGTACCAAGATTGATTCCCGGTGCACTTTTTCTTTTTTCCTTTGTCTTGAGGATCAAGGCAGGTTCCTAATTCCTCTGTTGGGTTTTTTTTTGGGTTTACATATCTGGTTCAGCATTGACAGACAAGTACATCGAATATCATGAGCGAGAAAGTCATGATGGGCAGAAGGTATGTCTGGCACAGATTGCTTCAACCGGACATTGAATAGAGCCCATCCTCGATCAACCTAAATAAAGAATTGTGTATTCGTGTCTGCCATTGTAACGGCTCTATTGCTCATGTGTCATGATCCGCCGCTCGCTGAATGCGACGGAGCCTCGTTTCCCAAGTCGATGCCATGTGTAAGCACAAAACGTGTGTGTACGCCGCCTTCTATTGTCCTTGTCTTTATCTACCTCTTCTTCTCCTTTCTCCTCCGCTCCCACTCGGCGCGCTCCTCGTCGTCGCTCCCGCTGAACTCAGCGTCGTCGTCGCTCTCGTCGTCAGCGGGCTGAACTTTGCCACCCGCGGGGGCGGCGGAGGAGACGGGGTCGGCGCCGATGAAGTCGCTTGCGTCTGTAAACTCGTGCTTCTGGATGAGCTCGCGCAGTTTGGTGTTTGTGGGGTCGACCAGCTGGTAGGCCGTCAGGCGGGCCTTGTTCTTAACGCGCGGGTTGGATCCGGCCTCGAGCATCATCTCGACGAGGGCGTAGCCAAACTCGCGCTGGGCGGGGGGCTCGCTGTTGATCCAGCGGACGGCGGTGTGCAGGGGGGTGTCGCCGTCCTGGCGGTTGACGGGGTCGCACTCGAACTCGGGCTGGTCGAGGAGGAGGTCTATGATTTCATCTTTTGGAGGGGGAAGAAGTTAGCTTGTTTGGCTCTTTTGTATTCCGTTTCATCATCTTTTTTTTTCTCAGAGTATCCTCATGTTGTCATGACCAAGGAAGGTGAGATATAAGGACACCCTGACTGGATACGAAGCTTTTTTTTTTTTTTTGCGAAGAGTGGATTCCTGCGTAAAGGAAGAAAAGAACGTACAGTTTCCGCGAGAGGCTGCTTCGTGGTAGAGGTGGTTGCCCATGACGGTGGTGGTCTGGTTGAGCAGCTTTGAGATTTCGTCGTCCGACTTGTCCTCGAGGCAGTCGTTGAGGAGGTCGGTGTTGTTGCGGCGACAAGCCTCGATCAGGAGCTCCTTGACCGAGGCGCCCTGCGATTGCGCTGTGGTTTTAGTTCCTTCTTCTCTTGGTCGTGACGATGTGCGCTGGGGAGGGTTGAAAAGCATACATCGTGCTCCTCTTCGGCAGCCATTGTTTTTTTTCGATTTCGTATTCTTCCCCCCGTGTCTAAACGTCTAGTGCACTGGGAATCGCGGGGAGGAGGAGGAGGAGGAGCGGGGTATTTAGGGGTCCTTGGGGGCGAAGGTTAAGAGAGAGAAAGAGTATTGGAAGGGGTAAGTAAAAGAAAAGAAAAAGGAGAGCGGGAGCAGAAGGATCGGGGTCAGGCGGTTCCTCTTGGAAGGAAGCCAGGGAGGGACACGGTTGACCCGAAGCACGAGGTTACGCAAGGCCGGCGCCGGTGGTCGCGGGTTTGGGTGAGAGGAGGTGGCAGTGAAACAGACGCTTTGAGAGACGGTTGATGAGTGGATGTGGTCGAGGTGGAGGGGCACAGGCGCCCATTACAGCGAGGCTGGCGCTAAGCTCAAAGCCATGATGCACGCCGCCCCACCTTGTCCGCCAGGCTGGATATTTTTTCTTCGGCACCATCACAACCGTTGGTCACGTCGTCGGACGAACACCAGATACGACCCCGGATCTAACGCTCCAAAACATATTCCTTCCTCTCTCAACCTCTCTCTTCTCTCAACTTCTCTCGACCCTCAACCGCAGCCATGTTGCTCTGTAAGACAGCACTCCTCCTCTCCTCTCACCTCCCCTCCAACCCGTCTTCAACCCCTCCCCTCCAGCTAACCAGCCCGCCATACATTCAGTCTGCCCCCATTGCGCCAACATTCTCACCGTCTCCCTCACCAACACCCGCACAAACCGCCTCGAGTGTCGCACATGCCCCTTCGAGCACCACATTACCGAGCCCGTCTTCTCGCGCCGTACCTTTGAACGAGTCGAGAAGGAGGACATCTTTGGTGGTCCTGGTGCCTGGGACAATGCGCAAAAGGGCAAGGTCCAGTGCCCTGCCGAAGGCTGCAACGGCGAAGAAGCCGCCTTCTACCAGGTCCAGATTCGAAGTGCCGATGAGCCCATGACGAGTTTCTTCAAGTGCATGACGTGCGGGCAGAGATGGAGGGAGAACTGATCTTTCTATTTGGCCCCAAAACAAAAGACGAAGAACAAAACGATTCGAGGGTGCCATTTTTTTGCTTGCGCGAGGAGAATGGAGTTTGCGTCTATTTTGCATTTCTCGGGAGACTTAGATAAAATCAGCTTCAGGCCGGTAAAAGCTTTGCCTATCATCCCACACCGGATGTGCCATTTTCTTTGGCACGGATATTAATGGTCGGATTCGTCAAAGTCCTTTTTTCTTCTTTCTTTCGTAAACATCTGGTTCGTAGTTCGTGAGTCGTCAAAAGACGCGCGTTCCCCAGCGCACCCATTATTCGCGGTGCCACTCCACCGACGCCTTCATGCCCTCCTCCATCAAGCGCTGCACCACGTCTGGGCTCATGATCTGCTGCCGGAACGTCTCCTGCTGTAACAGCTCGAGGTGGCGCAGGGTCGGTCCCGGGTATGTCAGGTACTTTAGGTACGGCGGCTTGCTCCAGTACTGGAGGTAGGCGAGGTAGGCGACAAAGGCGGGCTGGTTGAGGAGCTTCTGCGACGCGAGGTGGTTGAGGTAGAATGGGTTCGCGAGGGATTGGACAAACTGTGAACAAGGAAGGGGGCAGAGGTTAGCCGGCCGGGAAACAAAATACAAGATGGGGGCGAGCGCCAATGCTAGACGTACCTCAAGCTCAATCTCGAATCGCGAGAAACCGCCGTACTTGGGCTCGTTGTCGGCTGGCGCAGGCACAGCGGGCGGAGAGCCCATCTCAACATCCGGGGGCGCGTCGGTCGCCATGTTTGATGCCGGGAGATGGTGGGCGATTGCACGCTCGGAGATGATTCTCGTGGTGGTGCAGACTGAGCTGATGAAGGTGGGAAGTGGTTGATGCGAGTGCGTTGTGTACCCGCGTGTGCTTGCTTAACTATGGTGAGGTGTGTGAAGGTGCTGATGAACGGGGAAGGGGCTAGGCTGTCTTAGTAAGGACAGACACCTTGTATCGGCGGCATTCAAAAATCTACAATCAAGGTATTTAGACCCATTGGTTTGTATGAGTATCTTGAAGCCCATGCTAGTGAGAACTTGACCATGGTAGTGCAGCCCTACTACTTGCAAAAATTTTGTGTAAATCCTCTTGAAATTATGATTTCAGATACCACCATGGGTTGGAACTGGGCCCTTGAGGCTTACCTACCTAACTAACATCATGAGAACTCAATCCAGCGCACGGGGTCCAGACCCACTCGACGTCACTCGAACGCATCAAGGTAAACACAACTCGGATGCGCCAGTGTTTCCTCTGATTTATATTGTGCTGGATATTTGATTAAAGCGGAGATAGAATAAACAGTTCATTTCTAACATTTCATCCTAAGCTACACAATTGTCATTTTCAATGAAAAATGTTGTAATTATCATCATAACTTCTGGGTAAATACAGTGCGAGCCCTTGTATTTAGTGCTCCGCAAACACTGTGAAATACGCCTCTATTGAGACCTCCAAAGAGCAATTGAGACGGGAGCAGGTGGTTGAAAGCAAAAGGGATGTTGTATTTTAATCTTGTCCTTGTAAACTCAAGACACTATGCAATGATATAAATGGAAAAACTCCAATTTACTCCTTCGAACGAGAAAGTAATGCACGATGGTGCCACTTTCAGTCCGCATTTTGACTTACACCGAACCAACAATAATAAATCAATCTACAATCGATACGTTATCCAGTGTGTTTTTATTCAATCTATCCAAGCCTTACTATCCATCCCGTCATACCATAAGCCGAATTATTTGTCATGTCGAAAAAAATCCCTCCATTAAAAAATAATCACCTTGCCCAAAAAAAAAGATTAAATCACGTATTCCAGAGTATCAATCGTAGAAAAAAAAACACAAAACCCAAACTCCCGGCTCTTGCCAGTGGTGACCATTTATCCACAGCACAGAATCCATCGTAATCGTAACCAATCCAACAACATACAATTCGTTGGTCGAGATGAAACTTTTTCTCCCCAGAACTGCGCCCCAACTTTGGACTAATAATGGTTTTAGTTCATGAGTTTTTCATCTTCTAATCTTGCGAGCATCCACAGTTTGAACAAGCCTGGCCCAGTTCGAGAACCATGATGCCTGCATAGGTTCTACTGGACGTTGACAAGTCCTTGGTGGAGGCTCAACAAAACCAGCCAAGGTAACAAGTTGCTTTGCAGCATACTTGCCAAAGCATGCTGTTTGATGCTCTGCCTAACAGCAAAGCAGTCTGGTAGCAGTCGGCTTTGGGGCGGGACGGCCTCGACCTCGTTCATCAGGGGGCCAGGTGCAGGTTTCAGCACAGTTGACCGCCGTTTGTTGTGTTTTTCTTTTCACTTCGGCGCTCTCCTGTTGCGCTTGACTTCCCAGCCTGATTCGCTCCAACCCTCCCATTGGAGATCAAAAGTAAGAATCCTTTCGACCAGGACCCATCTCATTCGGTTCTCGCACGTGCGACTTCCTTTGACCTTTTCCTCGTCCACATGCCATGGAAGAATTCGCACCCACTGCTTGCCATCTGCAGGTGCTTTGTATTTTCCATCGATGAAAGTGACCTTGGAAACCATTTTGCTGCGTCCCCTGTTCAGCTCGTGGCAGTCCGCCTTTCCGCATCGACCTTCGTTCATGACCATCTTGGCTTCAGGGTCGTCCAGGTCCAGCGTTGCCATCTCAATAATGTTTTCGTCGACCCAGTATCGAAACTGCTTGGCGAGCTCTCTCAGTCGCACTTCGTATGGAGCCTTGGTGTCCACATGAATCATCCATGCTGGGTCGATTTCTCCGACCTTGACGATCCAGAGATCCTCCAAATTTGGAAACCAAAACCTGTCAAACTCAATCTTCCCAAAATCTCGTTGACGATAGCATGCAGAAAGGTAGACCGAGTAGTGGTAGGGCCCATCCACTCGCCCATCGTCAGGGAAGCAGTCCCAGTAAGCTAGCCTCTTGATCCGGGGGGCCAAGCTTTCCAGGTAAGGGTCAGGGGCTTGGTCTGAAATCTTGTGATCGCAGACAAGAATGTCTTTAGAGAAGTCAAAATAAGATCCGTGGCCGATCGGCTCGTACCCTTGTCTTGTTTCCGTTCGCGCCTCTACGTTGAGCTGAGTGACGCTAGGCAAGGGGTAGAACCGTTCTTTTTGAACCAAGTCGCCAAACAAGACGATCCGGGGCTCAATGGCACGGGACCAGATCTTGAGGCGCAATTCAGTTGGGAGCAAGCCAAAGTTGGCCATGGCGGAAGAGCTGGGAGGCGACGGGTCTTTCTCGTTGCCGCAGGCGAGGAGGGGCTGGACGGGATTCATATTTTCTTCTTCGAGGCCAATGGGCGAGTACACGTCTCAGACAGTCCAACTCGAATTGACGCGAGATGCTTGACCAAATTCTCATCGAGCAAAAGGGACCCGAGCAGCGGTTTTAATCCCACGTCGACCATGCAAATTCTAAGGCAGGGGTTTCGACAAAGACGGAAACGGTGACATACATGCTGGGGGGGGTGTGGACAGCCGTTTGCGGCATACCCGGGGGCGGGGAAAATAATGTTCCCTGTGAAGCCATCGTGGGACGCAGAGATGTTGATACTGTGCCACACCCACCCCAAAACCGGGATGGTTCACCGACACCGCTTCTAGCGGTTCGATAGCGGCATGACCAGTGTTGTTCCCTCGGTCAGATGGCCAATTATCGAGCTCTCCAAGGGAGAAAGTGGTGATGAGACCAGGGTGAGGCGCAGATTGTGCAAGACGTCCAATGGACGATCACACGTATCGGGTATTTCGCGCCTCTTAGCCCTCGTGTAAAAAGCAAAGATGGGAAGCGCCACGCCGTACCCCCGGTCGCCGACATACGCCCAGGTTCTGAGATGTTTTGCAGGCTCGCTGTCCCCGTGTACCGTGTTGGATGTGCGGTATTGGTTTTGTTCGCGATGACGTAGGTTGCCTGCCGTTGACCGAGCATGCATTGCTGCTATACATTGAAGCTATGTCCCCTACCTTGAGCTCACCGGTGCGGGATTGTGAAAATCCTCGCCCCTTGCAATGGTCTGATGTGATAGATTACTGCCAGGCTATCCTAGGCGGTGGCTGCTGCGTTGCATGGGGGATACGCGCCAACCGCCCCAGACGAGGGAGGCAACGCTGGAGCAGGCGACATGACTTGACTGTCTGAGAGGGAAGGGCCAGCACCGGGGCGGAGGTTGGCACGCTGGCGCCAGGGGGTGTGCTGGGGACCCGGGCCCCACGAGCACTGGGGATTTCGGGGGGAGAAGGGAGCTGGGATACCTCTCGACTCGCTTGCAATTCTGCGTCATGTCTTGGGCATGCGAGCTGAACTGAGGGCTACATGGTCCAATGCAATGGCTTAAACATTGAGTTTGCGCCCTTGCAGAGGTCCTTAAGAGGGTCGAGGCCCGAGGCCCGAGGCCGTTGTGATTGCGAGCAGCATTCCTGCATCCGATTCGTAATGTTGAGGCTGCAAAGGTCAGCGCCCAGCGCCAGCGGGACAGGGACGAACTGAAGTGAGGCGGAAGGGCGTCAAGGGATGCGGGTAGCCCCGTGAGTGGACCAAGCCAAGTCAAGGCGGGAGGGGACGCGATTGGTGCCGCCTGACCGGTTCCGGGAGTCCCCAAGCTCAAACTCCCTGTCTGAAAGGCGCCTGATTGGCAGGTCGATCTGCGTTCCGGCAACCTTGGAATTATTCGAGATCGGGTCGACCGCCATCAGAGGCACGGGAAGCCCGGCCCAACAGCCGGATCGTAGCTCTGATGCTTGAGTGGCCCGTGAAGATACAAGTTTGGCCATATTGTCGTCTCGAACCCGGTGTAAATTGCCGGACCGACGGACAAGGTTCTGCGAAACGGCAAAAAAAAAAAAGTCAGGGTCATCGAGATTTTTTTTGATTTGCCAGAACCCGGCTGCCACAGCCGGCCGGGGGCGTGCAGGCGTGGTGGTATCAGTGCAGTGTGACAGATTGCCCCAACTGCATCCTCAAAGCTCTGGGCCTCGGATGGGACTGGGAAGAGAGATGGCGGTCGCCATTCTCTCATTGCCAAGACGCACGCTGACCAAGCGAATGAATCATGCAAAGGTACCTGTCTGTGTCTGCGGGACAAGCCTGGCCCCTTAGTTGCCTCGTCCCGGCTTGACGGGTGCCGTGTCTGCACCACGTTCCAATGGCAGGTCTCGCCTCTCGATCCGAGCAGCAGGCAAAGCAAGTAGCTACTATAAAAGTACCGGTAGCTCTGGAGCAATGGATTGGTGGGCTCGGGTCTGACGGAAAAGTGGGCAAAGGCTGAATGCAGAGTCCCGTCCCGTCGTCATTTATTCCTTCAGCTTGCAGGGTTGATAAACTCAAGGTTATGTCCACCAGAATGCAGTGTCATGCTGTCGGGCACGGGAGAGACAATGGATGGTCGGCCGGACCGGTGTGCCTGCCTGCCAGCGGCGAAAGATGAGATGGCTCGTTCGACGTTGCACAGCCATGGGCATCGTGGAGGATTTTGTGTGGGGGGGAGAGTCATGAGGCTTTCCTGGACAGCACCAAACGATGTCGCTGTGATGATAAACGAGAGTGTGACGAGACAGGGTTCGAAGCAGACGTCTGCTGAAGGCCACCAACCAACAGAGAAAACGCCCCACCAGCATGTCGACCTGGGAATCTTCAGCACATGCTTCGTACACCGCAGCAAGCAGCTTTTTCTTTTTTCGCTCTGGCGGGTCACGGCGCACCTGCGCAGAGACAGATGCAGAGGAATCCCCATGCTCCTCCCGCGCAGATGATCATGTATCCTGCATTGCAGCACGCATGGTGTGTCGGCGATTCCCTCGAGGAGGTGATGGTCATCTACTGGTTCATGCGCGGCCGCGGGTGATGCATCACGAACGGCTCTTGTCGACTCAGCACCGTCCGAGAGCCAACTCGCATGTTCGCACGGGAGAAGTCTAGCGTCGCCGCTGTTGTGGCAGCTGAGACTCCACGGGCGGCGGCGGCGGGAACGCGCCTGAACAGACGCGCCTAACTAGTGCGATCTGACCCCCTCCGCAGGCGCTCGCCAGCACCGTGGGCTGCCACGCCCACTGACACACGCCTTAGCCGGACCACTAGAACCTAGGCAATCGGCCCCACCAACAGCTTGCATACACATCATCACCACCCTCAACATCCCGTGTCCGCTGCCTCTGCATCATCCCAGCTCGACGCTCCTTGGTCGCTGTCCCCGATCACGGCCGCACACACCTCCGATTGCCGTGCTTCGCCATCACTCGCTTATCAATATCCCCCATCACCAGACTGCCACCGTCGCCGTCGCCGCTGCCAGTCGGTAAGGCCTCCAAGGGCCCCAAAAAACCGGATTCAAGCAATGCCCTCGCCCACAGACGACGAAACCTCGTTCCCCTCGCTCAATACATCCTCGTCGCTCCACGCATTCGGACGCTCTCACCTCTCCCCCGACGATGCCTTCGTCTCTCCGCCTCGCCGTCTGCGGAGCGAGCGCAGTCGGAGCCGCAGGCGCAAGCGCCCCTGGAAGAAGCTGATGTGGGTAAAGCAGTCATGTACGGCCGGACTAGCTCCTGTTTTCTCATTCAACCAACTAATTCCCTCCCAGACCCGGACAATTACACAGACCAGGCAACTTTTCTCGAAAACCTGCAACGAAACCCGCGACTCAAACCGTACGACTTCTGGCCTCTTGTCGCGGATTCGACTGTCATCCTGCAACACGTCTGCTCCGTCATAATCTTCATCGTCTGCTTTGTGGGCATCTTCCAAGAGCGTGTGTCTCCAGTGTCTGTAACAAGCTGGAGCAGCGGGGCTACGTTTGTTGGGTGGATTCTCTGGGAACGATGGTTGTCCCAGGGCGAAGACCAAGACGATTTGGGAGGGGCCAGCAGCACATTGACGGGGAGAACAGCGGGGACGAGACGCCCGGGACGTGCAGGCAGTATCCGACGTCCCCCTCCGTTGCGGGTTGACTCTGTGCCGTCGACTGCCGGCACCTCGAGAGCTCCATCTGCGGCGAGCTCAACAACCAATTTGCAGGCGACAGTTCGGCGTCCATTCAACATATCGACAACGTCATTGGCATCGCAAAACGGGACAGGCATATCCCACACACCTCGAGCGAGCCAAGAACATCTTCCTGAACTCCCTCCCTCATTTCCTATCGAGGAGAACCGTGCTCACCAGAGGCTCGAAACTATCAAATCTGCCCTGCTCATTTACTGCACACTCCTTGGGCTCAGTCCTATTCTCAAGTCGCTTACACGATCCACCTCAAGCGACAGTATCTGGGCCATGTCGTTTTGGCTGCTCGCAATTAACATATTCTTCAATGATTACTCTGGTGGGGTGGGTGCCAAATTCCCGGCCTCCTTGTCTACGAATGCCGCACTCATGGCCTCGACTGTGCTGGCCAGCCGGTTGCCGTCGACCAAGGAGGTCTTTAGCCTGACACTTTTCAGTATTGAGGTGTTTGGACTATTTCCAGTTTTTCGGCGCTATGTACGGCACCGCAGCTGGAGATTTCACGTGCTGTCGTCTATCCTGCTTGTTCTCGGCGCAGGGCTTGGGGTGGGCTTAATTTTGAGCGATCCTTTGCCGACGGGAGGATGGTCATGGAAAAGCGGCTTTGTGGGCATGGTTGTAGGAGTCCTCATTGCCGTGCTGGCCACGGGAGGCTGCAGCTGGTGGCTCATTGGAATGCAAAAATATAAGAACGAGATACGAGGACCATGGGATCCAGCAAGGCCTATCATTATGAGCAGGCCTCGGTGGGATGATGATTCATAGATACATAAAGACCATTTTAATGTCTAATTAGCTCAAGCCATAATGTCTCCATTTTGTCGTTGTGCCCTTTTGCGTGAATTGGGAAACTGGTCTACGATTCGAGACATGCAATGTCTTGGCCTTATGATGATGTGCCGAGCAAGGGAAGATGCCAAAAATCAGGTCAAGTATGTGAACACAGTTTCATACAAATCAGAGCTCCAATCCATGGAGATATCCGAGTCAATGGACATGTCCGATCTCAGACATGCTGCTCAATCACGGCGGAATCGGGTAAATTGTGCTTGCTTGGTAGGAGACGCTGTTTCCTCTGTACCGCTTCCAGATGTTGCCGAAGGATGACAGAAGTCTCTCCTGACACGTCATCTTCTCTCACCACTCTGGCCAAGAAGGGAAGCTCGCGCCAGGCCAGTATATTCAACCGGCTTATGAGGGCACAAACTGGGCTTTGCCGCCCTTAGGCAACGATGACATGGCCCGCCTAGGGGATCTGCCAGGGTTGCGCCCACCGAGGAGATCCCACCTCGTTTGCGGAGTAGCCAAAGCTTGTTCGGACGCGATGCACCCTACCTTCTTTGCCTGGTTTAAAATAAAATAAAATAAAAATAAGAAAAAAAAACATGTCCATTAATTGATCTTGACCGGCAATTGGATGCAGGAAATACCGGTCGCATATCAGGTCGCCCGGGCAAAACTGTCAGCGCGCCCAGACAGGTGGTGCCCCTCCCCGTCCAAGCCCCCCTGCTCCTTGCAAGAGCTTAAAAAGAGGGCTGGGCGTTTCGGCACTGTACATGTACCCCCGGTGCGTCTGGGCCGTTGGCACACCCCGGGTGACGAGAGTAGAAGATCAACACGAAGTTGGTATGCGTAAATGAAGGTGACAAAGAGGTAGACAAAAAAAAAAAATGACAAAATTGAACCATGGCAAAGTTGCGGCATGAAACCACCCGCCAAATCCAGTCCGGCGCCCTGCGGAGAGACTCGAGATTTGAGCTCTCAGGTTCCGGGGTAGTGCATGTGGTAGTGCATGTGGTATCTGGCACATTGAATCAAGACAAAACCCGAGGAAACAAACTTGACCAAGATGGATGGATAGGTGTGCCATGTAGCAATGTTTGTACTGTGACGGTTTTCTTTCGGGTTTCTGCGCACATTCCCCCCCCTCCCTTCGTATTCTGGCTGTAACGGCTCGCAACCATGTCTTCCCCTCATCGATTGGCGCTCCTGCGCTCCTGCGGGGACTCCGTTATCACTAGAGATGGCGTCTCGACGACTTCAGTACTTTCCACATTGAGTATATGGGAAAAGCCGCCTTTGTCAGCATTTGGTGCACTGCAGGAAAAGCACTGCATGAGTTCCTGTGAGTACGGCAGCAGCCAATCCCCGTAGATGCTCAATTGGTCGTGCCTCGTGTTTTTTGTTTCTTTTTCAGGTGCCGTTGTGTAATAGGAACGGGCATGGACGCTCCACGTGCATTGACATGCAGGTTTTCCCACGAAAGTGCCAGAACGTCCCAGCTTTGAAGCCTTCTCATCAACCAACTAGACGGGAGCAATTTGCAAATTTCAGCCCCAACCATTCCGCATGCCGGCATTGAATCAATCGGCTGAATCAGTGGGTGTCGAGAAAAGTCTACAACTCCCGGGCCAGAACCCCCAACCATTATCCCAAAGCGGACCAGTCAATGTTACCATCAAAGTCTACGCTATTAGCACTCTACCCTGGTTCCCTGGTTAGCAAAAAGTATGTTGCTATAGCCAGGAACAGCCGTTGGGAAACCGTAACTTGGACCTGGTCACCAGCCCAGAAATGAAATTCGCTCCCAATCGCGCGAGTCGCAGCCACTTTCGTCACGGCCAGAGTCCTCCCAAGCCTTGGAATACTGCCATTGGTGAGATGCGCTGTCAGATATCCAGAGCCCGCCAACGCACAGAGGCTTTGCTAGTCTCTGAGCTATCGATTCCAAAGTGCAAGCGAGGTGGTGTTAGCTGTATTTTCTCACTGTCCCTCGCCTCACAACACGAAATGCGACCCGTACCGTTTGAGCCTTTTTCTCTCTTGTGTCTGGCAATTTCGGATTCTCGCTCTCGTTCGGGTCCGGTGAATGAAAAGGTTTTTTTTTAACCGTGGTTTTAGACCCCCGTCGATTCAATTACGGATACAAATGAACTGCGCCTGGACAGTGGCGTGTTCTCGCCGCACACACTCGGTACAAACATCAGATGGTTCCCCCCCTTGTCGACTCTTTGCGCTGTTTGTCCGCCCAGATGATCACCAACTGGGGGTGGGAGGGGATTCTACCCCATTCTCCTCTCTGCCTTGTGGGCCTGTGCCTGGAGTAATTGGGAAGCGAGCCTCCGCTCGGTAGCGAGATCCGACTTGTGTTGCAAAAACAAGGAAAAAAGGACAAAGCAAAAGCAAGCAACCCTTGAAGAATATCCGGTACGTGTGCTAACTAACTTCCTAATTGAGTTAAGACCTTTAAGAAATAAAAGAAAATTAAAACAAAAAAAAACAAATACGATAAATGGGCACATTGTCCAATGCACCAAGAAAAGCCTTAGCTCAAGTTCTCGCCAATGATGGGCCCAAACTCAAAGTGTCCATCAGCCTCAACGGGAAAACGGCACTCAGTGGCCGGGAGACTTGGCCAAGCGTGTATGTTGTCAGACTGCCACACGCTGATGTCTAACCACACGTGGTCAAAGCCCATCGTGTCCGAGCAACAGTCGTATTGGCCATTTCGTCTTTCAATCGATGAAGAGGGAAAAACACACGCCCAGCTCATGTACTGGTACCCAGAGGCCACAGCACGATGCGAGAGGCAGACTTGGTTCAGTACCAGAACCAAAATTATCTAACCCCCGCAAACAGAGACGTTATTTGGCAGTTTTGGGTCCACTGACGAGTTCTGGGGGTGTGGTTGCCCCTCTCTTGACCCCCCTGGAGTTGTGTATGAGCCATGTTCCATGCTCCCACGTTGGAAGCCATGTACCGACCACCCGATATGGCGATACGGGACTACTCCAAGTCGGGTTGTTTTCCTGGGCACTCGTCCACCGGCTATTTCTCTTTTGGCTGCATACTAGGATGTGCGAGATCAGAAGAGGCTGCATGTATAAAACCCTTCCTTCCTCCCATCCTTCCCCCCGGACCTCGTCTGCCAAGCTTTTTTCTTTCAAAGGGGACCCATCTCTCACTCTCTCTCTCTCTCGGATACTCGCTCGATATTACTTAATTAACCACACAATCGTTTTCCAACACCTCGCTCTCTACCCAACGTTATACTCGATCTTCCCTCGATAAATCTATTCAAGATGAAGGCTGCTTTTGTTCTCGCTGCCGTTGTTGGCCTTGCCACCGCCGCTGATCTCACTGGCGTTCCTGCGTGTGCTGTAAGTGAATGATCAGAACCATCAGCTCAAATCACACATCAACTGACATGCCCCTCTCAAAGACTACCTGTATCCAGGATGCTCTGCCCAAGGTTGGCTGCTCCCTTACCGACCAGGCCTGCCAATGCAAGGCCTCCACACAGGAGCAACTCGTCAGCGTTGTCGGCCCTTGCTTGATCAAGTCCTGCTCGGCTTCGGACCTCGCCAAGGCTCAGAGCGCCGCCACCGCCCTCTGCGCCGCCTACTCGGCCACGGCCTCCGCTGGCACTCCCGCTGCTACCAAGGCCACTACCGCCTCGGCCGCTACCACCCCGGCTGCTGGTACCAAGACCGCTGCCACCAAGACCGCTGCCACCAAGACTGCCGCCTCCACTCCTTCGGCCTCCAGCTCCAGCTCCAGCTCCGCCTCCGGCTCTAGCGGCAGTAGCTCCGAATCCCAATCCGGCTCCTCTGCTGCCTCCAGCCCCACCACCACCTCCAACAACGCCGGCTCCAAGGCCGGCCCCGCTGCTGTCGGCCTCCTTGCCGTCGTCGCCGCCGCCGCCATGGCTCTGTAAACGCGCACTCGAGCAACTTCTTCACTTCTACCGCCGTAGCGTACCGCACGACACTCGCACGCTATCACTATCGGGGCAAACAAGCTCTATTATTTTCCGGGGAAGGGGGGCGGGGGGACGTCTAGTGCTTTGGACATGGATCTTGTAAGCCTCGTGTTTGGTTTTTTTTACCTTCTTACACTTCTGAGGGGAGTAATAATGATTGCTGTATGCAATCCTGGATATCAAAGGATCTATTTTTTTTTTAAAAAAAAAATGTGCTTGAAACAGAAAATAACCACAAAAAGGTTGCATGCAGCGGGGGAAGAGCGCGCCTATCAACTAATATCTAGTCGCACAATTAAGCTACCAAAAATAAGAGCATTGATGGAAACGCCTCTGGTTGAGAAGTCAAGCAATCCATGTTCTGTTCCCCCTTCCGCCCTGCCTGTGTCCATCATCTCATTCCTTGTGCATTTACCCATGTCCATGTCCCTACGTCTATTCATGATCGATTCTATATAAGCCCAGTGATGTTTGCCTTCGGCAGGTTCAGATCCAGCAGCCACGGCATCTGGATCGGCCGATACCGGATATCCATGACGGACGCATTCACAAACAGCGTCTGCTCGCCCTGCGTGAGCTGAGTCTCACCCTCTGTCAGGTCAATGTACATGCCGCGGCGCTTGCTCATCTCCATGACGCCCGCCCTGCGCTTTCGGACCGTCTCGTCGTCGTGTATGACGCGGTCGAACTTGAGGTGGGCCAGCTTGATCTCCTTGGACGGGTCGGGCACGACGACAGTCTCGCGCGAGATGCGCTCGCCCTCGGGCTCCTTCCACCGTGCGAGGATAGTGCCCCACGCCTCGTGGATGTGCCCGAAGCAGTGGATCTGCGGCTTGGCCTGGTACACGGCCTTGAAGAGGTCCGGGCAGCCCGCTCTGATGCCTGACATGCCGGCGTAGTCGAGCATGCCTGAGGGCGGGCCGTGGGTCATGGCGACGTCGACGCCTTCAGGGATTGGGAAGTCGTGCCCGTCTCTGTACTGGAACGCCCACCCTCCGTACTCGGGCGTGTGCGGGCTCGCAAAGACCTTCAGCCGGGCCCCGTTGTAGAGGGTGAACTCGTACGTCCCCTCGGTGAGGTAGTGCACGCCGTCGGCTCGCGCCTCGCGCACAAGGTCCTTTACTTTTTCCACCGTGTCCCTGGGACCGCCGAACTGGCTGTAGAAGTAGTCCTCGTCCAGCGCGAGGTCGTGGTTGCCCGCAATGACGAGTTTAATGGGGGCGCGGAGGGCACGCAGCATGTCGAAGCTGGCCTTGAACTCGTCAACGCGCGACGTCTTGGTCAGGTCGCCGCAGTGGATGGCGACGTCGGCCTCGGGGAGCTGTTCTCGGAACCCCGTGCGGGTCCATCGGATGTCCTCCTGGCTGAGCTCGTCCTCGGTGGACGGGTCCGTCTCGACCTTTGGCTTCGGCTTGCTGCCGTGCGTATCGGATATGATGAGAATGCGCGTCTTGATCTTTGGCGCTGGCTCAGGCGTCGATGAATTAGGTGCTGACATGGTTGCAGAGTCCCTGCTGTGCCTGCAGAGGGAGCGGGCGCCAAATGGCCGTCTGTAGGCTTTTATACCGGATTCGCGGTGAATAAACGCGGCCCAGCCAGGCGCAGGCAGACATCGAATCGTCTGTTAACCACTGGACAACAAGGCAGACGCGGGTGCTTGCAGGCGCTTACCCTAACAGAACTTTTGGTAGCCTAGCGAGAGCCATGGTTGCATGAATGGATTGAAAATGGAAACCAACCAGAAGAAAGCATGCTTCTTTTATTGTATTCTATTTTTAGGCGATAAAAATCCTTCCTTGGGCTTCAACCTGTTTTACAAAGGGCAGTTCCACTTATGAACGACGGGCGACCCTGACCCAAACAACAACTCAAGCCACCGGAGGTAGGAAAGAGCAAGGGGCAGCTCATTACATGAATGAATATGGCCAAGAAAAAAATCCCATCCAGAACTTAAAATATTTATTCGTTTTACAATAAATTTAAATGAGCTTATTGTATTTGTATTAGCAAATAAGGCTGATGGTATTCATCCAAGGTAGTGCGCATTAGGAGGTGACTCCAAACTCTTTACACTCTCAGCTTTCCATAAACACCAAACTGAGAAATATCCATAAGGAGTAAGTGACCCGTGCAGATTGGCAATATCCAAAAAAATAAATAATAGTCAAAATAAAAAGGTATCCTTATACTTTCAACAATCCATGCACCAAGCTGGGATAATAAAACAAATGTGGCATGGTCAAATAGTAAACCGCCACCAAATCAAGGGCGACCTCTCTCGCCTTTTCTCAGGCTGGAAGTCCGGGACCACTCCCCTGCTGACTTTTTAAGCCTGCTTCCTATGCTCATGCCGACGCTTGATAAGCCTTGCATCCGGCTTGGTACGCTTGCTTCGATTCTCTCCCATCCGCCCGTCATCTTGGATTCGTCGTCGCTACCAATAGCGGGCCCCGGCAGCATGGGCATCATCGGCATGCCTCGCTGCCCCTTCAGCATTGCTCCCTGGAGAGCGGCCCAGGATTCGACCTGGCCATCCGCTGCTTCTTCTACGCAGTTGCACTCGTCACCAGCAGGGCACTCGGTCTCTCCTGCGGCGTGCCACTCAGCAAGACATGCCTCATGGCTAGCACACCCGCAAGCTAAACAAGGCGGGAACAAAGCATCGACTGGCTCGAGGCAGTAAACACATTGAAGCTGGCTCTGCGTACGGTGGCATCGATCGCATGTGCCCACAGCCCCTCCAACCCTCGAGTCCGTAGACGTGTAGCGGAGAGGCTCCAGCTGTGTCTCGTGGATCCGACACACTCCGGTGACATCGATGCCGCGACCCGAAGCCACCAGCGCCTGGAGCTGATCCTTCTTTCCCATCGCGATGGGAGAGGAACTCTTGTGGTGATGAGGACCGCTATTGCTTGCACCTTCGTGAACCGTCGTCGAGTCGTGAAAGCTGCCGTCCATGTGTCCGTTTGCCAAGTCCTCTTTGAGCACATTAAACTTCATAATCTCCAATCGAGCCAATGGCTGATTCCACATTTGCAACATTTCAGCATAAGAATACCGGTAGTTGGCATACACATTCGATCTGCTCGGCTCCAAAAATGGGGTGCTTAACCATCCATCATCGTCAAAGATGGTTTGGTCCTCCATCATGATCGCGACATTGACGGGCACCAAAGGCAGGGAATCATCTCTACGATATTCGTCATCAGAGAGTGATGTTCTACCCCCGCTCGAATCCATCGCCGTAGAGGCGCTCCACGTAGCGTTTGCCATGCTTGGAGCAAGGCTGCTAAGAATCGTTTCGGCAGGGCTCGGCTTCTTCCTCACCTGTCCAGGTGGGGATGACGAGGCCACCGCACTAAAAGAGCGAGGTAGGTTCACTGCAAACGCCGATGCGAGGCCGGAGTTTGCTCGTTGCACAAAGCGCGTGTTGGGCGAGGTTGAAACGCTGGGTGGCGGCTCTAGCTCTCCGAGATATCCCTTAAACTTGCTGCTAGGAGGTGTCTCCCCGCAGGAATAGGAATTTGAGCCCGGATCCCCGCCCCAAATTGCTTCGTCAGATGCCTGAGATCCAGCGTAGCGAACGGGTGTATGCATAGTCATAGGAGTTGTGGCCACCGAATTAGTATAGCTTCTGGGAAAGTTGTTCCATACCGAAGCATCCGTTGGGAAATAATCAAGCGAAAACGACGGTGCTTTCATCGGAAGGGGCGTCTCTGGCTGTGTCAGATGGGACTCAAAGTAGGCCACACTATCCTCAGAGGAGGAGTCGCCAAATATGCAAGAGAGCATAGCCAACATTTGGATGTCGGCGATTTTCTCGAAGTAAGTAAACAAATCCATGATAAACCCCGTGGCAAGTGGGTGTTTGCCCCATTTGACCCTGCCTGAGAGGCTGCCGTTGGTGTCGATGACATCAGACAAAGACGCCTCACCTTGACACTTGGAAACCACATCATGGGCAATCACTAGGATAGAATCTCGCCTGTGGTTTTGTGGAAGGAATTCAAGTGGAATTCCTCGTTTGAGCAAAAGACCCAGATAACGCCATATGTGAATCAAGTCTGTGGCGCCGTATTTTTCAGCAACCTTTGCGTTGTGTTCACAAACCTCAGCCCCGTCGCCAAATATGGCATATTCCCGAGCAAACTCTTCCTTAGATGGCAGCATAGATCTGAAATCATGAATGGAGATGAGGTTTCTAGGACGGCCAGGGCGTCGGCGACTGGTGCCTGTGCCTGTACCTGTTCCCACGCCAGTTCCGCCACCGCTCGACCGAATCGATCGGTCCTCGCTCCATGTCTTTCTGAATTGGCGACTGGGGTGATACCAAAGGCTAATTTTGTGCGAGGTTGACTCAGAGTCACTCGAGGATGAAGATGACGAGCGTGATTCGTCTGAATTGGTGTCATCGTCAGAACCTGAGTTATCCTCTCCCATAAACCTTTGCCTCGGTCCAAGTTCGTGTGCAATCCTTCCAAAGCCTGCAAAAAATGGTTCCCCCTTAGGGCGTTCCCTGTAAGCATCCAGGGTCGAAGAAAACAGTGCTCTTGCCTTTTCCTCTTTGGTGGGGAAGAAGCAAACCAGCCGCCCGTTGTGGGAGAACCGGGCACCGCATGTCCTAGGTGGCGCTGGAATAATATTGCGGTGAGGTGGAGCAAGCGCCGTATCGGCCTCGTTATGAGGCATGAGTTCCTGGGACATTGAGGCTGAACCACCTGCAGGAATATCCTCGTCCGATTCGCTAGAGCTTTCATCAGCTAGAGCAAGATCATCGTCCAAGTCCCTGACGTTCTTGAAAAAGGTTGTGCTTGTTTCAAGGTCAATCTCTCCGAGTAAATATGTAAACACGACTTCCAAGCAGTTTAGCCTCCTCTGCAAGAATTGATCGGCGAGTTGGTGAACTTCACGCTCCATCTTCTTGTGGGTTTCTGCCGGCATGAAAGAGGTCTTCTCGATTGTAAACTTTGGTGATTTCCCCTTGGGATAGCTCGAGGGCACGTTAATCCTGACTTTGACAAATATTGTCTCTCCATCAACTCCCCAGGGTCCGTTGAGCGAAGCGTTGAGGGTCAAATTCTCGATATCAATGTCATCCCACTTGACTTTGGGAAGCTGAGCGCTGATCCGAAGGACTTCCTCATGGATGGTATCTGGTTCGCCCCATTCATCGGCAGGATAACCATGGCCGAATATGCTGGAATCTTTTGATAGATGTCGCTTTGACACATCCGCGGACGTTTTTCTTTTTGTCATTGTGATGCCCTTCATCCAACCGATTTGGGATTGGTTCCGATCCAGGGACCGCCCTTTGTTGCTAACTTTTGCCTTCATAGCTGGGCCTCGCCAAGCTGCACCCATGCGATAATTTGAGCTTGCGGCTGAGCGCATGCCTATTGTAAGAGCGCTTTGTTTATAATTGCTCAGTGGGCCTACTGGGCGGCTATCGCTCATAGTTGCAGCCTTTCTATCGCGGGTAGAGTTATCATCCATCGTTCGAAAGGTCTTATATGTAGCACCCTTGCGAGTTAGGTTCGGGCTATAGGTCAACTTCATCCCCCTTTCATGTCCAACGGCAGCGAGGACATTAGTGTCCGCACCTTGCAATTTCAGCTCGTTGTCGGTACCCCAAGACACAAGTTGAAATTCTCGGTTGTCAATCAGGTCCTCGTTGACTACTCCACGGCTCCTCCATAAAAACTCTTTGGCCTTGTGGTCCCCATGGCCAGGGAACACAACAACAGGGTTGTTTGAAGCGGCAATAGACGGATCTTTGGATCTTCTCACGTCATATAGATAAAGATCACCCGGTTCGTTTTGCGGCATGGCCAAGATTCCCTCTCCAAAAGGCGTATGCCGAGCTCTCCAAACTGGAAACCCAGTGTGGATAATGCGCTCGGGTTGGTCACCCTCATCGCTGTAGTCCCATAGTCTAATGGTTTTATCAATTCCGCAAGACACGATGGCTGTTGGCCGAGTGCGGTTCCAATCCAAGCCATATATCTTGGACTTGTGAGCTTTGATGGTTTTAATAGCTTCGGAGGTGCGCCTTTCATCCCAGATATGAAGGAATCGGTCATGAGCCGAAGCAAGGATATGAGAGACCTGGCGGTTGTACTTTACTTGCGACGCGCCAGATGACCAATCGCAAAATGTTAAAACGGGCTGTCGCGGTCGTCGAAGATCCCACGAATGGATATAACCATCAACAGAGCAAGTAGCCAACAGATCTGGGTGGTGGGCAGACCAGTTGACGTCGGTGATGGCTCGGCTGTGTCCCTGTAAAGAATGCTCAATAGCTCCGGCACTTGACTCTTCCCTAGAGTTCAGATTCCAAACAAGAGCACGATGGTTAGCAGTGGACACGATCCAGTAGTCACGCGCAGCAAATGGGGACCATTGCACGTCAACGACAAGCCACGGCATGCCATGACTCCTCAGGCGCCTAGGCGGACTGTACGGAGAGTCCAGGTCAATGATTGCCAACCCCTCGGGTCTAGATCCAGTTAGTTGGGGACCTCACACGTGAACAATGGACGTGTGTAACTCACGAGGCCAAGGCGACGTCTCTGCCGGACGGGGCGATGGTGGCCGAGCCGACAATGCCCTCGACATGGATGGTTCCATCCGCATCGAAGCTCTCGCTGTCCAGGGCAGACTTTATCGTCTTGCCCTTCTTGGGCTGGTCGGCAAGTTGGTCAAAGGAAGGCATGGTGGCGGCCGTGACAAGGAGCTGTCGCGACGCACCTCAATCGTCATGTCGCAGCTCGTGTGATGTTGGATGAGAATTTTCAGCAGCGTCAGTGAGCGGCGCGCGGCCTTGCAAGAGCTCTGGATCACGTCGGCATCTCATACAAGATTCGCGACAATTGCCCCCATGCAGCGACGGCTCTGGTGGCTGGCTCGGCGATGCAGATGACTTCTGGTCACGAAATGGATGAGGTCGAGCTGCCTCGACTAGGCCAATCTCCCGTCAGGGCGCAGGGGTTGTCAGGCGATACGTACTCGCGAGGTACCGAGTTTGAGATGGCGCACAGGGTACACTGGCTCGCAATTTCTGTGGGGCGGTACCTCCCCCGCCATCGCCGGCCATGAGCCAGCCCGCGGCCTTATCGGGCGTCGTGACTGAACCAAGCATAGAAATTCCGCCTTCGCAAACGTGCCACCGCTCGTCTTCTCGCTGCCTCTCGCAACGTTTCTTCTTCTTCCATCTCCGGCCTTTTTTGGCGTTGCGCGAAACCTGTCCGTTTGCCTCCTCTGCTTTCCTCCCGCGTCCCCATCGCAAGTTCCAAAGCGGCTAGCTGGTCTCTGCCCCTCCACTGGCGCCTCGCATTTGGCTCGACTGCCCCGCCTGGCGAAAGACACCCCTCCAACTTCAACATATTTGTAAATCAGCGAGCTTGTACCTGGTGCTCGACCGAGACGCCTGTCGCATATCCCTTGAAACCTCTGTTCCGCATCATCCTACACGTCAACAAGATGGCCGAGTCTCTGCCAAAGCGTATCCAGAAGGAAACCTCCAGACTGATGTCGGAGCCGTAAGTGTCTGGCTTGATTGATCTTGACTCAGAGCATCGCATCTGACTGCTTCTCGCTTGCAGTGTTCCCGGAATCAGCGCCATCCCCCACGAAGAGAACCTGCGTTATTTCGATGTCGAGATTCACGGTCCTGCCCAGTCCCCATATGAAGGTGCGCATGAGGTCCCGGGTTGAGTGATGATTCATATCTGACCTGCGCAGGCGGTATCTTCAAGCTCGAGCTTTTCCTCCCTGAAGACTACCCCATGACTCCCCCCAAGATCCGCTTCCTCACCAAGATCTTCCACCCCAACGTTGATAAGTTGGGCCGCATCTGCCTGGATGTTCTCAAGAGTGAGTCGCATAGCCCAGGCCCCATCCTTCCCGCATCCGGCACTGACAGTGACTGTTAGACAACTGGTCACCTGCCCTCCAGATCCGAACCATCCTCCTCTCGATCCAGGCCCTGCTTGGAGCCCCCAACCCCGACGATCCCCTCGCTGCCGATGTTGCCAAGAGCTGGAAGGAGGACGAGCAGGCCGCCATCGCCACCGCAAAGGAGTGGACCAACAAGTATGCAAAGGCATAAGCGACAAGACAGAAGAAAAATTGCAAATTCAAGAACCTCGATACAATGAGAATAGGCATCGTCGTGGGAGTTGAGGGCTGGGTTTGTTTCTGCGCTAGTAGATATTGTTCGTCCATGGAGGAATCTTTTGCAGGTTATTCCGGGAGTTGTTTCTAGATTTAGGAGCTTCAGTGAAGGAGAATGCTGTCGAATCTTGGACATTGTTCCATTGTCTTTGATCTGTCATTCGACCTGCTCCGCCGTACTTGATGCAATCATTGTAATTCCCAGCGCAGTGCTCAGTGGATGTTACAGCGGTCACACGTGCCAGACATCGTTCAAACGGGTCGCATACATGCACTGTAATCATGGCAAACATGGTCCTATTGGGGATGTTTGATACTCCATCATACTTGACTTACACACCTAAACCACACAATCAAGGCGCGATCCCTCTAAAAGGACAAAATTATCATGCGACCAAACGAAGGAACAGGCGATCGTTATCCAAACGCTATGTAGGCACCCTAAGTGTTTATCGTCATCTCTCAACTCATAAGTGATTCACCCCTCAACTGAACTTCATATATAATTCCTCGCTTAAACTCTCTTCCAGCTTCCTTTTTCTTTTCCATGCCCAACATTCAAGCTCGCTCTGTGGACTCAGCTTCGTCCAGGTTCTGCCATAAAGAATTCTACTATCACCGGTGTCTTTCTCTCCTGAGCTCTGGTAGACAACATTTTGCAAGACGCTCAGGTCCACTTGCGTATCCAGAGACCCGAGTTTCAGCACCATGCCTCCAGTTCATTCAAAGCCCGCGCTCAAGTCCAATGAGCAACTATATTGGGCCAACCCTATGCTTTTCGGGAGACTCAAGGGACGGGCTGATGATGTTTCTCGAGTTGGTATGGCCGTAAAGGCCATCATGCGATCCCCTCCGCGAATCCCAGAACAGCCCTCCCACATGGTCTTCGTCAAGAAACCCGCGCACAATCCCAACGTCAACGAGGTCCACATTGTTGTACCTGCTCCTGACGGAGAGGTATGTTTCTCTTCCCATCTCGCCTTGTTACCTGCTAACTATTTGTAGGGTCACCTGTTGATTCGAATCCCCGCCCATGCCTTTCATGACTGGGGCTCCTATGGCTACCTCCCCGATTTGCTTTGCGATAACCTCCAGAGCGTCACTCGCCGGATCGCCCTCTCCATGTGGAAGACCCTGACGATCAATGACCAACAGGAGATTCTACTTGCGATCATGACTCCTTTGTCAGCCAACTTTGTCAATAACCCCCAGGGTTTCCATCATGAAGTCAAACCGACCCTCCGCGAGGCCCTAGGCATCAATGATCGTTACAGTACCGCGACGTCCTACTCGAACAAGGATACCGCTAAATTTTGTTCTCATGAAGGCAAGAATTTTGGGCACAGCAAGGCTGACCTGCAGAATAAGCTTGACAAGCTGGTCAAAGAGGTCAACGCTGTTTCCTCTGCCCTCGCCAACTTTAACATCAATGAAGGCGCAGAGGCCGACAACGAGAGTACCATCTCGAGCAGCCAGGACACCTTCGACAACGTCGAATCCTCGGTCTGGGGGAATCACGGAGCCAAGGTCAAGCCTGTCAATTCAAAGTCCGACACCATTGACACGGGTATTTGGGGCGGAAACACCGAGTACGCGTACCCCATTATGACCCCGACTACGAGTGACAGCGGTTGGGGCCATGGCTGGGGTACCAGCCCAGGAGAGGCATCCTTCGACACCAAGACATCGACTGCCATGTCTGGCGCCCGGGGCGGCAACCCAAAGGATCCATTTGTAGACTCGAGCATTCGGGTTATGCCTGGAAACTGGGTTGAAGAACCTCTGGGCGATGACCACATCATCGACAAGAGCCAGGCGGCCAGTGGAAAGGGCAAAGGCAACCAGGCCCCGTCTTGGGGTTTTGCCCCGAGAGGCTGGTTTGGGTCTGGCCAGGCAAGACAACCCTCAGCAGGCCCCGACAACAATCGCACTGGCGCCAAGGAGGAAAGGCGTTTTAATCGGAGTCCCCATCGTTGGACTGATCCATCGGGTGCGACTCATTGGGTCTCTAACCCATACATTCCTCCCCGCGCCTGCTCCATCCACAAGAACCGAGTGAGCTGGGGTGATCTTCCTGTCGACCAGGACAACCCTTGCCGCGGGAATCGCGACACCTCGCTGGATGGTTGGTAGTTTGTCCATCGCAACCATTTTTTGGTGGCCCAATTCGAAAGGGGAAATGATGTGAAGGCAATTGCAAGTTACAGGGTTCGGGACTCGGCAGTTTATGGTTGCTTGAGATGTATCTGAGAACAGATCACAAATTCAGCAAAATAGTCGAGTCAGATTAACCAAAATTTTGTTTTGTTTGAACCCTCTTTTTCATACTTGTAGAATCCATTTGAGTCCCTCTACCATTTTCTTCTCAGCTTCCAACGCCTGGGGTAGGTGGGGAGCCTTGAGCCAAAACGTGTGAGGCCATCCATTTTCCAGCACCACCTGAACTTCTACTCCCGCCTCCTTTAATATCATGGCGTAGCAGAGTCCATCCGAATAAATTGTATCATTTGTTGCCAGTTGAATCCAGGTTCGCGGGAGACCTTGCAGTTCGTCATTTGTGGCTTCGAGAGGGAGTTTCTCAAGACCGTCCCGGGGTAATTCTCTTTCCAGGTACTTTAAGAGAAACGTGGTAAACGTGGGCGATACGCTGGTGTGGTATGGTCTCAACCTTTCAGGTATGTACTCGATGCCGCTTGGCCTATCAGCTGTGACAGGACATCGTAATAGGACGCCCTGAACAGAACCCTTGGGCACTGCTTGCGAGACTGCGGTCGCCATTTGCCCACCGCTTGAGCTCCCTGCGACGATATTCTGTGCGGTCTTGCTTCGCAAAATCCTAAACCCATCTAATGAATCTGAGAGGCAGGTGGCGGCTGGCCATTTAGGCATGAGTCGATATCCGATCGAATACAGCCGCACACGGCCAACACCCAACTTGACAAGATGGCGGCACGAAAGCTCTTCGCTATCTGCCTCTCCTACTCGAAGACCACCACCATGGTAGTAGATGATGATTATGTCAGGATCATCGTCTTGGTATTCGGCTAAATCCAATTGAAGCACTGGAATCGCGAACCCGTCTACCGAAGACGAGATTGTAAACTCCTTTTTCACAATCCCTTGTGATAAATGGTGATCCCTGGCTCCAGATACCATCATGTTGGCATTTCGTTCACGGCATTCTTGGGCATAAACAGGTTGTCTCTCGAGATCCGAACTGAACTGCCGTGGCGAACCAAGATTCTTCAGTTCTTTCTCCCACTCTAAACAGGCTGCGTCCAACGGCGGTGCCGTTTGGAATACGTAAGCCTCGAATTTGGGATCAGGGAATGTCATGTCGTAAATATGTTACAAGTTTTGAATAAGGCAAAGGTGATGTTTGCTCTCAGCCGTCTTTATTGAAGCAGCTCGTCGCTTTAAGTGGTGGAATTTAATTTTGCCGGCATGTGCAGCCAAATAGGCTGAAGACGATCACACGTAATGTGATATTAATCGCCTTCTAGTCAACTCCATGTCCTGAGAAAATATCTCGGGTGTAGATTGTAGGTTATTCAGTACATAACAACCTTTTCTCTTTTTGTGGTTGAGTTATGGATTGAAACAAGTCTATATCATTATACCAAGTTTCTCGTCAAGAATGACTGAAGGACTGCACAAATAACATCTGAACAGTTCGGTATCTCCAGCATCAAATATACTGCGTTTGTAATAATCATATATCTGTGCCTACCAAATGACTTTTCGACTTGTTCATTCACCGCCATTGCTGAAGTGGATATAGGGTAATAAAGTTAGCTAAGAGCACAACTGAATTAGACATGCTATTCCTAGACCCTACACAATCATTGGCCGAGAAAAAGGCTACCATGCTAGGATAATAATTTAATTTTCACCAAGAATTTGCAACGATGGATTAGGAGGATTTACACAGTTGATGGACCTTTGATAGGAACAGTACGACAAGACAATTAAAATTACCCGAAGACATGAGTTTATATGATAGAAAATTAATTCCGATTTTCGAATAGAATTTCTTTTCTTGTGACAAATATCGAATCCTGCAGGTCAAACTATGAATTAAGACAAAAGCTAAAGCCGAGGCTGCGATGTTCCGAGCCTTTTCCCGTTGAGCCGAGCTGCCCTTGAATAGTCAAGGGACAGTGACGAAAACGAAATTTCCAATAGCACCAGCGTGCCTTTATAAAAAAGACAGGAGGAGCTGGTCCTCTGGTGGAAGCCAAGCCATTTTCCAATCATGAGTTAGCCGGGATGATGCTGACATCTGTCATATTCGCAGACCACCAGCGAGATTCCGGGTCGCTTTCACCGTCAATTTTTTTTTCGCAAACACATATTCGAACACATTCGGAAATAACTGGAGGAAGTAGGCCAAGTTCAGCACATAAGGAAGGTCGTAGATGATGATTGGGTATGAGGAGAACCTGGTTCTACCTCGGGTTCTCGTATCTACAATGCTAGAGTACACAGAGCGAAGCTGGAAAAAGCACGTCGCCAATCGATTAAACCATAGCAAGATCGCCGAACTTCTCCTGTAGTGGGTGTCAGATACTGATTCAACCTTCTGAAACATGCAACGTACCTTGTAGCCCGGCACCATCCATCGGCCCTTGGAAACGAGCTGAGCAGTCTTCTCGTCGATCGACTTCTCGGCAGCGGCAACCTCGTCCTGTAGAGTGTGAAAATCGTCTCAAATAACCGGCGCGTGGTGATACGTACGACAGTGAGGTCCTCGAAAGGTCGGGCCTCCTCGATGTTCTTCAGGGTAGCGGCGAGGTCCTTGAGCTCGAGGTCAACGGCCTGCTTGGTGGCCTCGGCGTTCTTGACGGCCTCAGCCTCGAAGGCATCGATGGCCTTCAGCTGGCGGGAGACATCATAGGTGACGGGCTTGAAGGCGTTGAATCGCTTCTCGATCTCGTTGATGACGGCCTGGTTCTTGAGGACGGATCGGTAGGCAGCGAAGTCGACGGTGGTGGGCTGCTCGGAGAGCTGCTGGACCTTGCGGCGGGCGTCCTCGTTGCGCTTCTTGAAGGCCTGGAGGGAGGAGACAGTCTGGCCACGGAGGCCGAGCGAGCTGGTGACCTTGGTCCAGTCAAGCTTGAGAGCTGCGCTTCGCTGTTGGGGAGAAAATTAGCTCAACGATTCGGGGGCCGATCGGACGCCGCATTGCGGTCGGGGCATCAATTGATGCGGTCTGCTATCAATTACACGCGTCAATTAACGAATTGAACTCACAGTCGCCATTTTGAAGGAGGATTGCGGTGTCGAGGGAGCGGAGAGGTTGATCTTGACGGGTGTTGATTGACTTTGCCGAACTTCGCCAGGGAACAACCGGGCACTAGACAGTCACGTGATGCGACTGGAAATCCGGTCGGCGGCGCCCTCGGAACCCCTCAATGGTGGCATTGGGCGAACGAGAGCAGGCTGCGGGGGATAGAGCTCAAAAACGAGAAATTGGAAAATATGGTGAAGTAATGGCCATTGGAAGCAGAGGGTGTTAGTTGGACTATTTTGATGATTTTACCCAATTACGACATTCACCCAGAAATTAGTGCATGCACATTCGCAAGTCGCTACAGGTAGCCGAAGGCGGGGGAGAGCTGTCAGTACTGGCAGAGGGTACGATTTCCCTTCAATTGATTCCATTATTCGGCATCAACTCCTTTTTGGGGACCAGGAACAATTCGCCCAGGACTAGTATAGAGCCAAGTATGTGTTCTGTGCACAAGCTTTTTTTAAACGGTTCTCATCCAGCCCACCGTGTCATACCTAGATACTCAAGGCCATGATGGAGTTCACGATATCATTATCGTTCTCCTTCAGCGCCTTGACGGCCTTCTTGCGACTGACGTTGGCTTGGGTCATGACAAGCTCGATGTCCTTATCCTCCAAGCCCTCAGCATCGACCTCCTCGCCATCGTCTTCCTCTTCCTCTTCCTCTTCCTTCTTGGCCTCGGCGTCCTCAGCGGCCTTGCTGGACTCGCCGTGGTTGTGGCCGGCGTGGGCGTCCTCGGCGTTCTGGGCGGCGAGCTGAGCGGCAGCAGCCTGCTGGGCAGCAGCGTTGACGTCCTCGATCTTAGCCTCACCAAAGACACTACAGAAGAAGAAAAATGGTCAGACCAAAGTGAGCGGTTAGCGGGGTTAGTAGCTGCTCACATGTAGGTGTTGCTGTTGGGAGACTTGAAGACCTCGGGGCTGTTGATGACGAAGAGGATCTGAAATATTGACTCAGTATTGACCCCTCACGCAAGATGCGCCTTCAATATAGGACGTCGCTTTCACTCACGTTCTTGGGGCGGCGGAGAGTGACGCGAGTGATACCAGGGATGCGGATCAGGTTCAGCTTCTCGAGGGCCTTGCGAGCCTTCTTCTCGTTGCGGTTGTGGATAACGGAGGTAGAACCGGCAGGGAGGTTGGCCTCGACCTCCTCGGTCTCGGACTCATCGCTGGAGTCATCCTCGATCTCCTCGACCTTGGTCTGCTTAGGCTCCTCGTCGGGAAGCTCCTCAACTCTGGGGTTGGCCATTTTTGCTACTGGTGTGGGCGTGGGATGTTAGTTTCAAGCTCAATTCCTGGATTTCGATTTTGTGGCCAAAAAAATCTCCGCACTGCGGGAAAAATAATATCGAGACGGCCAAAGGGACAAAAATCACGGCTGCGCACTCACATGTTTGTTGGTCCCAGGTAATCTGTTTGCTGCCAGGTATCTCTCGTCGACGTCTTCGTTTTGTGATTCAAAACCGAGCAGCGAAATTCTAGGGCTAAGTTGGAGGTGGGAACTAAACTCCATTAGGTAATCAGGATTTGTTGCGCATCAGGAAACCTGGAGGGGAAACAACTACGCAATGCAGCCGCAATGGGCCGAAAAAAATGAGGGGACAACAAGTTTACTGTTTTTGGCGGGTATTTCTCTTTGTATTTTTGGCTACACTTCACAACGATCCATAGTTTTTGATGCTCCTTATGCTTTGAATTCAACCTGATCTCAGAAAACCCGTATTGACCCCGTCCATCAGAACGATGAAATGTGACATACAGCCTTCCAGAACCGGAGCAAAACAGAATCCAGCAGCTTCTATGCCGCCGCGATGTGTTTCCTTGCCCCGTTCCGTGCCTCTCGATCTAAACCCGGCCTGCAAAGCACCTCCTTGACTCCTCGTAAAGAACCCATTTATGCCGAGGCCTTAACCTTGGCGAGAGCCTTGCGCTCCTCGAATCGTCGCTGCTTCTTGAGGCGGAGGACCTTGAAGCGGTCGAAGTCGGTAAGGTTCTTCCTTCGCTCAATCTGATCACGCTTCTTGGCCCAGTTGGTCTGCTCCCACTTGGAGTCGATCTCGGACTTCTCCCACAGCTTTCGGACGGCGCCAGTTCGGGAGCCGCGGACGAGGCCCTCGACGATAAGGGAAGAGAGGAGGACCTTGCTGAGGGGAACGGCTTGTCGGGGAACAGCGAGGTTGGCGTTGGAGGAAGGACCGTCAACGAGAACCTAATTCCTAGTCAACATTTTTGCGCGCAGTGTGAATTGAGGAGCGTATTCGACGTACTCGCTTGTGGTCGATGATCTCGACAATCGTGGCCAGGCGGCCAGCGAAGGGGTGGTCGCCGTTGATCACAACGACTCGGCCAACCTCAACGAGGCGCCAGTTGGAACCCTCAATAGCAACGTCGCCCATTGTGACGGTGATCTAACAGGAGCCGGTCAGTCGCAACTTCTCAAAACGCGCGCAGCAATTGCTCAAAGCTGCTGCGATGGCGTGGGGTTGGTGTCTTCATACCAAGTGTCGATATGCTGTCCCGTTAGTTTGATGTTACTGGAGCCTCTCACACCTTGAAATCGCCAAAGACTTTTTGATGGCTCGGCTGGCGAAGCGTGTGGGAAATTCTGTGCCCTAACTAAAATTATCGGAACTATGTTTTACCGGCCCACCGGGTTCGGTACCTGGCCAGTGGTGCACGGACCATGACAAGGCTGGGGCTCTTCAAAAGAAAATTTCCAGAGCCTCCCCGATTCCGTCCTCTCAGCAACTTTTTGCTTCACTGCAAGAATTTTCGCAGCCAATCTCTGCAATGCCGACAGCATCAAGGTAAGCTACAAGATTTGTTTTCTTTCGTCAAGAGTACGGGATGAGTTTAATTTGCGATTGATTCTATCTGATGGCTCTCTTTCGCCGGAGTGGCTATATCAGGTGGAAAACTGATATTCAATTTCTTACATATTCTGAGCACTCATGCTTTTTTTGCTTTTACTTGTCGCCCTTGGAAGTTGGGAATCAAACAAGCTAACAAGCAATCTAGTGGTGCTCGATGCTATAGCCAACCTGCTATCTCTTTCTTTGATCCATTACGCGGCGCGTCGAAAGTTCAGCTGTCCTCAATTCGCCTCACAGCGACTGGACATGCACGAGATTATAATCGATGGTGGCGTTTGTTGATAAGGAATGAGTCTAGTTTTGTTTTCATGCTACAATTTAATAAACTTATACATGTATTCTCATGCAACCTCTACACGTCTCTTCAAAGTGAAATGAGCTTTCATCTTTTAGGCCTTGCCTTTCCTCTTCAACTCTTCCTCTTCCTCTGCTTGTAGTTCCGCATCCACCTTAGCTCCTTTAGAAGGTTCGTTGCCATGCATCCGAGCCTAAGACACGACACGATCAGTTGTGCTCACGAAATACTTTAAAGGAATTGTACTTACTGGAAGAGTCGGGTCCTTCTTAGACATGGCGGTCTCCTTGTCATCGGCAGGGTCCTCCTTTCGCTGTTTGGTATGCTTAGCAAACGAGGCTGTGTGCTTGGGCTGTCTCCTAACTTACCTCCTCGGCGGCTAGGCGATTAGCGATGGATCGTTGATCTTCTAGAGAATTGTCAGTGGTTTATTCCTCCTTGGCTCTGGGCAGCGTACTCGAATCATTGCTAATATGCGATCCCTCCTTTCCTTCCTGGAACCTTTCACGATTTTGGATCTCAGAGTCAGGAGGATTTCGCTGGTCACCAGCTTCGTAAACACCACGCGTGCCGACGCTAGAATATCCAGACATTGTGCCGAAATGGATAAAGCTGAAGAGGGTCAATGGACTGAATCTGTGTCTTTTTCGAGCTGGTTTTTGTTTGCAGTGTAGCTATTGTGTCTTGTCAAAACTATTTGGCTCAGGTCCCTTTTGTAGTTTACATATCGAGGGCTTGGTGTTGGTCTTCTCCACAACCTGACTTCATAATACGTCATGATCTTTTATCATGATGAGCGACACCAGTGTCAATCAATGCGTCATAGAGTGGCCAGTGGCGGTCCCCCATACACCCCGGGGAGGTTCAGGTATCAACCAGTATCATTTGCGCCTGCAAATCGAGCGCACCGGGCCGGGACTGATTACACGTTGCACAATCAAGTGTCACCGCATGAGCATTTGAATCTCCCCACGGATGACGGATCTTAACTGATGTGCACAGACACTCAACATCTTCTGACATCTCAGATTAGCCCCAACTGCAATTGGTTCACCAACTCTCTGGAAAGACAAATCGCGATCAGCACAGCAGCAACGCCACGTGGGGATTGCGTTTGAAGGGTTGATGGCCTCCAGGGTAGGCGAGTGCGCGAGTGGTGCAAAAACCGTGCAATCTGTGTAAAGCAGGCATTGTTTAGGCGAGAGTGGCAGGTAAACTTTCTGTACCCCAGCGTTCGCTACCGTATTGTTTGATTGCTGGCTGCCCATTACAAACTCATATGAACGTGACCGAGTCAAGTTGCATGGCCTAGCAAAGTCAATGATTGGCAAGGCGTAGCAAACAAAGGCTTGTTTGACAGGGACAAGAAGATGGCGAGTAATGGTGGAGAGGCTAGGGCGTCTAGCCAGCAATAGAATGGCGAGCCTCAGCATCTCGACTCTAAACAAATGACCTGCATGTGAGAGTTCGCTGCGGCGAGGGGGAGCGAAAGCGAGATGCCAGCGACGCAATCGCCGTTAACCGACCAAGCCGGATTGCAGCTGTTGCGTGTCGTGCCATTGTTTTTATGGGTTCTGAGACGATGTTGTACGTAATGCAGCACAATTCCCTTTTTTCGCAGATAATATTCGCATTTTTGTGCTGGGGTTATGCCTTTTCACTGATTGTCTGGTCGCATCTGTCGGTTGAAAGGGGGGGCTGACTCGGTGAGAGGCGGCTGATCCCGAAAGGGTCCAGACGTGAAGACTTGCCGGTTTGCCTGAGCCACGGGCCTATAGCAGCGCATTCCTTACTGGATGCCGGAGGAATTTGTTCCACAATTAGCCAAGGGTCCTGGCCAGCCCATCTCGACAGTGGAGCTCTGGGGCTTTTTTTGGGCTCTAGCGGACACCGCGCTTCTTAAATTAGCCTGGGACGAGTTGTCAATCTCTGCCATGTCTTTAAGTAATAGGGGGCATTCTGCCAACCAGTACAAGAATTGACAAAATGCGATGGGCTGCCCGTAGGAGCTTTCGACATTTCCACATCGTCTTCCTGTCGCGTTGAACATGGAGGGCCACATTATCTTTGACGCGGCTCTGACCCCCGCAGACCGCATTGTGCTGGACTGCCTTGCTGACGACGCAAGACAATCGACGAAACAGGATGGCACCGTTGAGTCTTGCTCTGGCCTAGATGGCTTTGTGCCTGGATCGGGAAACGGGGCCTCCAATATGGGAAAAACCTCTGGAACTACAACATGTCTGAAACGACCTCGCCAGAGCAAGGCCGACGAGGAGAGCGTGGCTATTCTAAAAGCTATGAATGACCCACAGCACAAAGATTTCGAGCCCACCGTCTTTTCGTCTGTTGACCTGAGGTCTCTGAAGTTCCCGGCGCCCATCGACAAGTACCTCTTCCAGCCTTATGTGTCCTGGGCAAGAGATGCTGTCCGCCATGAAACAGATGTGGTGATGCTCACGCACCTCATCATCTACTTCACCACCTCAGTGCCAAGCCTCTTCTACCTCTTCTACAACTTTACCTACACACATGCCATTCTGCATGTTGTGATGCAGTTCTACTACACCGGAACTTACACGCTGATGATGCATCAGCACATTCACATGAGAGGCATTTTGAACAAGAAGTTCTGGCTTTTTGATCAAGCATTCCCGTACCTGCTTGATCCCATGATGGGTCATACTTGGAACACCTACTTCTACCACCACGTCAAACACCACCACGTCGAAGGCAACGGGCCGGATGATCTGTCATCAACCGTCCGATATCAGCGGGATGACATTTTCAACTTCCTTCACTACGTCGGTCGTTTCTACTTCTTTATCTGGTTCGATCTCCCGCTGTACTTTTTGCGCAAGAACCGACCGACCATGGCTTTCAAGGCAGCTGCGTCGGAATTTTCTACCTATGGATTCTACTACCTGGCTAGCCGCATCGACATGAGGGCGACCATCTTTGCTTATCTTCTGCCTCTGGCTTTGCTTCGATTCGGGCTGATGGTTGGAAACTGGGGCCAGCACGCGTTTGTTGATCCAGATGAGCCTGACTCAGATTTCCGATCCAGCATCACACTCATCGATGTCGCAGTAAGTTACCGCCTTGAAGGATTCTTTATGAGACAAGTATTAACCACCCTTAATACAGAGCAACCGATTTTGCTACAATGATGGCTACCACACCTCCCATCACCTCAACCCATTGAGGCACTGGCGTGACCACCCAGTCTCATTCTTGCAGCAGAAGCAGACGTATGCCAAGGAGAGCGCTTTGGTGTTCCACAACATTGACTACTTGATGGTCACCGTTAGACTGATGATGAAGGATTACGAAACGTTGGCCAAATGTTTGGTGCCCATGGGCGATCAAATTCAGCTAACCATGGAGGGAAGAATTGAGCTATTAAAAAAGCTCACGCGGAAGTTCACGGAGGAACAGATCAGGGAAAAGTTTCCACAAAAGAAGTAGGACATAGCCGAGCTTGGCTGGTGTTGGATGTGTTATTACTGAAATTCACTCGAAAAAAAACACGCATTTGCGTATTGGGGCAATTGCGTGCTGTTTGACCGTATATAAGACGGAGTCTAGGTAAAGAAAAACAAAATTGATTGACATTGGCATTCAATCGGAAAACTGCGAGCAACGCGAAATGCAAGCGTGATATTCACGGAGGACAATCACTCCGTCATGGTGGAGTGCACGGCAGGATGCACGGGCCACCCAAAACGCCGAGCCGCCTCGCCCTGTCGGCGTGTGACGCAGCAGCTTCAGGAAGCTATCCCGGATCGGAGCATCATCCTCCATCAATCTTGCCGGCATAAAGTACATTCATCACCCCGCCAAGTTTGTTTCTCAAACAGCTTTGCAGCCCATCAACCGCCCAGCATGTTCCGATTCGTAGGTCACCCCATGCCCGGCAGCCGACGCTGTGGCCCCGCAATTGCTCACGCCTCAAGCAGCACAAGACGCTCGACATTGTCACGGTCTTTCACAAGGCGAGCTCGCCCGCCTCCGTGAGGGTCACCAGCTTGCTCAAGCAGCTGTCCGCCAACTCCACCTCCGGCGCCGACGCCAAGCCCTCGCGCGAGCCCTTTGAGCTCAACGTCACCGAAGAGCCTCCCACCGACGACCAGGTCAAGACCATTCTCGAATACGTCGGACCCAGCGGAATCCCCAAGATCATTCAGAATGCGACGGGCGAGAAGGATGCCCTGAAGAAGTTCAAGGAGAACAAGGGAAGCTTCCTGCGACCGGTGGTATGTTTGTTTTCTTTTTTTCTTCTCATTTCCTTGTTTGTTCTGGTACGTCTTGGCAATGGTCGCTAATTGACGGATGTTTGCAGGTTGTGGACTGGAACAATGGCAAGGCCATCGCTGGCGATAACGAGTCCGAGATTCTGAAGCTTCTGAATGCACAGAAGTAAGATCACAATTGGTTTCGATGTAAAAAAAAAAAGAGCGTTAGATTCCCCCTCAATGTATAAACCGAAAAAAAAAGACCCAACCTGCATTTTTGGGTGAGAGATTGGCGATGATACAAGACCGATGCGCTGTTTACTTTTGCTCATGTGCCTTGGTGGATACGGACGGAATGCTGCAACTATCCTCACGGGCTGCATGCTGTTTCGGCGCTTGCGGATGCAACTAGGGCCAGTCACGGTTTGGCTTTGGATCCGGATAATGCTCAGAGCGTAATTAATGATCTGCAGCGAGAACCCGAAACATGCACTGCAAATGCCCTTCCAACGGAACGATGGACAGCCGTAGCGGGATCTAGCATCTACCCTTCCCTTCCCGGCTCGCCGATTGTTTCTCTCAATTTCGCCAGTGAATAAAAGGATGCAGTGGTTTCCGATGCGGGTATCCGTCCATGTTTGGCGGCCCGTTTGTTTTCTGCTCGTTTCTTCCTCTTAGATTCACTCTGAAAACTTTCATACCTAGGCAAACGAGAGGTCTCGCGCACGCTCTCCCTCATTCACTTCTGGCTGCCAGTTGGCAACGGCCGTTCTGCCACTCTACGTCAACTGTCTGCACACTATGGTTCATTTATCCTGTATTTACTTCGTGTCTCTCGCTTCTGTCTGAACTTCCCCTCTTTCATCGCTTCCACGATTCTTGGTTTGCCTTGAACGACTGCAGTGATTCTCTGACTACCTTCTCCAATCTTTCGCCCAGCAACCCGCTGCCTGATTCGAATCTTGCAACTCATCTTGTTGTTTTGATTAAGCACACTGAAAAAGAAAACGTGTCTTGGTTTGGTCGATTTTCCTGGTCATTGCACAAGGTTGGTTTGTTGATTTTTGCTTCTCCTCCTTTCTGCGGATCATTCCCTTTGAGTTCCTGGGGATGTTTCAACACGACAGAAACCCAAAACTTGATGAACCAAGAGTTCTCAGTTGATAGGTTGGTGCGAGGTACCAAGGGTTCCAAGCCTGTTCCGCGAGCAACCGTGTTGAGCTGACCCTGTTCTTCTGGGAACTCAAAAATTTTGATCTCAATAAGTTAAAAGGGACAGAGCTGACCACCGCACAGATTATATCATGGCCTCACGTTTGCCTCCTCTGCCGGGAGGCCCTGTGATGCCAGCTCATAGCCCAGATATGGTCCCACGCGTTCGTGCTTGCGACCGACCACCGAACCAACAGGCAGCCTTTGCTGATTTCTATCCAAATGGGCTGCCCAATGTTTACAGAATGCTTCAGACGCCTGGATCGCGGGGTGTTATGCAAACTTACGTCGAGGATTACCTTCCTATTGGTTTCTATACGAATCCCAGACCCGATGCGAGAGCCATCTTTTCGACCTGCGACGGATTGCGCTCGTTCCGCACGATGCAACACATCCTGCCTCAGAGACGAATTCACCTATGGTCCAGAGATGAGCTGCAGTCAGTCTGCAACTCTCTCCGAAAGGTCCATTGGGAGCACATGAAGCCGATACGTCGGCCGCGGTGTTGGGACGATCTGTGGATGTACTTTGATGCGTCTGATCTGTACCAATACGGCGCGCTGAATCTTTGGAACGTTCTCAATACCCTTTACGATGAGAACAAAATCATCTATGAGGACCTCGTCAAGGAAATCGCCATTCATATTGGGCACTGGGCTGATCAGTGGCTTAAGCATGATGAGAACAAGACGAAGATTCTTCGATGGGACGAGTCCCAAGGTCCCCTGCTTCCTCTGTTGACTGAGGTAGATTGGCAAACTCTTGGAAATGTCAAGGACGATGCGTTGCCTCTCATTGCAAATGCCCTTAGGCATCGACGAACTTTGCTCCTGACGCCTCACCTCGTCGTTGACCAAAGCCCCGCCGACTTGCTATCATCTGGTCTGGACGATGGATTCGAAAACTGGCTTGGTATGTGCAATACCCAAAAGCCTGGGGGACGAAGTATTAATATCGATATAGCAGGACAACTAATTCACAAGAACAACGGGCTTCCCACACCTCCTCAGGCTCAATCTCATCATGGATCGCCGGCCACTCGGAATGCACCTGCACCTATTCACATGCAGAACGGTAGTCACTACTATCTTCCTCCCCCGGAATTTTGTTCTTGGGGCCATTCTCAGAGGGCTACCAGTCAAGAAGGTGCTGTTCAAGCGTTGCAGAGGTCCGCAGCCGCTGCTGGGACCGGACATAGTGCGCGAACTGGAGCAACAGTAATTGCAAACGGAAGCGGCAGGCCTGTGTTCCCGACTACTTTTGGCAACCAGAGCACTGTTAGAAGCAATCATGGTAATGGACAAAAGGGTACCGCCAAGAAGGGCAAGAAGAAGAAGTTCGAGCCTGTGTCATCTCCGCCTATAGCCTCTCAAAATGGTCGCAATACCAGCGGGCCAGTCAGTGGTCGTGCTAGCACTCCTCCTATGATGAATAGCAATGTGGCACTGGGAATTTTCGAGGTTCCCGAAGAATATGCCTCTTTGACTCCAACCAAAGTCAAGAAGAGATCCCGAGAAAATCCTCGATCGCCAGGAAGAGGGTTGGCGGATAATGTCACGAAATCACTCCCTCCTTCTATGGTTTTGGGCCATTCGGAGCTTTTCACCCATAAAAACCCGACTTGCGACGACCTTCGAATCCCGGGCCCTCAAGCTAACCAGCAGTCTCGTTCGTCCTCGAACCAATCTCGAGCTGAATAGAAATCAACTCAGGGGCTAGGTACGAATTTTGAGCAGATAGGAATACCCCGACCAGCCACTACCCTACATGAATCAGAGGCGAAAGAGCAAAAAAATCGACAGGAGAACCCATACTCTGCGCCAGAAGTGGATAAGCTACCACCTCTTCGATTCCCTATGGCTTCTTTGCCTATACCTCAACAGGCAAGAACCACTCAAACGGTTATGCCAACAAGTGGCGCCGGAGATGTAACACAGCCTCAAGCAACTAGCCAGCAAATTCCTCCAGCGTACCAATCACAATCTGCTGGGCCGGTGATGCAAAATCAACACGGCCAAAATCCTACCTCTCAACCACAGAGTGGCCTCCCAGCCCACCCTCAGCCGGCATCTGTGCCACCTCAGCTACCGCCAACGCGCCATCACCAACCTGAGACTCTCTCTCAACCTTCCGATGCTGCTCATCTCCAAAAACCTCCTAATCAATGGCCTTCGTTTGACCCGCCTCAAAATGAGGGCTCGAATGCACCTCCGACAACTTCCAATCGCGGCCCAACACAGCGCAACCAGCCTAGAGGTTTCCGAGGGAATCGTCGAGGTTCGTACAGCCAGAGAAATGCGACCATTCACATTCACCCGAATCAAGGCGACCAAGGTGCCGCGCATAATCGGCGAGACGGGATCCCCTGGAACAACAGCTCTTACCGTCGCCAGAGCTTCGGGTCCCAGGGCATGAAGCCTCGCGGAGCTGTGTGTCCAAATTCTGGACGCGGATTTGGTGGTGGAGGTGAGTATACCCCATGTTCTTGTGATGAGTGTGCTGGGAGAAATCGCAGCGTCTACGTTAGGGCGAAGAGCAAGGGACAAGAGCATGCCGTTGAGCTTCAAACACGCATCAAGTTTGGGTTGGAAAACCGATTTGGAAAGGTTGAAGAGGTATTCCATTTGAACAAGGAGCACCCGGCATTTATTGTGAGGTAAGAATTCTGTCATTATTGTTGACGGTGGCGTGCTGACAATTCTAGGTTCATCAACGAACAGTCGGTCCCTGATGCTTTGGCATTTGAGTCTGGCCTCGTTCCCGAACAAGATATCTCTTTGACAATTGCACCGGTCCTGCGGTCAAAGTGGATGTCTATGCCCCGAGCTAGAAAGGTATCCACTGATGGAAATGGAGGGAGGGAGCTTGCCATTGAACAACCAGGGCTTCCTTCTCGGCCTCTTGGATACCACCACCCTGGCATAAACCAGCCAATCCCTATGGCTCACTCAGGTGTTTCTGGTGCCGCTCACCTTGGGCAGTTTACTCTACAACACGGGGTACATCCTGGTATGCAGATGCCCAATTTTCAGGTTGTTAATGGGGGATTTCCCAGCCAGCCTTTCCCGGTGGGAGTTCACATTGGTCAACAAGGGTTTGTTCGACAATTGCCCCCAACCCAAGCGCCCTATCACATGAATCACCCCCGAAACCACGAACAGGTTCAGCATCGAGTGAATCAGGCAGCTTCGATCAGTCGCGACGTTTCTGCATCTGGGGCCGGTCTCCCCAAGAAACCCAATGTCGGAACAGGAGGCAACCAACCGCTAAAGCAGTCAGACCCGGAGGCAACACGAGAACCGATCGAGACGAAGCACCAAGACATCTCAGAACAGCATGGAGACCAAGATTAGCAATCTTTGGAGGAAAAGTCTGCTGAGATCCAACCTAGAGTGGTCTTGCCAACCACATCAAGCCCCAATGCTGCTTCTGATACGCCTAAAAAGGACGAGGAAAACCAGATTTGTTTGAGCAGGCATGATGCAGCTGAGCAAGGGAAGGGGGGGCAGCCTGAATCTGTCAGCGAGCCCCAAGAAAGTCATGATGAAACTTCGAAGGATGCTGTCGCTGTGGAATCCAATCCGCAGCTGACACCCAATCACTCCCGTGCTCCAAGCCGCTTTACCAAAGAGGAGATCGATAAACGGAGGAAAGCATCGGCTAGAATCTCTATGCCATTAGCCCTTCGTAAGGCTAGATCTACCCAAATGGCCACAAAAGAGAGGACAAAAACGAAGGAGGAAAATCTACATGGATCGGAGAACCAGAAACATGCCCATGAACTTGGTTCTAGAAAATCATCGCCAAGCCGCACCCCAGATCATAACCAAGAAGTTGATACTCCTCAGAAACTAGCCAAGAAGATCCCGGGACTCGACATTGCGACCGAATCCTCCGTCACACAGCCCGAAGTTGCTGTTGTGACTCCTTCACCTACGATTCAAAGTAATCTCGAAATAGACCAGCACCCTGAGAACAGCGGTTCTCCAGATTTTACAGAATCTCCGGATGGAAAGTTGAATGAGAAGACTGCAAAGAATGGTCCTCTAAAGGGTTCTAAGGCATCAGCTGGAAAACGGCAAAAGTTCAAGCAGAATACTTTGACAATCGAGCCTCCCCAAAGCGACCAGTCAGCCCAGAACTCTGGGTTCAGCACCCCAGTCTTGGTTAATGCTCCGTCATACTCTCCGAAAAATCCTGAGGGTAGTCCTACTTTCCAATACGAGACGGTCAGCACTCACCAGTCTGGGGGAGGGCCACAGAAGGCTAAGAAGAAGAATAACAAGAAGAAAAAGGCGAAGCAGAATAACGAAAACAACCCCACATCCATGATGCATATGCCCCTTCCTGTCCAAATTTTGGATTCGGATGTGTATTTTCCACAGAGCCAGATGTCGCAAGCAGACATGCAACCACCACTACCCTTGCGCACTATCGTGAATGCTTCACAAGATCCGGCGTTTCAGTCCCAAGCACCCGGTTCTATGTCACCCGTGAAACTCCCTCGCGAAGAGGCCTTCAATAATTTCTCCAACCTTTCTTGGAAGCGCAATAAACAAGGAGGAGGCTCTGCTCTGCCCATGCAGCCAACAGAACCGTTGGCTGAGAAGAATCTCGAGTTGGCTCCGATTGGATTTGAGGAAGGCCGTGGTCGTTTGGGGTATAGGGCGAATGCAGGTGGCTCGCTGCGAGTGAAAAAGAACCGCAAAAACCGATCGGTGGTTACCGAACCTCTGGTGGCGCAACGACTTGACAACCAAGTTGTGCCTCCTTCGTCGGACTTTGCCTTTGAATGCTCCAGCACAACTCCTCAGAGCACTGGTGCTGGTGATAAAAAGCCCCTAAAGCCGAGCTCGTCCTTTCGCCTGAACCCCAAAGCCAAGGACTTTGTGTCCCCATCGCGTTTCCCGCCTCTAGAAAAGGTTGAAACTCCACCAATTGCAGAACAAGGCTCTAAACGCACCAACTCGGGCAGCGACAAGGATCAAGCAGTTTCTCGCCGAGAGACAACCCAAGATGATGAGAGTGGTTCGCGTGTTCAAGAGGCTACACCTGAACCTGCTGTCGAAGCCAGCAAACCATCAAAGAGCCAGCGATGCACCAAAGGCGAAGAAAAGCGATCGCCTACTCAAGAGCGGTCCAAGGAACCCAGAACCCCTCTTCGAACACCAAAGAAAAAAGCCGGCCTTGACAAGGAAGATTGGCCATCCCTTCCCCCGCCGAGTGAACGCGCACCCTCCAAATCGGCTACTCCAAGCGTTTGGGGCCGGAAGAAGACAGGGAGCATCAAGGGGGGATCGCCTATCAGCAAGTAGGCATCAATGATGCATGAACTAAGTGGATGTGGTGGATAGTAAAGAAGGATAACGGTTTGGGTTCTGACTTGGCTTGTGGTATGGTTTTACAGATTTATTGGTAATTTGGTTGTGTTGTGAGAGGGTGGATGAGTTTCGGTTGACATCAACTAGTCGAGGCTCTTGGCTCGAGGACCTGGAAATGAAATGTATGATTGTTTGGTACGTGGCGTTGGGTATGATAGACATGAATCCATGTTTGAGGCCCGGTTATGGCCTAAGCTTAATGAACCTGTATCGCATGCTGTGATGTCATATATGCCGAAGTGAGCTGATGGCACGCACCCTTCCCTTGGCACATCGACAACGGATGCATAATTCTAGTTAGTCCCCCCGCGTTGTTGCATGCCATGCTTTCCACCTGTAATTCGGACCGGCGATATGGAGAGGGTCCTGTTCTCTGGTGGTGGTACAATGCTCGATTTTTCACGCCCCATATGTATGTATGTACATGGTAAGTCGTAACCTGGTCCTCGGCCAAGCCTTTCCCTTCTATGGCAGTCCCAGTTGATTTCTTTCTCCCCCGCGTTTTGCTCCCTCGGCTTCCATTCCCGCGCACACCTATTTGACAAGGCTGGTGACGGTCTCCTCGATTTGCTGATCGGATAGGCCCTCGAGGGATTGGGACTTTTCGGTTCCACGCTCTGTTGCGCTAGTTAGCTTTCTCCGTGGTGGGTGGTTTTCGTGGAGGGGGAGGGGGAGGCGGTTGAATTGGCCGACCGAGAGGGGAGTGACGAACCGAATCGGGCGTAAACCTTGGGCTGGGTGCCGGCAGCCTCGCGGATGAGGATGGGGATGTTGGGGTTGCTGCGCTTCATGGTTGGGTAGGCCCTGGAGATGAAGGATCTAGGGACGGAGAAGAAAAAGCGTTAGCCCTCGGGGGTGCTCGATTCAGTCAATTGGCTCGATCCCGTCGCATTGGGTGCTTCAATTGCTCGCCCATTGGTTGATTTCGCCTCCATGCATCGTCCACCGGGTTCCCAATCGTGTAAAAAACGTACCGAACAGCCGCGCTCTGCTCCGAGGTCTGGCAGAAGAGGAAGCGGACCTCGCGGAGGCCCTGTGTGAAGACGTACTTGCTGGCCATTGCGCTTCGTTTGTCGTTCGTCGCGGATCCGGAAGAGGGCGAGGGAGACGTGGGCGGGTTTGAGGTTGATATCTCGGAGGGAGGCTATTAGCGGTTGCTAATTGCGGGCTTGTGGTTGGCAAGCTCCCGCAATTAGAGCGTGAGGCTCAATCGGAATAACTTGGGCGGGAGTGCCGGCGCGATTGCACAAAACGTGCATAAAGCCACCAACTGAAATTTGTGCAACTCGGCCATGAAAAAAAATGTGGCGGGGTACGTACCGACCTCACGGCTCAAGAAACGAAGAACTGTTGGAAAGCTTGCCTGTGAGCGGCTTAACTCCGGCGTCTCACCTTCCGCTTTCCGCCCGCCACACACAAACTCCGGCTTGTACCAGCTACATGGGGTTCGGTAGCTGGCTGGCGGCGGCGACAACTCTAAACGGGCGTGCAGCCAGGTACCGGTGTACCTACCCCGGACGTCAGTCACCGATTGCCCCGAGGAAGCGAAACCGCAGCGGCAGGTAGGTCCCCCAACACAACTTCTTCGAAGACGACATCGCGGAACGTCACCCCCAATAGCTCTCCCACCCCAGCTTTGGACATAGGCGCTGCTTTTCTGCTTTTGCACTCCTTTTTATTCATCACATTTGGACAACGGTACGTCGAATCTTTCCCCCGCTGTGAGCCTTTCTTTATCGCACCGGCGAAGCCACAATTGTTGGAGGCGCCCAATCCACTTTTCTTTCCTCTCTTTTTTTTTACTCTTTTATCTAGTCGCGAATTGACACTCACGCCCCCAGCAGATAAAAAAAAGCGGTAGCAGAACCATGGCTTCGTCGTCCATCAACACCATCCTCCGCGCCTCCCGACCGGCCTTCCGCCAGGCCACGCTCGGTGCGCAGGCCCGCCAGGCCTTCCGTCAGCAGGGCTTTGGCCAGCGCTTCTCCCAGCAGGGTGGCCGACGATGGCAGAGCACCGACGGCACTGCCCAGCAGCAGCAGTCGTGGTTCAAGCGCATGTGGGAGAGTGAGGTCGGTATCAAGACTGTGCACTTCTGGTGAGTTTCTGCCTTTGACCCGCGCTGTGGTTTATCTTGCTAACGCCATTTACAGGGCTCCTGTCATGAAGGTTTGTCACATCCATTTGCCCCGATTCTTATCTCACCACTTCGTCTCTGCGCCCAATTCGACTCGTATACTCTCCCAACCGCAACTCGAACCGTTTTCGACCCGGAAATAATGGCAAATAATGAAATTTATACTGACTGCCGTTTCTATAGTGGGCTCTCGTTCTTGCCGGTATCTCCGACTTCGCGCGCCCCGCTGAGAAGCTCTCCTTCACCCAGAACTTCGCCCTGACCTGCACCGGCTTCATCTGGACCCGCTGGTGCTTGATCATTAAGCCCAAGAACTACCTGTATGTTCATTTTTTTTTTCTACGTAGAGCGGCTGCGCAGCCGTTTGTTGCAATGATCAAAGTAAACTAACATTCTCTCCCAGGCTCGCCGCTGTCAACTTCTTCCTCGGAATCGTCGGTCTCATCCAGATCTCTCGAATTGTTTCTTACAACTCGTCCAAGAAGGAAGGCGTCGTTGAGGAAGTCAAGGAGGCCGTCAAGGCCTAAGGAACCCGAATAACTCGACCCTGTTTTCCCAAACCTTCTGACACACCTTTTTCGCCAATAAACATACCCCTCATACAGAGAATCTGCACATCCAAGCACCAGCATTCAGTCGCAACTACTTGTCTGTTTTTGTGAAACGGCGTCGGAGTGAAATATAATTTATGCACCAAGTGGCTGCGTGTAAGTTTTGTGTAGTGCTTGTGTGAGGTCGGTGATCAAGGGGCGCCCCTTGAGAAAGGAAAACCGCCCCGACTCGGATCTCAGAATGGGAGGAATAATTGGTTGGTGAGAGAAGTTTTGGGGCGTGTTTGCTCTACTTTATATTCAGTGTTCTTTTTTTAGATGATGCAATCATGCACACTGCTTGAACGGGGTTATATGGGTAGAAAGAGAGTTAAACAGCAGAACCCTTTGTATTGGTTCGCCAGTATTTTTGCCATAGCGCCGTTGCCATATATCCCTGTCTATGTTGTAGTGTATCAAGTCCTCAACGGGTCACCCGTTCCCAACAAACATACGTGCGCCCATATCACTTCCATGCATTGCTGCTGCATGTCATAATCACCCAAAGCATGTTATAAACCATTTATGAACTTGTGATCAAATTTCATCTCTCAATTCATCTCAACGTCGTCTCCCATCTCTCTTCGCTTCTCGCGCATACATCGTTTCATTATGAATCCATTCATATATGGCAGCCCGCTTCTCTCCCTCTTTCATCAACCACCAAACGCCACACGTACAAAGGGGGGGCCCGATCCATCTCCTCCCAATCCGCGAGCCGAACAAGGAAAAAAAAAAGTAGTGTAAAATATAAACCCTCAAGCCCCCCCGAGATTTCCTCCAGTACCACCAATGGATATCAATCAACTCAACCCGGAAGGAGGGGGGAATGCGGTTCCCTCATCCGCCGCCTTAGTCTAAAGGATGGGTAATAAAAAAAAGGAAGAAGAAAGTAAATAAAAGGGGGAGGCAGATATGCAAAGAAAAATGTACAAGGGCTGCCAGAGAAAGCTCTTCTCCCCCTCAAGAGCTGCGATTGAAACCGCAAAAACGAAACATATAATGCCTTCCCAACACTTGGCGTAACCCATTTCATTTCATAGCCGCCCTCGTGGCCATTTCCTGCACCTTTTGATGTGATGTTTCATGCATTTCGTTAACTGGCGCGCCGTCCTTAGTTTTCATATTTATTTCTCGGTGTGTCCGTCGTTCAGGAGCATCTCGAGGATAATCTGCCTGCCCGGAATCTCCGGATGGCTCATAGCAATTTTGACGGTTCCCTTGGAACCTTCGTTGCCATTGGACGACTTCATATAGCCGTTGCTCTGTGGGTTGATGGAGCTGAGGCCCGTGGGGCCCCGGACACCGTAATCAAGTACTCGAACATCCCGGCCCGCCACGATCTGCCGGAGCCGGCCATTCTCCGCGTTTCGGACTTCCACGTAATCCTCGTTGAAGAGCAGCAGGTACTGGCCAAACATGGTTGCGCCACGTGCCTTCTTCTGCTTACCCGTGTACTCCATGATGAGGGTTCGGCTGACGTCACCGTGCTTGTCTACGTAGACAGCACAGTCCTCATAGGTAAGAATGAATTCGTTTTCGTTGAGCCTGAACATGCCCAGCGGCCTCTGGTCCCGAATGCGGCTGGCAATGTTGGCAATGGCGGGAGCCTTCAGGTCGGGGATGGACATGGGCTGCTTCTTGTCCAGAGTGAGCATCTCAATTCCCTTGGCTGTTGCGACAGCGATATACGTCTGGAACAAGCTGAGCGAGTAGCATTCCGTAGGGAAGAAGAACTCGTCAAAGTCGCGGAACGTCTCCGCGTTACCACCGCCCGGTCGTCGTCCACCAAACAATCGAGACTTCTTCTCGGTCGACTTGTGGAAAATTGGCTCCAGAACCTTGAAAGAAGTGTGCAAGCCTTCCTTGCGCTTGTAGAACAGGAGCATGCGATCTTTCATCTTGGCAGTGGCAAAGTAGGTGACATCCTTTGCGAGCCTTTGCGGTGCCCGGCGTGGGTTGTCGTTGAGGGGAGCTGCAAACTCGGACACGGGAGCAACCACGTCCAGAGGGTACGAGATGAGATTCTTATCTGCGATGAGCAAACATACAGAAAACTCCTCAAGCACCGCAATTTGAGTCACCCTTGTAGCAGGGACGGTCTGTAATACGGGTTAGCTTTACTCAACAATCAACAAATTGTAAATAATCCTGTTACTTACTCGTTGCCAACCACGAGGGTTCGAGGGGTCGGAAATGAATACACCATAATCGGTACCAATGGCGATGATGGATTTTCCAAAGGCGGTGAAGCCCGTGGCGCAATTCACCTGGGCTCTGCACACGGCTGGCACTCCCTGAGCAGGGCCAAGAATGCTTTCCAGCTCCTGAATAGCACGGTCAAGAGGCGTTCCCTTGACAGGGACGCCGGCCGACCTTGCGTAAGGTGACGTGGCATCGTAATGGAAAGATGCATCAGCAAGCACACGGAGGCGGAACGGCTCGGCATTCTGAGAGAAGAGTGCCTTGGCGTGTCGGGTCTTGGTCTCGATAATCTTGGTGCACCAGTCGGCACGGTCTCTAGCCGATGAAGCGTACAAGGTGTAGACCTCATGGCCGAGGTGCTTGACCTTGAACGGGTACAAGATCTTGCTGTCCGTGTCATTGGTGTTCGTAGGGGTCAAGTTGGAACCAATCGAGGAGCTTGTGGCAGCGTGCTCCAAGCCGGGACGACCGCTAGCGTTGGTTGCCACCTTGTTCAGCTGGGTTCCAGTCGGGGTGGCAACTTGAGTTCTGCCCAGAGGAGCTGTGATGCCCTTCTGCTTCTGAATTGGCTCATCATTCATGCTCTCGAGGAACAGGAGTGGCATGGGGATTGGCTATGCGGTGTTAGTTTTGTATCGGAGACGAGATTTCCCGGTTTCATTGCACTCACCTCTTTGGACACATCAAACTTCTTCTCACTCTTTCCGTCCTTGGGAATAACTGCCTTGGCCAGGATGAAGTAGTGATCAAAAAGCAGAGCATGAGTATCGACCCATCTCACACCCTTGGAACCCATTCGCTGGAGCTCACCCTGGAAAATCAACTCTCGGCCCATGTGGTCCAAGTTCAATACGGAGTGGAAGCCAGGGCGCAAGACAAGCATCCTGTTCAAGTCCATCATTTCGACGCGCTTGTTCATCTCTGCCACCTTGGCATCACACTCCAAGGTGACAGTCTTGATTTCGGTAATGGCCTTGATGAGGTTGGTCTTCTCCTCACTCTCCACAAGCATCTTGCCGTCGACACTTTCCAGGAGCAGAATGTAACGCTGGAGACGCTGAAGGGGCGTGATCAGGTAGTGAGTCCAATCCTGCTTCGAGGCCACCTTGTTCCTTTGCATTTCCTCCAAGAAGTTCTTCAAGTACATGTTGCGGTCGGCCTCTCGTCGCATGATGTACACAGCATATGGGTAGGCTGCGGCGTATTCAATGTAAATCGACTTAGCCTTGCGAATCCACTCTCGGAAGAGGTCGCTGAATCCAGTGATCCAAGGTCCCTGTTCTTGCTGTCGGTATTTAAGCTGGGCCAGGAGGTGGTCCTTGTTAATGTCCTGGACAGTGTCAAGCTTTCCGAAAACGGCATCGAGAAATTTATCTCTCCTCTCGGGCTTGAGAATGGCCGGGTTGCTGGCGCGAAGACGGTCGCGATAGTATATCCTGAAGATGTCTAGCTGCTTAATGTAGTTCTCCTCACCAGTCACAATTTCGTGGAGAATGTTCTGTCGATCAACCTCCTTCTTTGGCTTCGACTCCCAGTCTTCCTTCTTTAGCTTGTAGAAGACGTGCCACTCATCGGCAGGCCTGGCATCCTGGGGCATGAGGTCATCCAGGTCAACCTTCTTGATGGTTCGAGTACAGTGGTACGAGTAACATCGCCCGGTAATCTCGATTTCGTGTACCTTTGGGGCGTAGCAACCTGAGCCGGTCAGTTGCCACATCACTCCAGAGATGTGACCATCCCCAAACTTGACCCATTCTTCTTCTGGCACGAGAACGCCCTGCTCAAGCATGCGGGATACAACTCGGCTGCTGAGAACCTCGGCGTCTGCCACGTTCATCATGGGGATTTTGGCTGTGAACAGCTGAATCAGAGCCTCTTCAACTGTCTTGGTCTTCAAATCCATTTCGCCTTCTCCCATCTCTCGAACCCAGGCCTCAAGGCCGCTGAGAGCCCATGGCTCCACACATCTTCGGAAATCGGCGGCGTTCAGCTTGGAGGGCACAAACTTCTTCTTTCGGCCGCTTGGCAGAGTGATGCCGTCAAAGGCCATGGAGGCATTGCTTCCTGCCTCGTAATCAAACTGCTGCGCAGTTGGCTGCTGGCTATGCCGGCCTGCTCTCCTTGCATCGGCATCTGTCTTTGAGCGGCCAGGGAGCTGAACAGTTGGAGTATTTGCGTGGCCAGACAGAGATATTGACCGCTCAGGTTGCTGAGAGAACTGAGAGGTAGCACCGTAGTATGCCTCGGGTGTGTCGGGTTGACCTGGTCGGGAGTCGAAGCTTCGCGAGTGTCCATGCTGGTAATAACTTGTGCGGTTGCCGGCATGGACTGAGAGCATGGAACTGCTGTCGGAGCCAGGAGCAGGAGGTATAGCAGGGAGAGGTCGGCTCGACAGACCCGGGTGGTAGAAAAGCTCGCCGTACTCGTCTCTTGAAGGCGAATCGTTGCCGCTCTGCTGAGAGTGCAAAGATACACTCTCGCCTCCCGCATCAAAACTGAGACGATGTGGGTCCTGGAAACCGCCTGTGCCACCGTAATCAATCTCGGCCGTCCTGAATGCGGGAGCGTTCTCGGCTTCCTGATAGGCGTTTGTCTGCTGAACAGGAGTCGGCAATGGGCGGGGAGCGTCGTGGCCCGATGAAGCTGGAGGAGATCCAACATCGTTACCGTAGGTCAGCTGGCCCGCATACCCACCACTCAACATTCCCAAGTCGACCATTCCGCCAAAATCGCTGTCGCTGCTGTGGGCTTGTTCCTCCGGAGGTGGTGGGAGGGGATTCGACATGACTGGTATATCGGTGTAACCAAAGGAATTGCTGCTGAATCGGTTATCCTCGAGCTCGGCTTGTTTCATGGCCATTATGCCGCCGAGTGCCTCGGCATCGTCCTCATCTGACTCGTATGCCGTATAATCAGAGGCTCGGTTCGACGAAGTCCGGCTGGGGTCCGTAGCGACGGCGGTAGCGCCGGAATCGAACCGCTGCAGCTGTCGGATGTCCTCTTCGTTGTACTGGCCGTTGGCTGTGGGGTCCGGAAGCTGACGGTACCGCTGACCAGATCCGCCCAGCTCAGCTTCGATATCCTGCATTATACTTTCTTGCGTGACATGCTCGTCACGGTAGTCATCATGGGCGTCGTTTAGCGGGCGGCTAGGCAGTGGTGCGTTAGTCGGGTGCCTTTGCAGGCCCGGTGATGATCCCTCCTGTCTTATACCGGGCGACGCCATAGGCGACACCTGGGAATTCGAGTGAGAGTTCGACCGAGACACCCTGCTGTTGTAGTGCGAGTTGTGGTCGTTGGAGTAGTAGGGGCCAACAGGCATCTGGATATCGGTGGGATAGGGCGCTGCCGGGCTATTCGGGTACGGAGCAGAGTTGGTGCCGTTGGACGCGCCGGCCGAGTAATGGTTGTACGAGGTATCGTATCCCAATTGCTGCGAGGTCGAGGAGCTCAGAGGCGGGCTGCGGAGGGGCTGTTCGAAGCCATGGGACATGGCGGGGGACGGAGCGGCGGAGGAGTGGGAATAAGTACCGGAGTATGTGGAGTTGGCATACGTGGATGAGGCAGTGTTTCCGTATCCCTGGTTGTAACTGTTGTAGGTTGAATGCTGCGTCGAGTGCCGCTGGGGAACGGATGTTGTTCCCGCATAAGCAGCGGGATTGTAAGCCTGTGGGGTATATGCGGCCGGGGGCGAAGGAGTGTAAGAGCTGGCGGTGGATGCATAGCGAGAGGGCGGTTGGTGGTGATAGGGCAAGGTAGAGGTTGACTGAGAGCGCTGGAAGTTGGATGAGGTTTGCGCAAAGCTCTGGGGGTTGTACGAGTGCGTCGGCGTCGGCGGGGTGGCATCCTGGTACTGGTGTTGGTAGCCCGAGAGGGCGTTCCCGGCGGAACCATAGGTCTGGCGAGCTGAGGATGAGTGCGCAGCGGCCGAGCCGCTCATGAACAGCTCGTCCTCGCCAACACCCGACGACGGGTTGGCAAAGGCGGGCGAGCGATCGTGCTGCTGCTGATAGTGGGCGCCATCATCCCCACCGGAGAAGCTGGCTCGGCGGTTGTCGTAGGAGGGTTGAGCGCCGTGGTCTTGGATCTGGCCGTGTCCTGCGACGGGGTACTGGACAGGCGGCACATGGCCAAACCGTCCGTCTTGGCCGCCGCCGAAAGACATTGCGGGCGATGGGATGGCGATGTCTTGGATGGCGAAGGCGGAGGAGGGCCGAGATGGGGTGCGCAGCGCAGGAAGAGAAAGGTCAGAGCCGCTTCGGGCCTGGCGGCGGCGGGTCGGGCGTTCACCACAGCTTAGACGGCAAGCGAGGAGCAGCGCGGGCGGATCGCATTGAGGGGCATCGAGCAGGCCTCGCGAACTGGACAAGACAGAGAGCAACCGAGCAGCGACAGGAAGCAGAGCAAGTACTAAAAAAAAAAAATTGCGAGGTCGTCGTCGGTCAGCAAGGTGGCGCGCACAGGTCAGTCAGCGTTGGCCGAGGAAATAGGACGAGGGTTTGGCGGTCGGGGCACGGGGATTGGGCTCTGAGGCTTGGGGTTGGTTGGCGGCGGAAATGGATCTCGTGTGGTGGAGGGGACTCGATACGATGTGGCCGAGTCGCAAGGATTGAGAGTGGATGGGGATGGGGAAACGGCGCGGTTTGTTTGGGCCGGGCCCCGTTTCGTTCCCAGCACGCAACGAAAGCAAGCAAAGAGCAACAAGCTTCACAAGCTTGCGCAAGCCGGACGAGGGTGCGGCGCGGGAGGTGCGAGGTTAATGCTGCGCAGGAAAAAGCATCCGAGACGCAGGAATTAAGAAGAGAAGAATGAGTGAGTGAGAAGGAGAGAAGATGATGAGCAACACACGAGGGAGTGGCGGAGCTGGACCCTACGGGCTCTGGAGGGGTGAGGCCTAGAGGCAGTGGGGGGGAGGAGAGGAGAGAGATGGCGAAAGAGGGACAGGCCAATATGATGATTATGATGATGATGATGATGATGATGATGGCAACGGTCAGTTACCGAGCGCAGCGGAGGACTCAGCAGAGGACTCAGCGAGGTCAGGCTCGGGAGCTACCACAGCAGCGACATAGACGAGGCAGGCTGCTTCGCGTGTTCCGGCTGGGCTGTGTGGTGGTGGACAACTGCACCCGGGATGTCAGTCACCTCGCCCGAGGACGTAACAGCGGGTGCTCTCCAGGCTTGGGCTTCGCTACCAGATACAAAATACACAAGGCTTGCCTGCGCTAGGTCCGGAATCCGTAGGGCGTAGCACCGCAGGCCAGGGTACCGCTGGATAAGGTACTGTCCAAGACTGAACCAAGCCACATGGATGACGGGGTGTCGTTGAGGCTTGGACGTGTCTGTGGGGGGGGCAAGGGAGGGAGGGGAGAGGCTAGGGCGGCTTTGGGGTCCGGGGACCGGGGTGTGGTTGCGGGAAGGGGAAGGGTTGGCGGGCAGCGAGAGGCACAGACATGGGCCCTTTGCATTTTTGCATTTACACTTGCAGCCGTCGGTCTGTTTTACTCGAGCTGGTTTCAGCTCCAAAAGCAGAAAACCCCCGGGCCTCGGCCAGCCTGTGTCGCACTCCCTCAGGTTAACGAACTGACGTGGATGGATGCTGCTGCACCAAAGACGGGCGCGGGCGGTGCAGAGCACAAGCACGACAGGCAGTGTGGTTGGTGGGCTGCCAGCGCCGCCCGTGGTTGGCTGCCAGCGGAGGGAGTGTGAATGAGAAGAAAGGCGGCCTCGCAGTCGTCAGACAGCCGAGTACAGTACGTCAGAGTGTCGCAGCAGAGCCAGCCAACGGGGACCGAGATGCCCATGTGGAGATGGACATGCCGTCGGTGGATCTTTAGTTTTGAAGACAAAGACATACGAGAACGAACAATAATGGAAGGTCTGTTTCTGTGGTTTGCAAGGGTCTGATACATGGACTACTTGTTTAGCTGGTCTTGTCTCTTTTTTTTTGGGGGGGGGGGGGGACTCGAAGCTGCCAAGAACAGGCGGGTCTGGGTGCGAGAACGAGAATAGAATTAGAATGAACTAGGCCTGGAATACCCGTTGTTTTTCCTCTTGGCCGCCTCTCGTCATTTTCCTCGTCATGACAAACTTCAGATGACTGGACGAATTGAGGAAAAAAAGAAGCGCACCTGGCCTGGTCACCCCTACCAGACCCTCCTCCCCCCTCCAACTGACAGCAAACTAACCCTTGTCCGGTCCGCTGCAGAGACCCCGCTATGACCCAATGCGAACCCTTGGCAGGACCCTCCGCAGCGGGACGAGGGTGCTGAAGAAAGTGCTTTCGTTTGGTGCCCTCATAGCAGCTCGGCCTGGGTTTCTCGGAACGCGGCCCCCTGAGAGAGACACTGCTGGGTCTGTCCCTCGACCCGCCGCCAGCCAGCCAGTGACCTCATCAGAGCCAGACTCGTAGAGAATGCTATATCCCAGTATCCCAGTGCGTGCTCGGTGTCTCTGCGGCTTGCCAGTCCTGCCGCCAAGTCCTACTCTATCAGGACTCAAATTGCCTTCGTCTAGTCTTCTTTCCCATCCCCTACGTGCGCTGTGGAGTCTTTAATCTGCCTTCCTGGCTGCATTGCTCATCGTCTGACTACAGCCGCTGAGCGACAACGAGCCGCTGGCGGGCAGACCGAAACAACCCACGCATGTCAGCAGCCCACCCAGCCCTACGCCCATGCACCCACCCCGCCCATGCCAACTGGATATCTACGTACAGTAGGTACCTGGGGCATCGTCACCGCCGTTATCACGGCATGCAATTTCAAGCATTGGAAGAACACTTGGCATGTCGCTCCTGTATTTTCCGACGGCTCACTATCTATCCAACATGCAGATAAATAAACAAACATCAAGTCAGGGTACTGTTTTTTTTTTTTTCTCAAGTTGTCTCTCTCTGTTCCCGCGTCGTCTCAAGTCGCATTAGAGTGTCAGGGTCCTACACCAGTAACGCATTTCAGGTACACTAACAAACGCCAATAAAGGAAACCATCGACAAAAACTAAAAATAAAACAAAATAAAATCAATACAATAAAAGCATAACCCCCACGTTGGAGGTCTAATGTGATCAAGAAGAGCGCCGCTGCATATCTAATCTCGGTTTGGAGATTTAGCAGATGCAGCCGCCATCTTTCGGATCGCGTTCAGATGCTCGTATTTTGCATGCCATCACACCCGTCACATCGCATCACACTGACGCATCCCAAGACCAAGATGCACGCGGTGCAGCACATCCACCGCCTCGGGACCGTCTCAGTCTGATCCTGACCTTTTCACCACACATGGCCTGCTTTGGCAGACGCATCAGCATTCGTTGACAGCTGCTCCTCCCAAGCTGCCATCGCATCTCGTTTAAGCTTCCTCGTCTTTTTTTATTTTTTTTATTACACATTTCCCGATCTGGTTTCCATCTTAGGTCCGTCCATTTAGTTGCCGACGCCCAAATTTACCCCCCCCTTCTCTCCCTGTTCGGTTTCACCCCCAGGCCCGCGGAATAACGATCGCCACTATACAACTGTCCTTCAGGCCTAAATCTTACGCTCCACCACCCCCTGCGCTGTTCCTTATTAATCCCTAGTCTTGTTTCGGCTAGGATGCTCAACGTCTTGTTCTAGAAACATGTGTCGCCAGCGAAATGCCGGCCATCCCTCCTCCATCGCCTTTGTCCTCCCATTCATGCTGTTTTACTTTTTTTACGCACTCTCGGCTTTAACTGACCCGCCGCTGACTCAGGTGCCTAAGCAGGCAGGATCATGCGCTGATGACTGAGGCGATTTTGGTGCGACTGATGATCTAGCTACCCTGTAGTCGGTTGATTCAAACGGCGAAAATAGCAAAAAAGGCAACGTGACTTGGGAAACGGCTGCGATATTCTGTAATGCTAAATTTGCCTTCCTTTTTATTTATTCTTTATCTTCTTGGTTTGTTTTTCTCGTGGTGGAAATCCGCTTCGATGGGTTTCGTTGTGGAGTAGAAGTGTTATATCGGAGCAAATATTATCACATTCTTCCACAGGAGCTCAAGCGAAAATAATGTAACGAGAAAATGTTCACACTAACTCCAACTACTACATCACATCAAAGAGGGACCATTGGGGCAGCTCCTAATCTGACCAGACAATTTCTTCCCTAGCTGCTCTATATACTTTATTTACATGGTGTGCATTCGTGGACTAAGAAGGACTATACCTTCCTGATGATGGCGATAGCAACAATCCACACATTTGGATTGAAAACCACAATAATTGCCCTCAGCTTGAAGCTTACAGTTAGTACATTGGGTTCTTCGCGAATCGAGTCCGATGGACAAGCGAAACCCCACACGCACTCGTATACAGCAGGCAATGTATGGATGGCGCATCGTGTTTAATTGCTTTACGTGTTTCACCTATAAGCTGAAACCTGCGTATATATACCAAATATAGAAGATTATCAATTCACTTATAGTAGTGCCCACCGGCAAAGACACTGCCATTTCCATGTTTAACGCTCATTATTGAATCGCTCAATATCACAAGTCAACATGCTTGTGACAATTCCCTTCAGTTAAATATAGCCAAGAACGAATGCGAATTCTTAGCTCTCGGGGTTTTGGCTGGAACAAGGACACTCCAGGATAAGGGTCTGAAATTGCTTACCTCAGATTAAATAGTATTCCGACCATCTAAGATCTCGACCACCTGTGCCGCTTTTTTAACGGGCTACAGCCAAACACCACTGCCCCAGACGGAGGAATCTTGAAATTAGTGTTCTTGCTCGGCTTCTTCTCGAGAATCGGTATGCCGAAATATGAATCGGGTCGGAGCGGTTGTACTTGGTTCACCCTCACCCAGCATGAATCAGGACTCTTGATGTCGTGGTCGCACGGCGTGAATGGATTCCCGGAAAAATCCCAAAAGGTCTTCTCTGAGATCTTGAGGGGCTCGGACCAGCCGTTTGTCGAAAACTGGATCCCTCGGCGTTTGATGAGTCGGAATAGGCACGGAATCGTGGTGGCGAGGTAGTCTGAACCCTCTGGCAGGGTATCACATACAGGATTGTTGCGCAGGCTCTGGGGTATTCCGCTCTTGCTAGCAGCTGGTGTGATGACGGCATCCATGTTGGAGCACACGACAACGGCATCAGCGTCGTTTACTATATCTATCCATACCTTGCCAGCGGAGGATATGTCTAGTGCTTTCATGCAGGTGCCGCGGCCCGGCGAGGTGACAATGTCCATAAACTCAAATCCGTAAAGCACCTTCTTGGAGCTGTCCAGCATAGCTGCTCTCGTAGCCAGTAAGTTTGTATTGAGGCCCAGAATCAGCTGTCGAAAACAAAGGCGATCTCCATCTCCTTCCATAATGCTGTTGTTGCCTAGATCCTTGAGCTTGTTAACCAGCTCCGCAGCATCGGCGTGCGCATCAACAAACGGCAAGCCGCTCTCAGACGAGTCGGCACATATTGAAGCGTAAACCTGGCTCATATGAACCAAGAGACTGAGCTTTGGGATCATCCAGCAGCGTTTCTTGGCGGCATCGTACAGAATTGCTAGCTCGTACGCGGTATCCTGGATCAGCTTGCAGTAGCCTCCGAAATGAGTAAACCTGAGGCGATGGCTGATATACTTCATATTAGTTTCAATCCCCAAATTGGTTGTTAGCGGACTTGAGAGGCCGAACTGCGATACGAAGGCAAAGCCGTCTAGCTGGAGAGATTTGCTCTTCTCTCGGCCGCCAGAGTAGCCGATATTTGTTGGGAAGGTTCTTGTTCCCAGATTGATTTGAGCAAACTCACACCAGCCCAGAAAGCACCGAGAATTCTCAAACTGCCGGTAGTCTTCAATCTTCAATCGTGAACCTAAATCCATCTTGTACGGGTTGATTTGTCCGTTCTCTTCACCATTGGTGAGAAGGTGGAACTGTGTAATGCCATCTTCCATTTCGATGGGTACTAGCACTGTTTCGTACCCGACAAACACAACACCTCCGTCCAAAACCAGAGGGTATTCCACAGCTGTAATCTCAATCATGAGCTTGAATGACAACTCAAGACCCTTGCCGTTACAGTTCAAATACCTATGCTCGGAGTCTCCGTCAGGGTACAGCTCTACTAACTCGACTACTGTACTGAGGCCAACTACGGTGAACAAACTTTGCCAGCAGTCATGGTCTGTTTTTTTGAGCTGCAGAGGTTCATCCACAAGACTCATGGAAAGAGTTAGCCCTGAGTTGGTACCGGGTTTGCTGGAATCTTCGGCAGTTTTGGAAGAATCTCTGATAGCGTGGGGCTTCAGCTCCCATTTGGCCTTCGAAATGCTGGCTTTTTCTGTTATATTTCCTATCCGCAATATTTTGCAGAGAATTTCCATGCCACGTAGGAGACGGGGATGGCTCAGATCCAGCTTGCCGATACATGTTATAGACACACTGTTCCAAGTGCAATATATTCGAGCTCCATTGTACTCATGTACTATTTACTATGTCATTATAACCGAATGGGAATGTGATAGTGTTCAATTATTATTCAATTGGGAGAGCAAACTTGCATGTAGTGAATTCATAAATATGATTTCAATAAAAATACACCGAAAAGGTATTTTTGGTATATGATAATGTTGCAGTAAACAAACGGCAAAGATAAAGGGCTCACCTGTGGCGCCATTTTTCAAGTCATCAATGTGGTCTGCAACATGATGAACCAATTCCTCCAAGAAGTGCTGTGTGTGAGGGTATAAGCTAGTGAGTTGGTTCTGGAACAGTTCAGCCCACGTGAAAGCCCTGAAACACTGGAAGCCATCATCGCGGTAAAGAGACCGAAATGGAGCTGGCGGTGGTGTCTTTGTTAAAATGACCTCACGGTGAAGATGCAGCTCATTGTGGCCATCATTCAGGAGACCTTGAATAAACCCGGGCACCTCCCACTGCCATTCTGCTCTTGGGCATAAACGTGACCAATCAGTTGATATGGAATGGAGTTCACTGAGGAAAGCTGCTGCGGTCGGAAATTGGTGCGGTGTTTCTGCGAGTTCCTGTAGGCCGAGGCCGCGCGAGATTCGCACTTTGGAGGGATTGGGTGTCGTATATGGCGTAGGTGATTTACTAGATGTTGGAGATTCCACATATGACCGTTTTCCTTTGGCACGGCTACCGGCACCATTGTCAGTCAGAGCCTGGGCGTAGGGTTCATGGCCCGGGACTATTGGATCCAAATCGTCCAAGTCAAAATTGTCGGAATAATCCATAGCTTTGAAGAGTTAAACGATCCAGGGTGGATTGGTAACGGCGTTGATGGGCCCAAGAATAGACTGACCTAAAATTTTATTCATGTGGCGTTGTCCAAATCACGATATCGGAGCTATATGTTGTTGGAGTTGGTATCACGGATATGATCCCATGTGCGGGGTATTACCCCGTCGTGATCACCTGGTTAATATGATGTGATGACAAATTTCCTTGGGGGATGCATATCCGGCATCCCTATTAGTGATCGTATAGAGAATTAAAGCTATGTAGAGGAGAAAAAAATTGACGAAATAATATGATTCGACATTCTTTTGCTAGGTGTTATCAGGAGCCCTAGTTGGATCCTGAGCAGGCGGGCCCCAGCCTAAAGTGTACATGTCTTCCTCAGTTATATTCTCTCCATGGTAATTAGCCGGGAACAGAGACGAATGTGAGGCGATTGCGGCTCCAAATAAGCCCCACTGCGTATAAGACTGATCAAATCCATGAAGTTCAGGCATTCCCAACGCTAGCCCGTTCCAGTCGTTTGTTCCCGCGGATAAAGCCGCCGAGTGCGCGCTAGGAGGGTCGGTAACGGGGTTTCGTTGGACAGTTGGGCCGTTATCCCGAGGCCTACCAAACCCCAGCTTACGGACCCGGTCGAAGCGTCCCTGAACGCCATTTAAAAGTTCCATAAATAGCGACACGAGGTCTTCTTCGGCCAGCATTTGCTGTTGGTGACCGCGCTCAAGTGCACCGCGAACAAGTTGAGGGCCCTCCTGGACCAGTAAGCCGCGTATCATGTCAATGGTCTCCTCCACTGGGGTACCCAGATAGGCATTGGCCGGTCTTTCGACGCCATCGAATACAATATCCCAGACTTCGTACCACTTCTCCTCAGTGGTCGCGGTTCGCCTGGCGCGTTCTCTCAGTCGGTCCAATGTCTCGACCGACACGCCTGATAAGCTGTCGAGGTATGCGACCATGGATTCGTCGCCAAGTTCGCAGGAACGAGCCCTCAGGTGTATGTTAAGATCAGAGGCCAAGCTGAACCTCTCATAACACACTGGGCAGCAGTGAGTGGATTGGGTATGCCTCCGCTGAAGGTGCTGCTTGATGTCTCGGATTCGACGAAATTTGTGGTTGATACACTGCTGAAAATGTATCGGAGCTCTTCTGAAGAAGGGACAAGCAAGTGTCCGAGTGTCTTTGCATTTCAAACACTCGCTGTTGGCACATCCATTGCAAGTTTCTGAGCTGGGATCATCGAAATCCTCAGATGGACTGCAGTCGATCTGAGGCTTGCTTGCGGTCGCCTCACTGGGGGAATCCGGGCAAGTGACTGAGCGGGGTGGGCTGGAGGCGGGCAGTAATTTTGGGTAAGGCGTATAAGATTGCATCGCTATCAGCGTAGTGAGATCAAGAATGAGGGGGAAGGTAAGGACAAAGAGGAACTGAAAGGGCCTTCGGGCGCAGGGGATGAGTTTGTGGCTGACAGTAGTCTCTTTCTGATTCCTGTTTCTGTCCGAGCATGTAGAATGAGCATCTTAAAAGCTGACGAGGCGTATTGAAATGGGACGAGTGCGGCATACGGCTGGGGAGGAGCCAAATGCTTAGCGCCTGAGTACAGGGATGGCCTGAATAGATGATCCCCAGGGTATTCAGTGTTTGAGCCGGGATCTCGTGCATAATGAACGGGCGGAGGCTAGGCTCACTGCGCAAGCGGCTGCATGCCCACGACATGGTGGGCATGGTTAGGGCGTTGGGTTGACAGCGGATTGCTGGGCGCATGGCCGTTGTGGATGGCGATTGGGTTGTGTTGCGTGTAGACTTGAGTGGCAAAAAAGGCCTCCTCGGTATCGGGTAGATGTGGGCGACATCTGACGTAGAAAAGAAGGCTGTCATTTGTGACAAGAGAAAGACGCGAACTTTTGCCTGGGGGCGATGTGCTTTGTCGCGTGTTGATGCTGAACTAGATAATCCACACCCCGCGAAGGTGAAACGACAGTTAGGTATGAGTGCAGATGGTTCTTTCCCCCCGCTGAAAATTAAGCCGCGCGTGAACGCAAAGGCTCACAATTAAAAAAAAAAAAAAAAAAAAAAAGGAATTATGGAAGCACATGTCTGGGATTGAGAGAAGCGAGACGAGACGGGACGGGACTCCTTTGTTTGCGGCCCTGTTCTCGGCCACCTCGACACGTCAATAGCTGCCGCAAGGTCTAGGATCCAATGCACAAAACATCACCCCGACGCCGATCTTTGCTCCGACAACTGACTGGGCTGTTCCTCGCATGCTTTAGTGGCTGAGACATTGCAGTGCTGGTGGTGGTGCTGCCTTGGTTGCTACGTTGCGTGCCAGCCCTGAGCACTCAGGCCCCAATAGCCTGCCCCGGAGCATGTCCAGGCTGCGGTCCATCAGCCAGCCTCCGATGCGCCATTCTCAAAGCTCCTGCTTCTGAGAGGTTTCATGTTAACTGAGAGGAAAGGGAAAATGAAACCAGGGTAGCAGTGGCAAGGGCAGAAGAAGTAAGGGTAGCAGAGCCGAGTGGATGCTAAATTTGGCGGCATGCATAGATCATCGAGGTCACTGCCGGGCACGAGACCACAACCGGACGGTCAGACTTGCTAAATGGCAAGGATTGCTTTTGGGCGCGATTTCGATGCTTCGGAGGCTGGGCTGCGCCCGAATACAGAAACAAATATCTGGATCATGGTGTTCGGGTATTCACACATGCGTTGCCGTCCAGCTTGCCCGACTTGTCCGACAGTGCTCACCGCATGCAGCAGTGTCGTACGTTTAACGCAGTTGTTAAGCATAGCTCTGTCACTCGTCAGCTACTGTTGGTTCTCCAGGGTCTCTTGCGCAGATGGGCAGAGAGCGTGGCACCAGACCTTGGTGATGTGAACCTGTCAGGTTGCCACAGATTGCAACGAAACGAGACATCTCGACATCGCCTCCAAGTTGAAAAGCTAATGCTCTGGGGACTTGTCCGTGTTAATCTTGAGCTTCAAAAATTTCGCCCCATTCTTGTTTACCCAAAAATCCCTTAGCCTCGTTTTGCCTACCTACTCACATGCATGCCCGCCGCAATGCTTCTCGCATCTTCTGCGGTTGGCCTCCTGAGCACCTACGCCTCTCTGCACCCACCGAATCCCCTTGGCACTCGCACTTGCTACATCTCTTGCTCTTGCCCTTGTTATTGTACTTGTATGTTTTCTGTGCGTGTCTTACAGTTCCCTCCTGCCAAAGTCCTCACAAGGCCCACCCCTCGGACTGGTCCTCGTTTGGTTCGCGAACCAACACGCTCCCTCATCTCGCCATCACAACTCTTGTGGTAGTCGTGCTGCAAGTTGAAGCCAGGAGAGGACCGTGCGAGAATACAAATAATCATATTGGAAGAATCTTGGTCATGATACACGAAAGAATGGGGCTTCTACGTTTAAATTGCATTAAACTTTGAATCACCCTTCCGGCTGACATAGCAGCACGAAAGCAAGGCAGGCAAAAGGTTTCCCCCGACCATCTTCTACCAATATACTGCATACCGCTAACATAATCCTTGATGTTGAAAGATTACGAACTGCAACTCGTTCTGAACCTGATGCCCCGATGGCCCTCAGCCAGCCGTGAGCCCGAGTCCCGCAGACATCGTAGAGACCACCTAACACCGTCTCGACCTGTTGCATTGAGCGAACCCTCCCCTGTTGCGAACTACCTATACTTGAATCGTGTCCAATAGAATATGGTTGCCTTTTGCGTGCAAGATATTTGGAATTCTGCTGTTTGCTTCAGGAGCCAGTACTTTGCGATCGACATTTCAACAAGAAGCCATTCAACCTAGAGTGAAGGGGCTCGGGGAAGTGACAATATGACGAGAAAACGAAAGCGGGATAAATATAACCACGGCGATGGAAAAGACAGTGAAGGTGAACCGAGTGGCAATCAACGCCCCAAGAGTCGTGGCCAGCCAACAGGAAATCTACCCAAGAGTTGGGCCTGCCCCTACTTTCGGTGGGACCCTGACAAGCATTACAGCTGTTATGAGAGATACACTCTGACAAGGTTTTCCGACGTAATACAACATCTCGAACGAGTCCACAGCCTAAAGAAGTGGTGCTGCAGCAACTGCTGGGAAGAATTCGAATGCTTAAAAGATAAGGATGGCCACATTTCATCCAAGCAGTGCTCGAAAAGACCAAAACCTAAACTTCTTTCCGAAGACGACTACAAAGAAGTTAGAAATTTTATCAAGAATCAGCTACACCAGTACAATAGCAAGGCAAGGTGGGATTGGGTGTGGACCGAGCTATTTGGGCCAGAGGAAATGTTTGATTCACCTTTCATTGAGCCCGAGCTAGCCGAGCCAGCAAAGATCCTCCGTCGCAAGAACCAACCGAGACTAGAGAAAGCAATCGTCGACTTTATTCGGAGCTTTGGCGTCACTTTAGACGGCGAATCATTGAATAATTCAGTGAAAATTATCACGGACATCGCGTATTCCGCCCCTCCTCGAGAACCATCCTGCCCCCAGAGTCTTGACCACAACGGCCGCTCTGTCGACTGGGCTAGCGATGAGTTGAATTTAACCATCACCGACACTGAAACTACACCAAAGCATATGACCGAGCGATTTGATGACATGAACTATATGAATCATGCCGCCCTGCAAGAAACAACTACCATGCTGGCTCGGGGTCAGGCCTTCGACCACAACACTCTTCAGCCCGAACAATCCAGCCTTTTCGATCCGCTACCATTTCAACGTGCAATTGTAAATGGAATTGATTGCTACCCATCGCTTCATACAAGTGTTTCATTGCCTCAAAACTTGGATTCTGGTGTTGTTCCATGCGGTCCTTTGCAAGATATTAACTGGCTGGTCGCGAATCCATTTATTAAACCCGAATCCCTCCCCAATCAAGTCACTACGGTCCCTGCAATGGATGTTGGTGTCTATACGGAGGTTTCAACCATTTCTGGACCTGATTTAACCCAAGCCGAGCTACCGCCTCATGCTGTCAACGAACACGGCACAACAGCAGTTGATAACTCAAACCCAAATCCTATCAACATGATAGGGGACATTATGCCACCCTGTACCCCTTATTCTAGCAACATAACATGGATCGCCGGCCAGAATTGGTACAACAATAGCATGCTGCCCATTCAAACTCCCTCCGATACCGCTTCTGGCTTTGCACCTTCCAATTGCGATTTGGTCGAAGACGAGCAAGATGTTTTAGCTCCGTTGACCGAAGGCAACCGGCTCTTCGGCCACGTTGTTCTAAATATGACATCGATGGGGGACTACTGTTCTGGTAGACCATTTGACTCACAATAAGCATCTTGAAAGAAGAAATTTCCTGTGCGCACAGGAGGATTAGGGCTGAATAGTCAAAATATTGTCCGTTGATTTATTTTGTTTTTGTTTCCATTCTCTCTTGCTGTTTCTTCATTTTTAGTTTCTTAATAATTGTCCTTTCTGTTCATATGTATGTGTGTGGGTTTTTCTTTCATCCTTCTTGTCATTTTATTTCTTTTTACCTTAAGTGGTCTTGAACTTTGTCGAGACGGTTTCAATCTCAATACTTACTACCCCCATACTTGAATTGCTATCCGTCCCTGTCCAAGACTTCCGTGAAGCTAGCCAGGAAACAGAAACATGGGCCAATTACAAGTGACCCAAACCAACTGGTTCTTTCGTAGTCTACTTTCAAGCTTCAGCGGCAATCAGGTGCTGGTCAGTAATCAGGTGCTGGTCATCCGCCTGCTTCACGTTTGCATGGGAAATACCACAGCTCCGATATGAGTAAGCGTCCAGGGCGGCGGGGTATCAGTACCAGCGTTCATAGATAAAAAAGCCACTGTTGCTAAAAATTCGAATTGTTCTTGAAAATTAGAAGCGGGCGAGTTTAAATAGAAGTGTTGGGCTGCAACAACACGAATTTGATGCATGTGGCAGACACTTATCCAGAGGAGTCCAAAACACACACAAGCACACGTAACTGGCATAAAAGTAAGCTATCGCATAAGCATACTGTGATAGAGTTGTCACTCACGGTTAACGATTGGGCAGCGTTGATAGATGCGGTTTTACGCTCTCAGCCTTCTTTGAGCTGTATGCAGATGCAACGTGACGTATTTTTGTGACATAACCGCCCATTGTCTGTTCCTATGCAATGCAGGCAAATGTGACAAGCGTAGATACCTAATGAATGCCATTGGACAAACGACATGGGGGGTCTCCTCTTCACCCAATAAATTGACATGAACCTGTTTCAGTTTTCTAGTTACGAAGCCCATTGCGCCCACTCTGGTGTCTACTGTGCCCGGCTATTCCGGCATCTGTATTGTCCGGGAATGCATGTATATGGCCACGACTTCAGCTCGATTCCGCTGCCCAAGGTCCTCACATTTTTGCGGGGCTTGCACCATGACTTCCAACCAGCAGCTGATGACCATTCGCACAAGTGGAATATATCATGGACTTCCAACAATTTCGGAGTCGGCCCAGGGATTGACAGCCATCGTCACTGGGGCAAACGGCATTTCTGGCGCCCACATGGTACGGAAACTCTCCAACTGTCGGGGGCACGTCGACATACTAATGCCAGCTCTTGTTGTACTAGATCCAGGTTTTATGCCAAAACCCAACACGCTGGAGCAAGATCTACGCTCTCTCGCGAAGGGCTCCAACTCAAAAATTCCCCGCCCACGTTGAGCACATATCCATAGACTTGCTCCAGGAGCTTAGTGAGATTGCTCAACAGCTAGAGGCCAAGGGAGTCAGGGCTGACTATGTGTTTTTCTTCGCCTACATACAACCCGAGCCTGGGGAGGAAGGGGGTTCGATATGGAGCGCAAGTGAGACTCTAGTCAAGGTGAACAGTAAGCCGCCTTCTCTCTCTCCCTCACCTATATGCTCGTCCATTCCTTGAGACCACGCCGACTCTCCTCTGACTCTGCCTTTCTCTTACAGAAGCTCTTCTCAACAATTTCCTCCAGGGCCTTGCCAAGGCATCCATCATGCCGAAGCGGATCCTGCTTCAGCTCGGAGCCAAGTACTACGGCCTCCACCTCGGCCCGGCTGCCGTGCCCCAGGAGGAGACAGACGCCCGGTTCCTCGCCGAGCCCAACTTTTACTACGCCCAGCAAGATGTCCTCGAAGGCTTCTGCCGCAAGCACGGCTGCACCTGGACCACGACGCGCCTGAGCTTCGTCCTCGGCGCCAGCTCGGACAACTCCATGAACCTCTGCTACGCCCTCGCCGTCTACGCCGCTGTACGAAAACACCTCGGCCAGCCCCTGGTATTTCCTGCTGACGCCGCCTGCTGGGATAACCTGATGGCTCTTTCATCTTCGACCATGAACGCCTACCTGGCCGAATGGGCCGTCCTGACCGATGGCGCTGCTAACCAGAGCCTCAATGCCGACGACGGCTCGCCATTTACCTGGGGCCGGTTCTGGCCCCGCCTCGCCGCCCGCTTCGGCATACCCTGGCTAGGGCCCGACGATAGCGCCACCAGCGACGGCACCGAAGCCGAGTTCCGCGAGCTCGCCATGCCATGCTCGCCCCCGCCCCGGGGCTGGGGCCCGCCCGGCAGGATCCGGTTCCGGTTCGCGCTGGCTGAATGGGCCCAGAGGCCTGGCGTCGCGGAGGCATGGCACGAGATCGCTGCGAGGGACGGCTTGCGCGACGGGGACTTGGGCAGCATCCATCGCCACTTTGCCTTTGCCGACGCTGCGCTCTTGACGCCCTGGCCCGTGTGCTACAGCGACACAAAGGTGCGCAAGCTGGGCTTCTTTGGCTTTGTCGACTCGGCAGAGTCCATTTTCAGCGTGTTGGACGACCTGGCCGCGCTCAACATGGTACCTCGAATCTAGGAATGAATGGGCCATGTATATGAGCCAAAACACATAGGTCCTAATGGCGAGTGTGGCTTTTTTTTTTTTTTTTGTCAAGACAATTACTATTCCGAATAACCTCGTTGAGGTTTTGCAAAATCAAGTTGCTTCAATTGTGGTCGACTCTGCCTCTAGTCCAGGGTACTCAGCACACCAGCAAATGCTCAGAAACGTGCAAGTAACTTTGATGAATTACATTTCATTTCAACCAACTTCAATTGTCTATGTACCGGGCAATCATTATGGCTCGTTCATGCATGCAACTCCCTCCCCCACCTGCACCTGGAATTCGTCAACGCAAACCGCAAAGGCTCGCTGAAGTCTGTCTACCCGTGCCCGAATATCATCCAACAAAATCAAATATGTCCCTTTCGTCGCCGCTCGCTGTGAAGTAAAAAAAACCCCTCCGTAACAATTGTTTTCGTGCCACAGCCTCTCAAGTCGGATTATCTTCCAAGGCGGAGTGGGCGTCGGCCAAGGGGTTTCCTCGCTCACGGGTTCGTCGCCTCGCCAGCGCTAGTCTTTTTTGTCTCCCTCGAGGTATCATATTGGGGTTCTAAGCGAACCCGAAAGGTATCATCCACATGCTTTCTTTAGTTCCTCCCACGGCCTGTCATTTATCGGAAGCGAGCTCTGCAGCGACCCATGACCTCGCCTTGGCAGACGAGCTCGGCGCTGAACTCGGAGCCGTCGAGAGTCAGGTAAATATCAAAGTACACACGGTAGAAGGTACCCTGAGGGGTATCCATGCGCTCAAAGTCCTTCTCCAAGTTCTTGCGGGACAAATCTGAGGTAAGAGTGACGACCTCCTTGATTCCTGTGAAGAGAGGGTCAGCGATCTAGCAAACAAAACAACTCGGTGCGAGGCAAACTTACGGGGATCCTTAGTATACTCGGGGCAAACATCGTCGTCACATGCGTACAGCACATCCTCGTACATCAGGGTGGCACCAGGGGCGACCTGTCGGAAGAAAGAAACCTTGACTGGCTCGCCGCTCTTGACCTTCTGGCCCTTTTGGACGAAAATCTGTCGGGTGAACTTGCATCGGTCCTTGCCATCCAGAGAGGGCACACGGTACGCCTCGGGGTGGTAACCCTCCTTGAAGGGCTGGAGTGTGGCCATGAGGTAGTGTCGACGGGCGACACGGTGGGTGATGACTCGCTCGGTGATACCGGCAGTGACGGCACCCTTGACGATGGCGGCCACGGAGTCCATGGGTCGGACGACCTTGGACTGGAACTGGGGAGGAACGTGGAGCTTGATCTGCTGGAAGAGGTACTCGGAGGCACCGAAACCACCGACGACCAGGATGTTCTGGAGAGTTCGGTTCTGGGCCTGGATGGCAATGATCTGGTTTCGCACGAGCTCCAGGATGCGGTTGACGACGGGTTCGAAGCACTGGAGAATCTCCTCGTTGGTGAAGGTCATGTAACCCTCCTCAATACCGGCCTCGGGGAACTCGGCCTCGATACCGACATCGACGGCCCACTTCTGACCGTTGTTTCGGAAATCGGCCTTGATTCTGTTCTCAAAGTCCATGATACACTTGGCGTAGACACGACCAGCAGTCTTGGAGCCGTCGGGTAGCTTCATCTTGCGAATCTTTGTTCGCAGAATGTTGCTGAAGTTGCGGTTCAGGGCTGTGGAACCGCAAGAGTCACCTGAACCGGCCGTACACTCGGCGACGGTGAAGGGGTTCTCCTCCTCGACCTCATAGGCGATCAAATCGACGGTACCACCACCGCAATCCACAATGAGGACGGCATCGTGGACCTTGAGGTTGAGCAGACCAGTCTTGGAACAGAACAGGGCAGCAGCCTCGGGCTCAGAAATTAGGGTAAGACGGTTGTCGTTCTCGTCTCGGAGGAAACCGGCCTGGATGGCGGCGGATCGAGTGGCGGCCTTGCCAGCATCGTTCCAGATGGCAGGGACGGTAAGGTAGTATCGGATGTTGCGCTCTTCTCGGTTGAACACCTCACCCAGGGTCTTCTGGAGAGCTGTTCGCATGGCCTGGCGAAGCTTGAAGAGGTAGTCGGCGGCAACGTCAATCTCAGACTTGCCTGGGGGCAGAGGAGGAAGGTTGATGGGGTCAATGTATGTGTTGCCGCTGAGCATCAGCTGCAGCTTGAACCACTCAACCTTTTGCACACCGGGCTTGGGGTAGCCGGTGGGCGCAAGAGCGTCGGCAATATCGGGACCCCATCCTACCACCTTTTGGTATTGATCGTAGTACAGGACGGTGGGAATCTAGAGGGAGTCACAGTTTAGCTTCCAAAGTGCACTCCGTGTAAGTATTTTTTCTTTCTGCCTTCCATCGACCTACCTTTTGCTTTGTCAAGTTACCAGCACCTGGCCATTCGGTGATGATATCCTCCTTGGCCTCGTTGTTGGTTGCGAAAGCAAAAGCGACACCGGAAAAGGTGGTACCCTAAAGATTTCGTTCGCGTTAGTCACGGTGTCGCACAGGCAGGCAGGTATTTGCTCGGGGGGAGGGAGAGGCGTACGAAATCAATGCCGACAATCAGCTGAGCCTTGCTCCTGCTGGCGCCCTCGACCTCAGCAGCGGGGTTGCCCTGCGGGCGATACTGGCCGATAGGACCGGGAGGAGGACCACCGGCGGGAGGATATCCTTGAACAGGAGGAGGCTGCTGCTGAAAGCCCGGAGGACCGCCCATGGGAGGAGGTCCCTGGCCCATGGGAGCCATTCCGGGCGGGTAGCCGACGGGAGCGCCGGTGTTGATCGGGGGCGGGCCTCCAACCATCTGGCTTGGCGGGGTACGGGTCTGGTTGACGAGAGGTGAGGTGCGGCCGAGGGGAGGCTGGCCGCCGGGAGGGTAGTTTGCTGAGTAGCTGGGAGGACGGTTGCCAGGCCCCGGGTGATTCATTGGGAGGCTGGTTGTCGAGGATGAGGCACCGACGGAGGGTGCAGGAGTGTGTTGAGGGTGAGGAGGGTGAGGTTGCTGCTGCTGCTGATGCTGATACTGAGGTATTTGGCCGGGAGGAGGGGTCGGACTGGGCGTTGGACCCTCGTGGGTCTGGATGCTTGCGGCGGATTTGCGATTTCCGAAGCCAAATTTCTTGAAGCGGGAGTTCATAGAACTCATATGGAAAGAGAAGAGTCGAGGGAGGACGACGGAGAAAAGGGTAGGACAGGATTGAGAGGCACAGGGAGCGCCGCAGGATGGGGCAGGACGGGCGAGGACGGTCAGGACTGGGGGGGCCTGATGGGATTGGCCTGGGTGGGATGGGGATGGGGATGGGGAGGGGGAGGGGGAGAGAGAGGCTCGGGTTCGGGTCAGAAATTAGCTAGCACCAGCCGCACGCACGGGGGGTGTGTGATTCGAGGACCAAGCCCAGGGCCAGGGAGTGGGGGAGTAAGGATGACGAGCTGAAGAAGACCGAGACCGAGAGTAGTCGAGCAGAGAGCAGAGCAGAGGGTTTCTAGGGGCGCTTATTAAATGTAGCTGGTAGGTAGGCAAGCGAGTGCGTTGTTGCAGCGGGCAGCGGGCAGGGGTAGAGACACAGCTCCGTTGCAGCTCGAGTTGCAGCGGCAGCAAGACCCGAGGCCGTAGGGCAGTAAGTAGGACGGTAGGACGGCGAGACCACAACCGGGCAGGACCGCCGAGAGAGAGCGATGATTGACAGGACAGAGGGGGGCGTGGGATGTTGCTTGGGCCTGGAACTTTCAGGCGGACTGCAGCGGGCTTTGGGCTGGGTTAAGCTCAAGCCTCGGTGGTGGATGAGGCTTGGAAGGAGAAAGATGGTTTTGCCTCTCTGGTGTCGTCGTTGGCAAGGTCGCAGCGAGACTTTGTGGTGGCTGCTTTGCTGAAGGCACGATGCGAGGTAGCTTGGTGGCCGCTGCAGAGCTATCTTACTTGCTGGGCGGTGTCCCAGGGCTGGCCTCTGGCTGATTTGTGGATGCACCTGGGCCTTTTTCAGGTGGGTGACGGGCTGGCCTCTCTGCTTTTGCCGTCGTGTCTTCGTGTTATTTTTTCTTTTGGTTTTTTCTCTCTCTCTCTCTGGCGGGGAAGTCAAAGCCAAGAAACTCAAACCCGATGGATATGGTAGGGCGCCCAGTGGGACTATGGATAATGTATGTAGTAGGAGGGCTGGCTGGGTGGTGGGAGTAAAAGGCTCGCAATGCGTTGCGATACAACGGGAAGGTTGGTGTTTGTGTGGTGGAGGTGAAAGAAAAAAAGCTGCCACCAGCGTAAGACTGGACACCGGGAGCGAAAGCGCAAGTGAGATTTGTGGAGGTGTAATCGCATCGTACTATGTAATTACCCAGCCAGCTGTGAATCGAGTAGGCCTAGCACCTGGAATGAAGTGATTGGGTGTTCCATGCCAGTTTGCTTGCCTCTCTTTCACACTACTTCTTTGTATGATTATCTCGATTTACTTTATTAAAGCCAAGACCGCTCCCTCAAATGACTGCGTGAGCTGGCGTGTTCTTCAGGCAATGGTCGGTCAGGGTGGAGGCCAAAAAAAAAAAAAGTCGCCATGATGACAAGCTACTACGATTGCCTCTACACAGACCGCGATCCTTCTCCTCCTCGCCTCCAGGGGGGCGGGCTTCGTTTGGGTCTTGGGCGTTACCCTTTGGGCTCTGGGCGTTTAGGCTGGGCTGTGGTGGCTGACGAGCCGGGGGGGCACTGAGAGCTGGGGACCGCCCGGGGGAACTGGATGCAGGCCGGGACTATCTAGAGCACTTGGGGCTGGGCTGCGGTGCAGTGGACGACGCCAAAAGAGGCGGAGTGGAGACGATTGAATTATCATGAATATGGCCAAAGGAAGGGATACAAAAAAACAAAAAGAGGATATTATGCACGCACAGCTGATGGCGCTAGGGTCTTTCTGGCAGTGTAAGGCTGAGGCAAGGTTGGGTGGAATGGGTCTGTGTTGAATGAACCTGTCAGATGAGGATTGACGAACTTACTCGCTAGTTTTGAGCGCGAGAGATTGAGGGAAGAGCCTTGTCCTGGTCCTTGTCCTGGCCCACGGCCGTCCTTGACTGTGACGTTGTTTTCTGCTGACGGCCCCATATCCCCCTCGATGCCCAAGAAGCGTCCGGGACAAGAGGTTTCGAGTCGTGAGCAGACGGCACGGGTACGGACCGCGGGCGGTGCAGTGCGGTGTTGCGCTGCCACACTTGAATTCTGCTCTGGCGGGGTCTAGGTCTTTTTTTTTTTTTTTTTTCCTCTTCCTCTTTGGCGCCAGCGACTGGAGCCCGGCTGTTTGGTCTAGGCTGACAGGGGATGTGGTTTTTGGGCTCTCACAACTAACATGTGTCCCACCTCCGTCCCCGTTTGCCGTTTGTTCATGTTCCGGCTTTTGGGAACAGCGGGCTCGGTAGGGAAGCTAGCCCGGCGCGCTGACGGTTTGTCTCTGGCCGGGTCGGGTTGGCGATCACAAAAAATCGCCGTTCCGTCGATCTGGGCGAACGCCAGTCCAGTCTGCCTTTTCGAGCGTCCGTCGCCGGTGGTGCTATGTGGATAGCGGGTGGGCGAGGGATGGGGTGTGGGCGCAAGAGGGCCGCCCGTGCTGGGGGCGTGAACGTACACAGGCAGGACGTCGAGTTGACTTTCGGCTGTTTGCTATTCTGGACTCGCCCTAATCGGCTTCCCGGAATAAGAGTGCACGGCGCTACAATTAAGAAGAGTTTGCAGGAGACCCAATTCTAATGGAAAGGTCCCAAGGGCGCTCAGGCGTTGGAGCTAAAGTTAGCTACACGGGAAGCGGTTGAAAGGTCGTTCCCGCAGCGGTGTTGCTGGGCATGGAAGAAATGTCGATGCGAGGCAACGCCAGACGCGAGACACGGCGGTGGGGATAGGTTTGCTGAGCCCAAAGGTAAAAAGCCGTATAATGATGACGAACCACTCAGGACTCAGGGGCACGGCCAGCAGCAGACTGCCATGGACCTCGGGAATGAGTGAGGGGCGGCTGCGCAAGACCGCGTATACATACAAGGACCACGATATCCCAACCGGCATTCGTATTCTCGAATGGCCGCGCTCGATGAGCAATTCAATTTTCAATGCGTCCCTCCCACGCGACTCGACCTGTTGATTGTCGCACTTGCGAAACAGTGGGGCAAATGGAAATAAGAAAAACAGCGACGTGCTGAGCTTCAGGGTCACCCAAACTGGAGGCGAGCATGTGGCCAAAGACGCAGTATCAGCAAGTTTGCTACATAGAGGATGAGCTTAGGTGACAAGTGCTCCACACGTGAGTGAGATCCAGGACTCTGTCTAGGACTTTGCTCCCCGGCCGTTGCGAGGCCTTGTGGGGGCTCGCCCCTCGTGGTTGGTCAAAGTGCGGCCGAGTTGGGGGCCGCGTTCCCTTCGGGTGGACTGACTTAATAGAACTGGACATTGCTTTCCCATAACCCATTGCGCGTAAGATGTTGGCATCTTATTATTAGCCGCTGCATCGTACTCATCGTCTGGGGAGATGCCGGGTCGGACTTGGAAGCCCAAAGCGAATCATCAAGCTCTCATTGTTCTTTTTCATGCTATATCGGTGGGTAAACTAGCGACTGGCCGAGCTAGCTGGACTACGACGACTTGACCGGCCGCGCACGCAATTCCCTGGACAAGTCGAGAACAGCCTCGGCCAGCATCCCACCCGTACGTAACCTGTAGAAGCACTTTGATGATTGCCAATGATTGGAGCCTCTCCCGCCGCGGCAAGCAAGCTTCAACGTCTGTGGACCAGGTATTGCCTCATCAAGTCCCTAATGTAACCCGCAAACACGAAAAGTATCGGGGATTGCCTTTCCCATCTCGGCATATCCACATGCAACCAAAACCATCGCGCCCTCCCTCTTCCCAGGCGGCCTCTGCCATGTTGAGGCTTAGCAAACCATGCACAGCAGTGCCTCGCAGCGCCCGTGAGGCGTTGCAAGGGGACGTGGTAACCGGGACAGCAGGGGTTCCGATTCATGTTGCTCAGCCGCACCCTAAGCGGGAACCAAGCGGAAGCTTGTCTGTGCCACCAGCCACCTCTCCTACTGTTGATCTTATGGCCACGTCTGCTTAGTAACTTAGCCATGGAATCTCACGCCTTCTTCATCCATGTATCAGAAATCACGTGCGGCCCCTGCATGAAATCCACGATAGCCTCGCGCGACTCATGCGACGGCGTGGTGTTCTACCCGCTCGCTTTGGCTGTTCAGCTCCCCAAACGAGGCAGATCATCCCAGGTGCCGCCCTCAAAGGACAGAAGAGGGAAGAGGGGGCTCCAAAAAAAGCATCAGTGCACGCAGCAAGTGGGGCAATTCAACACCACAACCCCTCTCTTAACTTTGGCGCCAGTGCGGGGTTCTTCTTGGCCTCTTTACTGCCACCGAATAGCCTCGACCCAAGACAGTAAACCCGTCGATATCTGCTAATGACACAGATTGGTCAATATTGATATAAAACTTCGTTACATTAAAATTCTTCATCCGTCTACCCCAAAACACTAGATCGATCGATCTTATGTATCTATAGCTTGGCGGTGAGACTCAGTGTCACTCTAGGACCCTATTGTATCTAATCATTTCCATTTAGTTTTAAGGGAATTGCTCCCTCATTGCCTGCTATTCCAAGCCCCTTTTCTACCATGCGTATCGTACAACAGCAGGCGGCTCTATTACCTCCACTCGGTCTCATTACTCATTATTCATCATCCACTTTATTCGTCATCGATGACCCATCCCCTGCTCATCTCCACTGCTCGCTCCCATCTTCTGCGCTTCTTCTTGCGATCATCTAGACCGAGTTCAGGCCTAAATACCTTGCGTCCCTTGCTGTTGACGTGCTCGAGCTCCTCCAGCTCGTTCCACACACCCGTAGCTAGTCCCGCTGCGATTGCTGCACCGAGAGCAGTCGTCTCACGCATCGCAGGACGATCGACGGGAATGCCACTCAGGTCTGCCTGTGTTTGCATGCACAAATCAGAGTTGGAGAGACCGCCGTCTACAGCCAGCTTCTCTAGGGCATGTCCAGAGTCGGCAGCCATGGCATCCAAGATCGCTGCGGTCTGATGGCAAGTTGCCTCAAGCGTCGCTCGAACGATGTGCCCCTTTTCTGTGTGCTGAGTCACACCGACTAAATCCACTGTTAGCTTGTTTCCGACTGGAAGATGTGAATATTATAATGGGGGTATGACATACAGAGAGTGCCTTTGGCATCGTCAATCCAGTACGGCGCAAAAAGCCCACTGAAAGCAGTAACAAACACCACACCACCATTATCAGGAACTGAGGTGGCGACCTTGTCCACTTCGGCAGATTCTTTGATGATGGATAGGTTGTTCTGGAGAAATTTGACACCCGAGCCCGCCACGGCGATGCTGCCCTCGAGAGCATACACAGGTTTGCGCCCCTGTCCAAAATCGTATGCAACAGTGGCAAGCAGACCCGATTTGGAGATGACGGGCTCATTACCCACATTATAGAGAAGGAAGCAGCCGGTTCCATAAGTGTTCTTCGCCTGACCAGGACTGAACCCACATTGACCCACGAGAGCGGATGATTGATCGCCCAAGCATCCAGCGATGGGCGTCCCCTTGAGACATCCGCGAGCCAGCGAGCCAAAGGCTGTTGGGTGAGAGGATGGCACAATCTTGGGCAGGCCGAGCTTGTTGCGATCAATTCCAAAAAACTCCAGAAGGTTGTCGTCATAGTCGAGGGTTTTCAGGTTCATGAACATGGTGCGGCTGGCATTGGTTGAGTCAGTGACGTAGATGGGTCCACCCTGACGTTCCTGACCACCGTTAAGGCGATAGATAAGCCATGAATCAACGGTGCCAAATGCGAGACGTCCTTCGTCATAGGCTTTTCGGACAGAGCCCACATTTTCAAGGACCCAGAGGAGTTTGACACTAGAAGGGTAGGTGGAAAGGGGGAGACCGCAGACTTCCTGAAGTTTGTCGGCTCCGGGGCGGCTCTTTAGATCCCTGACGAGGGCGGCAGTACGGGTATCAGGCCAAACAACAGCGTTGTACAATGGCTCGCCCGTATTCTTATCCCAGAGGACAGTGGTTTCTCGCTGGTTTGTAATGCCGATAGATCGAATCTTTGATGCCGCGTAGCCCTTGAGCAAGAACTTTTCAACAGCTTTTTCAATGCATGTCTCAACAGATTCAAGGAGCTCGATGGGGTCGTGCTCATGCCATCTGCACAAACAGTTAGAACTGGAACAGGCGACTCAGCGGAGGTCAACTTACCCAGAATGGGGGTACTTGTTCTGAAACTCAATTTGGTGGCTTGCGACGGGCTCTCCAAGGCCATTGAAGATCAGGAAGCGGGTTGATGTTGTGCCTTGGTCGATGCTGCCAACAAACCAGTGCTTCTCCTTCTCATCCTCTGTTTCAGTGATGCCATCGGGGAGCTGCTCCTCGAGCAGAACCTCAGCGGTACGGGGCTTAATACTGATTGGGGCTACCTCAACATGGCCGAACTCTGGCTTGTCGAGCACGGTGATGGCTGGGGCACTGACGGTGGTGAAATCCATCCTTGCACACGACACGGCTGGTGAATACTGTATTCTGTTTACACTATCGTGGCAAGGGAGCCGTCCCTAGCAGGAACGCAAAAGGAGAGGTGTGGGTGGGTGTTTGTGTACTGGACCGAAGCCGGGACGGGCAGAGCAAAAGTGTTGAATGCGATGGGAGTTTGGGGGGTGAACGTATTTAGATATGGGGTGTAGGGCTGGATGCAGGCGCAAAGTAAGGATGGAAGAAGAGGGAGAAGAGGAGGAAGAATGGCACAGGCGGCGTCGAGACGAGGCACGAAATAAATGCTTCTGGCGAGGGCAGACACAAGGAGGGTGGGGGAGTCTCGCAAGTCTGCGTGACATTGGCGGCGGCATTGGCATTGGCATTGCCAACGGCAGAAACTTAGGGGCTGACATGTGCTTGCGACGCCGGCTCCCGAAGGGGAATAAGGCGCGAAGGGGTGGTGCCTGTCTAGTAGGGTCAGAGGTAAGGGAAAGGGGCAATGGCGAATGGGGAATGCCGTCCGCTGCCGCTCGCCGGGTTGCGACTGTGATTCACCTTGTGACTTGCGACGCCGAACACGCTCACGCGGACTCGCAGAGACAGGTTTGGATTTTCAGATCGGGGATTGACTTTGGGCCGGGCGAGAAGTGGGGCCCAACCCCAACTGCAGGTCACACGGAGGACGGGCAGCGTGCGGAGCCCCGGTCAACCCCGGTTTTAGGTAAAGCGAGTGCTGTAAGGTGAGCTCGGGCAGCCGTCATGGACTCGATACGTGACGACCGAGACTCTGCGTTGTCTGCGTACCCGCCGTGCCGTGCCGACCCCAATTGGGTGCCTTCCGTGAGCAATTAGTGGGGCGGCGGCTCAGTCTCAGAGACAATGGGGGCTGCCCCCATTGCCAACCCCCAAAGCCTGCGAAAATGCCGTCTGCTTTTTTGGGGGGAAGTTCGCGCACCTGGTCTTGCTGAAATATTTTCCGGCATAAGATGCCATGCAGCATGGGTTGAATCTGCTTTATCTCGCTTGCGGTTCTATATATCGACCAACCCCGGCCCCTGCCGAGAAATCGACGCCAGGGACGTTTGTAGGCACAATGATAGACCGAATGGTTTGCTGCATGTCTAGTCCAGTTCGCTCTAGCCTTAGCCTCTCTGTTGCCGCTTGTATCAAAGACCCATCCAATCTAGCCCTAAGGATAAGGAATTACATATCCTAATTTTTTTTTCTACTCCGTTCCCACTCTATAAAAAGAAAGGGGAGAAAAAGAAATGATTCCAACCTCCGACATCTCGTCAAGGCATGTGGGCTGGTCACGAGGCTTGCAAAATTGCAGATTGCAGTAGATCAGAAGGAGCACCCGACGGAGACCCACAACTCCCCGTCTCTTCCAGCGCCCCTCCTTCTCCTTCCCCATCGTCAGCATCCAACCTCCAATGGACACCGCAAGCAACATCTCTGTCGTAAAGGCCTCGTCTTTGCATCACCAGAACCCTGACATTCATCGATGGACTAACATCATTCTGGCCTAGCGAATGCCAGCATTGACTTCTGCCTCGCATAATCGCAACCTGCTGCGCCGCTTACAAGCAACCCCCACGACAATTTCAACATCCCAAGCCCGACACACACAACAATGAGGGTTCCACAATCTCGGCCACCGCCGTCCGGATGCCTTGGGTCCACCGGTCTAGAGTGAGTCCCTGTTTTGTTGAAATACCCAGGCATTCCCGTGAAACAAAGCTATGCGGATCCGGTATGGCTAATAAGTCTTGGCTAGCACTCCTGAGGCCCCCTCTTCTTTGCCACCAGATTCAGCTCAAAGATGCGCCGATCAACACATTCATGCCACATCGTCAAACTTGAACACTCCCAAACGAAGCCTGCCACATAGCCCAAGCGGTGAGAAGGGGTCTTCGAGCCACAAACATCAACGGACAGAAGGCGATTCGCGCTCATCAGTGTTCCAGCCACTTCGCAGTCATTTACAAACCCCTGCATCCTCTGCGAGCCATCGCAAAGAATGGGATATGCTAAGTTCCAACCAAGATTGCCAGAAGTCTGGCCCTCTTTCGTGTACACCGAGCAATACCGCACCTCATTTTGATGCGAGTAATGTCTGCGATGATCTGTTCGACGATCCAGAAATTGAACAATACCTTCAACAACTGGACGAAACTGGAACCACAGTGTTCACTCAACATCTCCCTTGCCAAGATGATGATGGCGATGTGTTTGAGCTGGATGAATTTGATGAAAGCACACTTACAGAGCTCCTGAACGGTCCCGCGACTCAAAATACCGAAAGATTACCATCGATAATGCCACCATCAAGTGTTATGCAAGCGCATGATCGTAACTCTAGATCTGCAGACGAATTTGACCCGAAGCTGCAGCATTCTTCCCCATACACAAGCTCTGGTGTTGTTTTAGCAAGCAGGGATGACTCACCCCTTGAGCAGGATATTGACTGGGCCCCGGTAGTCGAGCGTGTACAACAAATGCGCACCACCAACTCACAGCACGATTGCCGAGAAACGGAGACAGTTAGATCAACCGGATCTCATGCTGACAAAAGCGTGACTACTTCCCCAACACCAACTCTAGCAATATCCCTTACACCTCCACAGATGCTTCTTAGGCCGCACAAGACATTTTTCCATATCCAAGAAATGTTGGACACCAAGCTCGAAATGTACAAAAATCAACCTGAGGCGAAATTTGAATTATTCGCCCGAGTAGTCCGCTCGAGTCGTGAAAATTTCTACCGCAGACAACATTTTCAATTCCGAAGCTTTTTTGGCGAAGTATTGCCATCTGTAAACGGCGTCCTCACCGGCTAGGAACTCGGTGGACACCAGGATTGCGCCGGAAAGGAGCTCCTGATTCTCAACCCGAACGGGACGAAATGTTATTGCCAATGCAAGTTGAGACCAGACCAAGGGTCTGGTGTTGGATGGCGGCTTGATGTGATTGCCATTCGGCCCATTGGTTGGAAGGAGATTACAAGTGTAATGGATTTTCTTGGGAGAAATGACCTTGACAAACCCGTAGTGGTTTCTGAGATTTAGGGATCTCGGGTGGGCCATGGTGTGGGAGAAGCATTGATAATTGTTTTCTGTTGTTTCACAGCCAACATCTACGGGAATGACGCTGTTTGTCGTCTTTACTGCTTCTACCGAAGCAGATGTCATGTACTTTCTGTTACTGCCCTTAAAATATTCTACGCCGATCATTTGTGATACCCGTTCCGATTCTATCCCATAATCCCAGCAAATTCAACATGTCGCCTTAGTTTTATCGTTCGCCTCTAGTTCTTCACCGTGATGTAAGGGCTCATCCTCTCAATCATCATGGGGCGCAACTCTTGCTGCTCTGTGAGAGTGGGTCGGATGGTTTCTCCATGACGACGGCTCCAGCTCTCGGAGGTCTCGTGGAGGGCAGCGTCTTCGTCCTTGCCAGTAGGGTCGACGAACTGGTAGGACCGGTACTCGCAGTTGGTCCAACCAGTTGCTGTATTGTGAGTCAGTATTAGGTGGGGATGTTCTTATTCCCTGTAAAAAAATAAATAAAAAAATAAAAAAAAATAAATTCCCTGGTGATGCGATACAGTGATTCCACCGGGGTGGCGAGTGTGGGGAACCCATCTATATATAGGCATATAATAAGAAGGAAAAGAAAACAGAAGCATTCTTCACGTACCGTGCTCGTCCTTGTCACCCTGCCAGTCATCTGTCAGGAAGTGAAGGATGCCTCCGTGGGCGACGACAACGATGTGGTCATCGCCGTGGCCGGCGAGGTCCCGGAGGGCAAGACGGCCCTTCTTGCCACGGGCCAGGAGCTTCTCAACGGTGGGTTCGTAGGGGCTGTTGGGGCCCTTGTCGGTCCAGGTGTCCTCGACGTGGGAGAACTCGGCCTTGCCGGCGAACTCTCGCTCGAGGTCCGGGACAGCGGTGCCGACATCGCACTGCTGCAGGGTGAACTCCTGGAAGACGGGCATGGCGGTGATGGGGAGCAGGGACTCGTTGTGGCCGAAGGCGTTGAGGCAGGTGTACAGGGTGCGGCGCATGGGCGAGGCGATGAGCTTGGTGATCTTGTCGTGGTGGGGGAAGGCGGCGCGCAGGCTGGCGCACTGCTGGAGGCCGAGGGGGGTCAGATCCGGGTCGTGGATGTCCTCGTTGGCAATGGAGAGGTTGTGGTAGCCCTGGGCATGGCGGACAAAGTGAATTGTGGGAGCCATGGTGTGTGCTTTTCTTGTTGTGATGGTTTTATAAGTGTGTCTGTGTGTAAGAGGAGGGATGAATGAAGAAGAAGACAACGAAGAAGACGAATGAAGAGAGAGAGAGAGAATACAGACACAATGGATCTTGCAGGGTCCCCTCTTTTATATGTTATACGCAAGAAATGAATTGGAGTGCGGGATATAGACCAGGCCAAGGTGATTGTCGGCCATCGGCAACCCGGCGAGTCTTGATAATCAACACCAACGGCCGGGGGGGTTTCAGGTGTGGAACAGTATCCAAGAACCCGGGACCGGAAGAAAGGAAGAAGCAAAAAGAAAAACAGGTACATGGATAATCTCAGAAAAACAAGATACAGACCGTCACTTATCAGCTTTTCATGCATATAATGCTGACCAGGTGGGAAGAAAAAAAGTCCCCACGAGGCAAAAGCCCTCGTGTCCATTCTCGCAGCCCATTGATATCGATTGTATGCATGTAGGATTCTTGAGATTTTTAGTTTTTTTTCTCCTTCTGCCACTTCCTTCCAGCACTAGTTTCATGCAAGAAAGTGAAAACTTTCCCCGCCTCTTTTCCCTTAAGAGAGGGAAGAGCAAAGAAAAAAAAAACAAGAGGGACAGGACGACGAACCAAGCGTGCATGCTGCATTCAAGGGCATGCATACATGGGCCATCACAACACCGTCCCGGGCCAACCGATGTCCGGAGGGAGCACCGCCCCGGGGAGGGGAGGGGAGCCCAGCGAGAAAAAAAAACCACCCAGGTCCCGCACGTTGCGGAGCCCTTGGGGGGAGCCCAGCTGCGTGCGTGCGTGGGCGGCCCCGGCGCCGCGATTGGCCTGTGCTCTACCGCGGGAACATGGCCCCAGAGGGGGAGGGGCGGGTGGCGACCCCTCCAGGCCGGGCCATCTGACGGGAGAGAGAAGAGGCGCTACAACTCGTCTTCTCCCCTCCAAAACCTGACGCGAGATGGATCTGGGCTTGTCAAATTTCTTTTGAATGGTACCTCTACTTTTTCGGGGCTTCCTCTTTTCTTCAAGTTAAACTGGGGCCGCTCGAGCTCTTTGACACGCGCTTGCAAATGGTGCTACTGCATTGTCCCTGACCAACGTGGGCTGTTTGGGCTCCCAGCCCGCTCACGGCCGGTCCCAAGGTCGCTTTGACTTGCTTCTTCCGGGAATCCCCTTTAGGGAATAGCACCATCTGCCGGCAGTTTAGATCGATAAGACGACACCGAAAAAAAAAAAAAAAAAAGTACGGAGTGACATGTTGAGAATCGAGATGCTGCGCATCATACTCGCGTTGGCCATGTACACACGTGTATGCAAGCGCAAACCAACACGCACACACGCCATCTGTACGCGCCTATAATCGGCGTCTTTGTCCACTTCAAGTCAAGTAAGTCCCCTCGATTGACTAATCAGCTTTCACTGCCGGGTCTAGCCACATTGGATGGATGGATGGCCGCTGATATACGCACCAACAAGGCCATCACGAATTGCAGCATTGTCTTCTCAAGAGACCATCACATGGGACCCTAGGGCCTATTAGATTGCTCCTACACTACATTCTCGCCTCCCCTGTGATAAATCCGAAGCCCACCCAACGCCGTTGGTTCACCACTTAAAAGCAACTCCGTCTTCCGGCACGCGTACCACTTACACTTATTCAAATCTGCCCCGCCAAGACCTTCCCACACTCATTCCTCTCTGCCTGACCAGCCATCCATTAGAGCTCAATCAATGCCTCTTCCTTTGCAGGCTGCTGCTTGACTGGCTCATGCGTTGGCACTGCCGGGAATCCATCCTGGCCGTAACCTGCATATGCCCAATTCTGGGGAGCTGCGGGCGGTACTTGGTGCTGCTGAGGCATTGATGGCTGCCAATACGGCTGCTGCTGCAGAGGTGGGGGTTGTTGGACCGGCTGCGAGGGCTGCGGCGGTTGAGATTGAGGGGGTTGAGAGTGCTGAGGTGCTTGCGGGGGTTGGCTGGGTTGAGGGGCCTGAGGGGCCTGTGTGCCTGGAACTGGCTGCGTAGGGGGCACAACTGGCGTTTGCTGCTGCGGCGGCATAGCTGAGATGGATCCCCTGTGGTAATGCATCGGCTGTTGCTGTATATTAGGATAAGGAGATTGTGCGGCCTCGGGGCCGGGGGCCGATGGTCCCAGGGGAGGTGCCTGTGAGGTCTGCTGTGGAGAGATGTAGTATGAGGCATTGGCATCTGTCGATGGCGTCGCAGCAACGGCCCGGGGAGTCTGTGCTGGCTGCGTCGAGTCTACCGGAGGTGGCTGTTGGTACACATCATGGGGAGCTGACGGTGCTGAGGGCGCCTTATCTTGCCAGCTCTCAGCCCGCTGCAGCTGCTGCGGGGGAAGTTGTTGCGGTGGCGGGTATTGGCCCGGCTGCGGGGGCGCAGAGCCGTACGTAGGATATGAGGGCTGAGGAGTTGCCTGTGGCGGCTGTTGTTGATAAGGTTGCTGCTGGGGGGGCGCCTGGTAGCTAGCCCGTTGCTGGCCGGTATAAAAGCTCTCTGCTCCCGCCCCAGGGTTGCTGGGCATGTGGGTGGGGATGGAAGGGTATGGTCCCGATGGCTGACGGGGAGGAGGTAGGTTGTAGCCCCCAAGGCTCTGCTGGTGGTATGCCTTTGATAGTCTCTCCTCCAGCATACGGTCGTAATACCTGACTACTGTTGAAAGCTTGGCATGGAGGTCTAGAAGTGTATCTGGAGTTCCAACAAGGTTAGTCTACCTGCGAGTGCTTGTTGACGGATCGTCATCTTACCATGCTTGCTCATCGCCTCTCCATAAGTCCGCGCTAGCTTGGGACGCAGAGTACCGATGCTATCATACAGCTCTTGGATCTGAGGTTCTCGAAGAATAGTCCCGGGTGGCTGCGTTTGTAGTCGATCGACCAATGTCGCAAAGAGGTTAATGTTCTCTGCCTCCACAGGCGTCAACTCGTAGTCATTCTTGGGGAGGACAAAGTTGCTGGCAGTGGTTCCTGAACTGCTCGACGTCTGCTCCTTCAAAGCCGCAGCATGCTTCTGCTTCTGCTCCTCCATGTCTGCCAGAGAGGCTGCAATTGCTGCCTTGAGGTCCTCGTCCTCCTCCTCTGCTTGCTTTACAGCCGAGCTATCCCCGTTGGTCCTGGGAACATTTGAGACGGGCTCAGCGTATCCGCGCGAATGAGACTTGACTTCCTCCAAGCTCATTGCCAACGCCTTCTTCAGATCATCGTCAAAACCGTCGTCAACACGAGCGTTCCGCGGCTGCATGGCCGATGTGCTGCGCGTCTTGTGAGGGTACGTGGGCGATCGATCGAGGGAAGGGCTGACATCCTTGAAGCCCTTGTTGGTCAATTTGGCGTAGCAGCCATCGTCGACTCGAACTGGCGTGTGGATTCCGAGATGGGGGAGGGCGATGGTCTTGCTCGAACACTGCTGATCAAAACAGTTTCCACAGTTTCGACAATGATGCTTTCTGTTGGTAAAGGTAAAGGGAGTCCTGCATCGCATACAGACATCGGAATCTGACCACTCTGGGGGCTGCGTTTCATCATGTCAGTCATTTGCATTGCAAGAACCTAGACGTGAACCAAGGCTTACCGCGCTGCTGTCAATCATGCTGCTTGCCACCGACACCTGAGGAGGGAACTGATATCCGTCTCGTTGCAGCGTTTTGTATACCTCCCCGATATAGGCAAGCTCGTATCGTCCCTCAGTGGCCCCCGCCCATGATTGTATCAGCTCGAGGATCTTTGATCTAACTTCAAAGTTGACGGCAGCACCTCCAACGGCCTGCAAAAGCGATACCATGTTGTCCATAAACTCGCGGGAGGCGATCTCGGCTAAAAAATGCGATCCACCATTCTTGACGCAGGTATCGGTGAGCTGAGGATAAAGGTTAGCGCCCGAAGCATCTTTCGCAATGCGGGGAATGCCATACGTTCAGCGCGCTCAGCTGAGTGTTGGGGTTCTTGTTTCCGATGCGGCGCTTGAGCGAGCGCATGGCCTCTTTGGGCGCGACGGTTTTGGATCTGATGACATCGGAGATTTCGAGGTTTAGGGCGATATCCTCGCTGGTGATCGGAATGGGTCAGTATTGGGCAGTAGGGAACGGCGTGAGGAGGATCTCAGGTGCGCATACAGGCTACTGCTTGTGGCTTTCTCAATCTGCTCGTCCAAGGCCGTGTTGGCCGAGGACGACCACCAGCTCATCATCTTGACGGTGGATGCGGCTGCGGCTGAGGCTGCGGCTGCGGCTGCTTTGAGGTGGAGGATGCGAGGGGAAAGACGATCGTGTTGCTCCCGAATGAAGCGCGTGGGTTATCGAGAGCTGTAGTAGGCGTCGAAAGCAGCTGCGTGCTGTGATGGATGGAATTCAGCGTGGTCGAGGTGGATGGGAGGTCGAGATTCGCCGCACCTGTTCTAGGCTGTCGTTGTCCCAGCCTCAGTCAGTCAGAAGGCGGCGATGAGGTACGACGTAAGAAGAACCAGGGTGGGCTAGCTTCCATGTGGTCTGCCCAGGTTGTTTGTAGGTGCCTAGGCCCAGCTATGCTCTAGCCGCCATTGGCTGTGGCAGCATTAGGTAAGGCACCTAGGACTGCCCACCTCTGGCGCACTTTAGCACTCTGGCCGGGTAATCCAGGTCCTCAAGCCCCCTAGCGCCTAACGGACAGGGGATCAGCGGCGACTTGACGGACCCGAGGGGTTCCACTGATGCCCTGTCCCGACCCAACTCCAGTGGATAAAGTAGCCCGCCCAAAAGGTTTGAAGGTTACTGCTGCCTTGCATCACAGTGGGCGCTAGCGGTCTGGGCAACTGGTAGGTACGAGACTGCGGCGGGCAGATGACGACGTCGTTGTGGCGTACGTGGCTCGTGGTTCAGGATACTGGGGAAACAGCACGAGGGTACTAGCTTCTCAGCATGCTGTACTAGGTGCGCCACCAAAATGACGCAGTGTTGTCGAGTACCGCTGCCACACACTCAAGTACCTCAATCCCCACGAACCCCATCTGAGGAAGGTCTCCATGAGAGCTGTCTCTTGCCCACCCGCGCCGATGCCTGGTTCTTTGATGTCGGCATGACCACCGATCGTCGACCTTTACCACCACAACGCCCGCACCGTGCTTTTCTCGAAGGTCTCGCTTGTCCGCTATTAGTTTCCCAGACTGTTCTTTGATATCATGCCGCACATTCTAGCGACTACCCAGCGGACAGAGCGTTGACGTCTTTGTCCCAATATTTGCCATCGCATCGCATCCTCCGCTCTTCCATCCTGCCTTGAGTCTCGCTCAACGCCCGCGTCCGTCCTTTGCCCAGTGCATACCCGCGACTCAAACCGACCCCGATACATATATATCAGTATTCTTGACCAAGAGATGACTCCTTGACATCCATCCTACCCGATCTATCCGTCAACATGGCGTCTCTTGGCCATACACGATCTAGCAGCTTAATCGACGCTCGCAACAGCCCCATGGCTAGCACCAACGTCTTCAGCCCTCCCCCGCCTTCTGGTCGTCATGGAGGCGATTCCAGACCCGGCGGTGCTCCCATCCCGCATATCGATGATATCCTAACAGCGCCTCGAGACATCGACATGCACCAGTCTATCCGTAGACTGATCGAATCGGCCGAGACATCCCTTCGACAGGCCGAGATGAGCCGCGACTTTAAACGACCTTCTCTCGCATTGAAAGAATATATCCGCGCATCCATTATCGCCGTCCAAGTCATCCGAAACCACCGAGACTATGGCTCCCTAAAGGGGGATCATCCCGATCTAGCACGCGCACATAATGCCTTGCTAAAGAAGATTACGTTGTTGGATGACGATTTTGCAAGAATAAAACAAGACATTATTGCAGACAACAAGCGAACGGGCGTTCAGCCTACTAATCAGCGGCCTGGCTCGTCGCATTCGAATGGGGTTTCCTCAAGATCCATCTCCCCCACGAAGGGACTTACCAGGTCTACCAATGCTTCTCCTCGACCCAGCGCCAATGGATCTCTGCCAGCGAAAACCAAGCCTGCAATCCAGCCAAAACCCCAGGCGCTCCACGGTAATGCAATCAACCGCTCTAGCTTCAGCCTCTCGACATCTGCGGCTCAAGATCTCGCCGCACGTTTCGCCAACCTTCGAGGTCCGCAGTCATCCCCAGGCCAAGACCCACGAATCAAGACGCACCAAATCGATATTCCTCCCAAGCCAGCTGGACCCCGAGAGATGCCACCACCACCCCCAAGACTCCCCAAAATCAATGTCAAAAGCGATGTGCCGAGTTTACCTAAGATGCCTGATGCAATCTATAGTCCCGCTCGCGGGAGTATAGAAACTCCAAGGCCGCCTACGACCACGCCCCGCGGCGTATACAGTAGAACCAGTTCTTTAACCTCCTCATCCGTTCCCGGCACCCCCACAGGGACTTCTCAAACTCAAAATGACTATTTTGCCCCGACCCAGAGTTACTCCAACACCTCAATGCCTCCCGCGAAACCAGAAAGCACCATCAAGATTCCAGATGGAGACTCTATCGCTCCCGAGGAGCTTGTGGATGCCATGAGACGCAAAGGGTCAATTTTGCTCATTGACGTAAGACCGCGCGAAGATTTCAATGAAGGCCACATTATGTTCTCACAAATAATCTGCATCGAGCCAAGTATCCTACTTAGAGACAATATTTCCGCCGAGCAAATTGCTGAGAGTTTGGTCCTATCACCAGGCCAGGAAGAGTCCGAATTCCGGAACCGAGATGCATATGATCTCGTAGTCTTCTACGACCATGAATCCGAGATGATCCCGAGGAATCCTCGAAACTCTAGCGAGCTGGTTATTGCTTCACTCCAACGGGCTCTTGTGGACTTCAACTACGGTCATGAACTGAGAAATCCTCCCAAACTTCTCAAAGGCGGCATTGATGCATGGACCGACTTGATGGGCAGGGGATCGCTCCAAGTGACCTCGCGATCATCTTTGAAGGTTGTGAAGCCGTCTGTGCGCAACCGCAGCGGGACAATTGAACGAAAGTTGTCAAAATTTGTTGCTAAACCACACAAGCCAGATGTTGCCAGGGCCTGGGAGGAGACGATCAAAAATGAAGACAGAGAGACGGCCTCGTCGCCTAATTTCGTGCGTTCTACAGAGGAGTTTCTAAGGAAGTATCCAGCCGTGGTTCCAGAAAAGGAGTCCATGTCAATGCCGAGCAGACCCCGGCCAGGACCCGGATATGGCTCCTCGCATCAGGTAGACTTGTATACCGATTTGCCATCACCACCGACCAGACCGGCTCCGGCCCTCCCCAGGCCTAGCTATAATGGCATTGCAGAAACAGTGCACGAGAATGAAGGATACGGTAACCCCCCAACACCAGCGACTGATAGAATAAAAGCTGTTGAGCGACAATTCACTGGCGACAACACCAGACTTCCTACCGGACTGAATAACCCTGGAAATTGGTGCTACGCAAACAGCATCTTGCAGTGTCTTCTTGCATCGCCTGGGTTTGGCAGAGAACTCTCCAACTCGTTGCGGGTGGATAGGTACAAAGTGCCAAAGAAGTCGGAGGAAAAAATTGAAAACCCCCAGCTGATGATTAAAATCATTGCAAACCTGTTTCACTGGATGAGTTCTGGCAAGTTCCAGATTATGAAAGCCCAGACGTTAATGGTAAGTGCTAACTGGTGAAATGTTGGCAATCAAATAAGGCTAACCGCGGCAAAAAAAGAATTATTCCCTTTATCTTGCCCAGCAGCAGGATTGCCAGCCTTTTGGGTCAGAGAAGCAACAGGACGCACAGGAATACATGTCATTCCTCTTTGACAATCTTCACGACGAAACTAACACGAGGCGTGACCGTCCAGGGGTAGACGTCCAACCCAACACCAAGAGCCAACCACTTGTACAAGCATCGGCTGAGTTCTGGCGTACTCACACCAACCACAATCGGTCCTTGATCAACGCGTATTGGCGCGGTGTTGATGTGGGTACAGTGAGATGTCTTAAGTGTAACACGCGGACATACACATTTGCACCCTTTGATTTCATCTCCCTCATCATTCCGTCCAACCGCCAAACCATGACACTTGAACAGGTCCTTGACGAGCATATAGCGCAGAGTCCAATTGATGATTTCCAGTGTGATCAGTGCCGGAGCGTCACACGGGCCGTCCGATGGGTCTCCTTCGCTCGTGCTCCGCCACTCCTTTGTGTTTCCTTAAGCCGCTTCCATTTCGCTGGCGCAGCAGGCAAAACCACCACTCGTATCACATGGAACTTTGACGAGACTGATTTCTCTCCTTACTTCATGCCAGAGTTTTCAGTCGGGGACGATCGACGAGATCCAGCAGACCCGGCCTTCACAGGTCCCTTTCGATACGAGATATACGGCGTCATTGTTCATAGTGGTTCTAGCAGTACAGCTGGTCACTACTATGCCTACGTTCGCGATGTCGCCTCGCGTGATCCTTATGCCTGGTTTTGCTGCAACGACAACAATATTACCAGGGTTCGCATTGGCAGCGGTGGCTCTGATGACATAAAGGAACGGGTATTTAAGCGACACGAGCAGGTGCCATATCTTTTATTCTTCCGCCGCAAGCCCGTGGTGTGAGCGTATCCAAATGTCGCTAGGGGCTGGTCCACTTGTCAGGTCAAATCGGCTTCACCAATTGTTCCAAGGATGTCAGCCTCGGTGCCTGATCAACTGTCAATTGCCAAATCCCTCTCTCATCCAACCTCGGCGTCCTAGGGTGATGTAACTGCAGACATCAAGTTCCACGTCAGATACCTTGCGTCATTGACTGGTCGGTTGCTGTCACACGCTCACCATATCCCCCTCGATACCTCGTTTAAATCACAGCCGCACTCATACACTTTGGTATGTGTCTGTCGAGGCCTTACACCTCTTCAATACGATTTTCACTACCTCATATATCGGATCTGATATTTACTGTGACTTGTTGGTCTTACAGCTCTTTCTTTTCATGGGTTGGTCTGTTTCTTGCTACATAGCGAAATTAGGAAGCAAGCATGGCATGGCGGAGCAGGGTGGGGCGTTTGAGTAATGTCATTTTTCTAGCTACGGTTCTAAAGCACTTGTTTTGTTTCTCGTTTTCCCTCAAGGGCCAGGTTTTACAGGTGTCTAAACTGATCTTTTGGCGCGGCTGGCATACTATGAATTTCCTGTTTGTATAATGACAATGACCATAAACCAAGCAAAGTACGCCCATGACGTGTCATTCTGTGCCTTCTCAGCATGTACAATGCCGAACCGTTGGGAATGAGCTAATAAAGAGCCCAGCTGACAAGGCAGAGAGATTAGAGCGAACCCCATCAACGTCGCTTGTCTTTGCACGTTCCGCAGGCCCCACTTGGGTGGGCTGAATCAACCACTGGGAAGCGGCTGAAACCGCTGGCGGTGGATGACTTTCACATGTCTGAACCAAGGGCTGAGTTTAATTCAATCACTTGGCATACTCATATCACGTTGTCCGGGTTGCTCGGGCTATGTCTGAGCAGGGTCTGTAAATGTGGAATCTTTGCTTAAAAGGGTGGGGGCAGCCGAGTTGGCACCTGATTAGAAAATCCAATAAATTATCATAGAGCCAACGCCACACACACACAAGTTACAATACAGTCAACCATCCGAACTGGAACAACCCCAAAAAAATCGGCTCATCGTATAGCCCTCACACCTGGTATCCCATCGTCATTCCGTCTGTTCGTTCGTCCGTTACGTTGCATTACGATTGCATAGTTCGTCCGGAATATATCGGTCGTTTAGATGCTCTTGAGGCACGCCTCGAGGTCATTCTTGAAGTGTTCACGGATCGCTTTTCGGTTAAGCTTCTGAGTGGCAGTAACGAGTCCCTGTAAATGACGATTAGTTTCTGTTTAGGGATACGCAGGCACGAAATGGGGGCAGTGCTTACGCTGTCAGGAGTCCACTCCTCATCGGTGATGACGACTCCCGCCACAATCTCCATGCCAGCCAAACCGGCCCGCTTGGCAGCGCCCTGTAAGTCCTTGAGGACATAGCCTACGACCTTGCTGTTGTGGTGCATGGTGTGAATGTTCTCATCGTTCACGCCAAGCTTCTTGGCTTCCTCCACGAGAACCTTCTCGTTGGGCATGATGATAGCGATGGGACGAGAGTATTCGGGATCGGCATGGACCATGACATTGGTCACGGTCTGAGCACCACGGTACACTGACTCAAGCTTCTCGAGCGCGATATACTCACCACCCTGCATCTTGACGAGGTTCTTGACACGATCGATGACTCGAAGGTGGCCATCAGCGTCGAACTCTCCAATGTCGCCGGTCTTGAACCATCCATCGGGAGTGAGGGCCTTTTCTGTCTCCTCGGGGTTGTCGTAGTACTTGGACATGATGGGAAGACCCCTGAACCAAATCTCACCCTGAGGTGTGCTGGCATCAGTTGAGTATCCTAGCTCGGGAATCGAAACAAGCTTCGCTTCGCAAGCAGGAGGGATAGGGCCGATAGCGTTGGGGGAGTATTCGAGAGGACAGCCCAGAGCACCGTTAGCACAGGTCTCGGTGAGACCGTAGCCCACAAGCATGGGAGCTAGAACCAGCGACAGGAAGTGCTTGGTTCCGTCCGAAATACCACTAGCACCGTTCATCGTGAATCGAAGACGACCGCCGGTGAGCTCCCGCACCTTGCTGAACACGATACTGTCAAAGACGCCGGCACCAGGCAACTTGTTCCTCGACATGAAGGTCTTGTAGTTGAAGGCGCCCCAAAACAGGCTTCGGAGAATTGGGCTAGACGACTCCAACTTGGCAATGACACCCTTCTTGACGGTCTCCCAGATCTGAGGCACACCGACCATCACTGTGGGCTTGAACTCGTGCATATCGCCGTAGCAGTTTTTCACCATGGTATCGGCCAGTGTTCGGGGGTTTCCGTAGCCGAGGGTACCGCCGATGAAGAGGACCAGGTTTTCAAGGGCCATCTCGAAGATATGGGCTAAAGGCAGGTAGGCAAGGACGTGCTCATTGTCGCTGACACATTCGGCAACACAGGCGTGAAGACCGGTTACTACACAGAAACAAAGTTAGCTTGCGATTGTCGCGCCATGGGTGAGGACTTTAAGAAGCCAAAGCATCTCAAAGATGACGTACCGCCAGCAACGAGGGCCTCGTGGGTAATGCAGGCACCCTTGGGCAAGCCAGTGGAACCGGAAGTGTACATGACACAGTAGAGATCAGAGGGGTTAGCGGGGTTAGGATCAACTGGCTTCTCCTCGCCGAGCTCACGAAGCTCCTCGTAAGTCAAGACCTTGATATCAGGGTTTTCGGCCTTGAAGGCGTCAATCTCGCCTCCCTTAGCAAAAACACAGTTCTCGTTGACAATGACAGTCTTGACGCTAGACTTCTTCAAGGCTCCAGAAGCGGTCTTGAGAAGATGAGGGTCAGTGTACATGACGCTGCAGCCGGTTTGGACGAGAGAGTGCTCGACTCCACTGGGGCCGAGGGTATCATAAGCAGTGACAATGGGAATGGATTGAGAAGCGCATCCATGCGAAACGGAAATCCAGCCGATGCTATGCAAGGTTAACGCCAACGGAACATGACACGGTGAGCGAGAGCTGGGTTGGCAAAATACCTAGTGGTAGCAAACAGATGGACCTTGTCGGCGCTGGTGAGGCCCAGGTTGCGCAGACCAGAGCCGATTTGGTGGATGCGAGTTTCATACTCCTTGTAGGTCAAGTAGTCGTATGGGGACAACTCAAAGTATTGCCACTCCTTCTCAACCTCCTGGATTTCGTCGCCGACCTTCTTCTTGATCTTCTTGGTCTCCTTGTGCAGCTTGATGAGGCGGCGGGCGCCAACGGCAGTGTGGTTAGGGTATTTGCTGGCGCTGCGCTTGACGATGTCATAGACGGTATGGACGCCCTCGGCAGGGCTGTTGATCAGGCCGTCCTTCGCGCTCGGATGACGACGGGGGATGGTCTCGCCAGGCACCTTCTCGTAGCCGGGGGCTTCGATGGTGAAGGGGGGTTTGTGGACCTGGGTCAAAGGCATGATGCCCTTCGTGTAGTCGGTCATGATGACGGCGGTGCTCGTAGCGGAGCTGGTCGGGTATTACGGGAAGGTATGAGGGACGAAGGGAAGAAAAGCTGAGCGCCCGCGAGGGTGGAATGGGCGCGAGCGAAGCGAATTGGGTTGTGAGGAGAGGAAGTACTGGGTATCTTTGGAGTTGCGGAGGAGAAAGTCTTTGCGGAGAAGGGAAAGCAGGCAGATAAAAGCGTCCGGGCGAGGACGACGAGCCAGGTCAAGCGAGAGGGCGAGACAAGGCAGGGAAGGTGCATCGAAGCCAGGCCGGCCAGGTACGACCTTGGCCAGCAAGTGGGTGACAAAATAAAGCCTGTGCTCCAGTACCTTGCTTGTAGCAGTGACTCCAACAGCGGCACGATAAATCGCTGCCCGCTGGTGAATAATGTAATGCAGGTGGCCACATTCACGGTCTTGACGTATATTTGTATCTCTTCCAACGAAAACCCGACCAAGCTATCCAATACCCGCGTCAAAGTACACGCTCATGCCGTAACTCCTACGAAAACTGAATGAAATCATTGGCCCTTTTTGTCTACGAACAGCTTACCAGGTACCTGCCCACCAGGGAGGGAAACCGAAGGGTAGGAAGCGGACATGTACATTGGGTGGTGTGGGGGGTACCTACGTCAAAGCTCCAGTCGCTGGAGTTGGCGGGAAATAAAGGTGCCACCTCGTCAGTGACCTCATCAGGGAGCCCCATCCACGAATGTTAAAAAGGATATTACTGGACAGGGCGTCATCTCGAGATGCTTTTTTTTTCTCGGTATCCTGGCAATGCAAAAAAGAGAATTTCTTCTTGGGCAGAAGCTCCCAAATTCAGTGGCCTGGCCCGAAAAGGCTTCCATTGAACTCAGCAAGGTACCTGCCCCCATGTACTCAAGTACCCTCCTCCGACGCGGTCCAGGTCTAGGGCTTGCCCAGCCGCGTTGCTGGGGTTGTGGAGAGGCCAGGTTTGAAGTCTTGGCGGGGCCAGGCGACGACGCCACAGCAGCCAGGCTACCTGCCCAGTGACCTCCAGAACGGACAGCAGTGACACGAGACCAGTATAGTTCCGGATTGTTGAGTTTTCTGCACTTTTTGTCCTCATCAGCTCGTTCTGGGCAGAGACTCGTTTCCCGCTGCGTTTACTTTCGGTCTACCACATGTGTCCGAGGTTGCTCATAAGCGGCGATTCTAGCTAACCACGAGCCATGGTAGAGGTGGCGGTGGCTCGGGCCTTTGTATCCAATACCCGGACTAGGTGTACTCTGCGACGGCACAAAAGTAACCCCAGAACTCCAAGCACAACTCTCGTGCACACGAGGTACCTAGGACCACGCCCACTGGATACCTAAGCAAGACAAGGAGAGTGGGGTATGATTCCCTTGGAGATCAGGCCCTTGGGCGTCTCGGCAGCACCCATTCAACATCTGAGCAGCTGAACCCGCAAGCATGGGCACTGACGCTCTCCATGCCCTAAGCCTTAGGTATCTGCGCCGCTGCAGCACTAACCACGCAGGCCAACAGGGGAGCTCTGAGCTCTCCTTGTGCCCCGCCAAAATCGCGTCCATTGCGTCACATCTGAGAGCGCGAGCAACGGTGGACAAAATAAATCCCATTACTCACGGCCGACAAAATCGAACTGGATTGCCTGCGGAAACCGGCACTTTTCCCGGGGCAACTACGCCGCTAACAGCTGGCCGCTTGATAGCGCGTGTTTGAGAAACAAACCGCGCGGATCACCATCATTGAGTTGGTGGTAGCGATAGAAGCCTGTGTGATTGTGAGGGCTAGGAGCAATTTTGCTTCCTAGACCAATTTTTTTTGTTTTGGAGGCTCCAACTCGTCAATATCCCATTCACTTCACCCATTCACACCCCTTGTGTTCCCAATACGCTCTCCCCCCCGATCTGGTGTTGACCGGTGCGACGATTCCACCTGGCTGTTGGCACATCGATTGGATCATTGATGAGAGTCGAGTGAGGGTCAGCAGCATGGATGAGTGCGCGCATCGATTTCGCATCACTGTGGGTGCCCTGCCAGACCCGCCAGATTCCATGCTGACTGACCCCAGCACCAAGGGATGGAACTGCGACAATCGCCACAGAGGCCGAAAATCACAAGCCAAAAGGCACGGAACTCGGCAGTGGCATTCTTGTGATTGTGGCCTGGAGGGCTTGAGAAATGAAGCCCTATGCGACGGCGAGATGAACACATATCTGACACTGCATTCTTCGACATGTATCCAATCGAGAAATGTCCACAAGAGTATATGCATTCTACTGACGAATGTGGTGTCCTCGACGCCACACTTTGGCTCTCTTAGCTCCAAATGCCCTGGCGCTTCCCCTCACACACTAGTAGCAGCTCCGTCACATCCCAGGTCAACTCCGTGCTCTATTTGGTCAACGACAGCTGCGCTCCCGAACATGCCGTATCGTCATGTCACCTGCTCCGGACATGATGCCTGCTAGCTGACTGCGTCTTCCCCAACAATTTCTGGGGCTTCTTTTCCATTTCTTCCGAGCTGCCGTCAATGTGTCCACGTATCTCCGCCGTTTAAGTCCAGGGCTTTCCATCATGCGCCCACCTCATGACAGGTCGACCAACAACACGGGCGGAGCGACTGCCCCAAAGGTACCCGTTCGATAGGCTATTCTGCAATCGCGCAGCCCGCTTCTCGTTTCAGGCACGCCGAGCCTCTGTGCCGCCGCCGTATATCCATCTTGCTCTCCATGCATCGTCACCCCCGAGAGCGAGAGCTCAAGGGCAGGGGAGGGCTTGTCTGGCCGATCGACTCGCGCAGGCTCCCCTTGCTATAGCCCCCCATCGCGGCCACCTGTTCCTGGTTCTTTTTCTCTTGTGAGCTGTTTGGCTGTGTCTACAGAGTATGATCTGAATCTCTCGCTCTCCCCGCGGCCACGCACCAGCCGAGGCCATGCATGTCAGCGGTTGGATCGACATGTGTCTCTCCACCACCCCCAAAGAGCCAGCACTCAGGCCAAGAGATGGTTTCACAACCCTGACTACAACCAACTAGTGAAATGTTTTCGCGTGCTACGCCTCAAGCCAAGCCTGTCTTTCAACCAAGACCCGGGGTCACATCCTGGGGACCATCTACAAACAGATACCTTTGTTGCGCACACTGGTGTTTTTTTATGTACACCTCCGGCCGGTCGGCAGATGTAGTTGTTGAATGATCTGGGCCTGAGCAAATTCGACATGGTGACAATCCAAAGAATCTCCTCTAACCTGCAAATACGTTGGAACAGAACCATCTGTACCAATGGCAACTGACATATACTCACAGGATGGTTGCAAAGCAGCGCTGTCCAGTTCAAGGATGCGATGTGAATGGGATGCGTATGAACTCAAGGACGCTACCCCCCTTGTCCGGCTCCAACAACTCTCCGAATGTGACAATCCAACTTGAGGTTAGTGGGCAAGCAACGCAATTCGGGTCAGCCTGTCGCCGCCTCGTGGTACTAGCCTACGAATAGAGTCGATATGGCTAAACCCACGCTCGCCTTGGCCTTTGTTGGTGGGCAACCTGGGCATTAACAGCACACCTCGGCAATACAGAGAGGCTTAGCGCGCGCTACCGCTTCGGGTAGGCTCCGACTGCCTGGGCATCCACCCGACATTCCTGACAGTGCATGCCATCAATCATACGGGCAGTCACTGATTCTATCAATACTTCTTCTTACTCACTTCACATTTCCAGACGGTTTCTACAGAGCCTCGGATTCCTGAATGCCAGAGGGCGGCAGTGCCAACACGAACTGAGATGGTGTTCACTTCTCCAGCTTCATGCATTTGGGTCTTGGCTTCGGTCTCGGTATTGTTCCAGTTCTCTCGGATGCCTCGTGCTGCGGAGTCCATGACCAGAGTTTGACCAACCCTGAGCCTGATCGACCGCCACATCCTCTTCCGATTCCGTACTCAAACACACCGCGACGCAAGTGTTGAGCTGCCTGCCTGATTTTCAAGTTCGGCAAGTACCGGGCTCATCTGAGAGCTCGTCCAAGGTGGCGGTGTCGGGCGCAATGCCACCGACTTGGCGCCTCTACTGAGTTTAAACGGGTGCCACGACTATCATGCTTTTGTTTGTTGGGTCCAATGCTCGTCAGTAATCTCGCCAAGCAACGCTACCTTTAAATCAGCCACAGCCAAACCCTCGCCAGACCACCCGGCGCGAAGGACATCCCAGTGACTGTCAATTGCTGGAGGACGTTCTAGACTAATATTGAGGCTGTTGGGTTTTGCAACGGCGTCGCGCTTGCTCATTTCCACAGTGCTCACTCGGGATCGACCGGCAGTCCGGGACTGTCCAGTCGGTGCCCTATGCATCCCGTCACTTTTCAGAAGCTTGATTTCGTTTGCCTCGATCGCTTAGGACCATCGTCTGACCAGAATCCCAGATTGAGAAGAAAATAACGAGACACATTTCCCCACCACCTCTTCATCCTATCCCGTCTTACTTGTACTCGAACGGTTCGTGGGACCGAGCGATCCGAGTGCTTATTGCTGACGGATGAGCACCAAAACAGGACAAATCTGACAACGGATTGACTGCCGTTACAGTGTATTTGAAAGTGATGAACACAGAAACGTGAATGCAGCCACCTGTGCCAACGGTCGTGCATCGTACTGTGAAGGAAATACGATGGCTTCAATCTAATTAGCCTTAGCTAGAACATTGCGGGGCGGCTTATGGCGAGATACGCGTCACCTATTGGCTACTGCCCACCCCGTATCTCAGGGGTTGACGGGACCCAAATTCGTGATCGTTTCGTCGAACTGGCATTTTGCTCTCTTAACTTGAGTAATCCTCGTGGGAGCTGCCATTTGTTTCTGCTCCAGCAGGACATAGGACCGGTCCTTCGCAAATCCGGACGCTTGCATTTGTAGACTTGTTGAATTTTCGCCATGTCCGAGGCCAACGCCGAGCGCACCGGCAACTGGCTCCGGCCTGTGGATGACGATGAGGATGAGGCATTCCTCTCCGGCCCTGATGACGCCGAGGCAAAGGGATGTCTCGACGAAGGCGAAAGATCGACGCTGAATCTTGTGCCCGAAGTGCTGCCTGTGTACATGACAATTCACCGGTAATGCTACCCATTTAGTCCTCTCCAATAAGCGTCAGCAAAATTTCCGTCTTGGGAATGCGACCGTGGGGAAAATGGCATGCTAACGTCTCTTGAGTGCAGAGTACGGCGCCTAGTCCTAGCGAGTATCGGTACGTTTAGCCAAGATTGAGAACAGCTCTGGGGGAGAGACAAGGGCATATGCTGACACTAGCTTTAGACGACCCTTACACGTTGGAGCATTTCAGAGACCCAAAGATGAATGCCTTGGTTGTGAGACCACTGGTCGACCGCCTCTACAACCCGAGAGACATTTCAGTTGGTGAGTCCTCCGGCGAGACCGTTGGAAATTTCATCTAACAATGGACCATAGTGTACTGTTTGCTGGCCAATCGAGTGTCTTTCCTGAGAGACCAGTCGAAGACGGTTCACCAGAGCGTAAATGTCGCCCGTGCCACGTTGTGTGAACTTCTCGCTAGTCGAATTCTTCGGCGCTTCCATGAAGACAACCCAGGCCCACAGGGCCTTCTTCTTCTTGCCCACATCTTGGTTGAAGGCTTTGATCCCTTCCAAGGTGCCCCAGCCCATGTCGAGCGCCGTGGTCGTAAGAGGAGAAATCAGTCTCAGCGATCGGGCCAGGAGAATGACGCCAACGAAAAGAAGATCACTGCCCTCGAGCTTGCTATTTTATCGGAGAGCAAGACCTTTATCAGCTCCTCGGCGTGTCAGCGTGCCGTTGATGCTGTCCACGATGGCCAAATCGTTTACACGCCTCAATCTTTCATGGACATTCTTCCAGATCACTACAAACGCCAGCCCATTTCTCTCTACGATCCCCGAAAGGCGCCTCTTCTGAACCACCACCGTTTGATTGTCCCGCGAACCAGGAACCTGATCGAACTGCTCCAGTTTATTACTCTACTAGTTCTCTATGTCATGACCATGATTTCTCGGCACTCGGAACTGAACTTGTGGGAGTTTGCATTCATCATTTACTCGGCTGGCTGGTTGCTTGAGAAGCTGGCGGCCATTATCGAACACGGCTGGGAGGTCCACGCCCAGAACCTATGGGCTTTCCTCGACCTAACGTTTGCGGCCATTTTCGGAACCTATCTCATTGCTCGCCTGTATGATCTTTTGATGGGCCAGCTGCAGAGCGGATTTGGCCTGCCCATTCTCTGTATTGCAGCGCCCATCATGATGACACGTGTGGCCTTCAACTTGCTCCCCAACAACATTGTCTTCATCTCTTTGCATGCCATGATGAAGGACTTTACCGTCCTCACCTTCCTGGCCGCGTGGTGTTTTACAGGTTTCCTCCTCGCGCTCCAGTGGCTTGTCACAGCTGGTAACGATGGCCGTGAAGAGTTTAGCTGGATCATTGTTGGCAAGTGGATGCTTTGGATCTGGTTTGGTTTGGATGGCGAAGGCATCGAGGAGTCGGTGCGCTTCCATACCATTCTCGGTCCTGCGCTCATGATTTCGTTCGCTTTTCTCGGCAACACGCTCTTCCTGACCATCCTGATCGCCATGCTTACGAATACCTTCTCCAAGATCATCGCCGACGAGACAGCTGAGATCCAGTTCCGCCGCGCCGTGCTCACGTTTGAGGGCGTCAAGAGCGACTCGATTTTTGCCTACCCGCCTCCCTTTAACATCATCGCTCTGATGATCCTCCTCCCGCTCAAGCTTGTCGTCTCGGCAAGGGTGTTCCACATCATTAATGTGGCGCTCATCCGCACCCTCAACTTTTTCACACTACTCCTCATCAGCTTCTTCGAGCGACGGCGGTTCGCTGCCCAGAACGCACGCTCGAGGCCCAAGAAGCCATCCAAGTGGCAGTTTATGAGCTTCTCGCCCTACGCAGACGTCCAGGCGGTGTTCAGGGCAGCGCCGCCGCCAGATGTTGCCGACACCATCGACAAGCTGGATCCGCTTTCCGAGGTACCTATCCTGGAGGACGATCTGATGCCCACCATGCTGGGCGACAACCCCAGATCCAAGCTGCGGCGCTGGAGAATGCTAAAGCAGGAGACTGCCGGTGAGGGAAATTTCTCTGGTAGCCTTGCCCCTAGTGCGTGTACGAGTGCGTGCCCAAGCCCAAGGCCCCCAGGGGCCTGATGTGATGGTTCAGAGATCTCGTAATTGTCTAGATTATTTTGCATCCAGAGGAGTGTCATTATTATTATCATTATTGTTTCCCATGGCGTTTTGGTAGACGCATAGAAACCGGCAGCCTGAATTGAATTATTTTTAAGAGTCTTATCTCTACTTCTTACAGACTCCCAGAAATTGTATGATATGACAGAGACTTGAAGGTCCAGCGTCCTGACCTTGTAAGTTCATAGCACTGCCAATAGCGGCATAATGGGCCAGTTTGCAGCGACTTTTCATGATGACATTCAGGCTGTGAACCAAGCTACCCAGTGCAATCCTGTAGCAAGCGGGATTGGACGAGGTTTCTACAGGTGAAGGTGTTACTGGCGCAGTTCACTTACACGAACCAATGTTCACACAAGGAGTTAATATTTTACTTTACCCGCATTGGAACCCTTTGCACCCCGGGAAGTCGTAAACAGGCTTTGTGATAGATTTGATATTTGATTCATTTACCGTCTCCTTCAATTCGTATTATTTCATTTGTCATTGATATTTCTTATGCGGTATCTACTGTAGTTTGCTCGCTGAGGCTCTCGTGCAGGGATCATCAATAGCGGGGCGCTTGCAAGCAAGCATCAACACGGCCCGCCAACCTCCAAACCCACCTCGGCCAAACATTCTTTCGACAACCACTTTGGGACCAACTCGACGGCGCACCGCGACTCCAACTTGTCGCAATCCACCACTGCAGCAACAGCGGCCCTCTTCTACAGCTTCCAACTCCAGGAAACAAAGTCCTGTTCGCCCCCGGGAGCGCACCCTCAACGCCATGGCGCCTGGCGAAGACCCGCCGCTGTCGCTGCGACCAAACCCCGTCGCCGACAACAAGCCCAAGAACCTCGCCGAGTTTATTGCCCGCGTCAACGCGCAGCCGGGCGGATTCCGAGCCGTCTCCGAGGACAAGCTACGCGAGGACATTCGAGCGCGGGAGGAGAACAAGGGCAATGGAGAGGCTACAGAGGACGTCGACATGTCGGAAGGCGGGGAGGATGAGGACGAGGAAGCAGCCAAAGATCCCATGGAGGCGCGAATGGAGGTGTTGAAGAATATCGAGTACGTCCGAAGCTATTCCTGGGGTTACTGCCAAGTCTGCGCCGTCAGAGACGTGGACAACTGCATGCTAACGACACCATGACAGTATAGCAGGTAACACGGCGTTGCTCACCCTGGACTTCCTCTCGCTTCTCCTCTCCAAGCAGAACCCCACGCAAGCCAGTGTCACGCTATCACAAGGCCTACGCGATCTGGTGGGCATTGGAACCATGGGCGCTGACAAGCTCGACGATTCAAATGTGACGCCCGCCAAGGTCAAGGAGCAGGAGGAGGTGGCCGTGGGCTGGACTCTGATGGAGATCAACAAGACGCGCGACGCTGCCGAGGCTGCCAGCACGTTCCTCCAGCGCGAAATGGCCGCCGAGGACAAGTATTGGAAGGAGATTATGGCGGTCCAGAAGAGCGGGTGGTCCGTCTCCAAGGTGCCTCAGGAACGACACACTCTTGGAGTGCGGTTTGGCTTCTCAGAAGGTAAACAAACACCCACGAACTTCGCTGTTTCTTTGCCCAAGATGGATGCTGACTTTGCGCAACAGCTGCTCCCGAATTTAAAAGCAACGGCCTCGCGCCAATGCGGAGAGGCGATGATGGCATTGTCCAGCTTGACTGTGGCCGCCTGGGCGGTGTCTCGGAACGTTTAGTGGTCACGTACGAGAAGGATGGCAAGGTTACTGGCCGCTCTGCCCTGCCAGCCCAGACAACGGATGAAGCCCCTCTAGAGGCTCGGGTTCTAGAGGCCCGCAACACCATCTTCTCTCAGGAGCTGTGGCACGAGCTCAGGCGAGAAGCTCGAACTTTGGCCGCCTACGATGTGAAGCCCGATGGATCCCGTCTCACATGTGCGCTTGACGAGTCAACAAAGGTCATCATCGAACTGGTGCCTCTAGCTTCGCTGCCTTCTGAAGAAGTCCTCCCGGATAACAAGATGGCCGAGTCGATATCTCTCGCGCTACATATTCTTCTAAGCTACGCCCACCGGAGTAACGAACTCATGAGAACACGCCCCATGCCCCCTCACATTCCCCGAAACCGCGGCCAGCAACACTACACTCTCCTGCGACCCATCATTGCTCGTCTTATGCATGTCCGCAGCGTTCGCGAGTGCACCCAGCACATTGGAGGTCTCGTCCAATCCCTCCAAAAGGCCGGTCTGCCCGCCAGCTTCTCGGTCAAGACGGCCCCGTCCATGCCTATCGACAACGACGCAGCATCTCGAGGCCCCAACCAGCCCTCGTCTTCCCAAACTCTTATCCGCAACATGCTCCAGCCCATCGACTTCAACACAAAGATCACCATCCTGCCAGAAATTACTCTCATCATCCGCGGCCGCACATTCCTCTTCCCAGTGACAGCCACCTACTTTAACGTCTTCCTGCCTCCAGGCTCTCCCCTCGCCTCCATCTGCGCCCCATACAAGGACGGATACCCAGACCTGAAGGCCCTCACCGACTACCTACACACGGTAACCTCCCGCGTGCTCACTGAGCACTTCCTCGCCCAGCTTCCGCCCCCGGCCTCCGGCTCCGAGTGGATCAAGAACATCAGCGGCACCTCCATCGGCGACCTCAACAAGGACGATTTTGAGCTGCGGTTTGATGTCGCCGAGTGCAACGGGACGCCATCTCTCGTCGTCGCAAGGACATCGCTCATCGAGGGCCGACCCACCTCCAGCAAATGGATCTGGTCAGCGGACCCGGACACAGCCAGCGAGCCCGCCGGCGTGCAGGACATTGTCGGCCGAGCCATCAACCAGGCTCTCTCTTAGGAAAAGTGCAGCCTCGGCGGGTTTCACGTCGGAATCCGGTTGCAGCCGCCCCTCCAAGTCGACGACGATGACTGGCTTCTCCACATGACGAGTGAGACTCCGTAGGACGACGTCGCCATCAGGAGCAGCACCGAGGGGGTGCCGGGCTGCTTCTATTGCTTGGAGAGTTGGGTGAAAAGAGCACATCGGGCAGGTAGATAAATTGCAACAAGAGACCAAACATGGGGGGGAAGTTGTATAAACAAAAAATAGGGTGGCGGGATGCCGGCGTTCATATCAACGGTATAAATAAATAGCGATACGGAAATAAATACCCACAGAGTGATTTTGCTCAAGCTCTTTTTTTTTCAAACTTGGACATGAATCTCGTTTCGTACACTTTTTTGGTCTTGCTCATATCCCATTCTGAACTACCAGTGCATTTCGCGTCATGAACCCCTTCACGATTACTAGATATCTATTGAAAACTACCAACCAAAACAGCAGGTCTCTGTGGCTTTACCACAGGACGTAGGGTCATATCTCATAAGTTGAGGCAATACATCTTCTTCTCCTCGTAGCAGCCAGTGCCAAGCGAGCCCAGTACCGCGGGGCCATGACTCTTGCTAAGTGTGTGATTGATGTCTTCCCGGTAACTCCATACCCTGTAAAGGTCCCTATTCCCTCGTGCCATCCAATGTTGGCAGAGATGAAAGTTAATGCGATGAACAAGGAAAAACAAAAGGGAAAAAAAAAAGAATAGGTCCGCCCCTAAACATTTACCATGTTTCATCCCGTTATGACCTTGGGCCATGCTTCCTCTAAACACCTTTTCCTTGATGCAAAAAAAAAAAAAAAAAACACGTCTAATCGCGCGCGTTGAAAAGAAATTTCAACTCTCCAGCGCTGAGGCGTCCAATCTTGACGCTCTCCGCCTCATCCAAGGCTGCCTCAACCATGTCCTTCTTCTTTTCCTGCAATGCTACAATTCGATCCTCAACGGTGTCCTTGGTAAGAATTCTGTATACTTTGACCTCCTTCTGCTGTCCAATGCGGTAGGCACGGTCAACGGCCTGCATCTCAATATACGGGTTCCAGAACGGATCCATGATAATGACACGAGAAGCAGCAGTCAGGTTGAGACCAGCATTTCCCGCACGAAGGGACACGAGCATCACTTTGACGTCGTTGCGCTCACGAAAGTCTTTAGATGCTCGGCTACGGTCGGTGGCGGACATGCTGCCATCATATCGTACCGGTTTGTCCAACTTCTCATGCCACATGGCCACTTCAAGCAGATCCAGCAAAAGGGTCCATTGGGAAAATATGATGGTCTTCTCTCCCGTTTCCGCAATCGACTTCAAAAGCTCCATACATTCCGATACTTTCGCCGCAGGCATCCACGTCTTCCGGAGGTACCTCATGTACTTTTTAAACGCATCGCGGTTCTTGTTTGCCTCTTTGCGGAGTATCTTGAGCATCGAGGGCTTGACATCAGAGGCCTTCTTCTTGCCCTTGTTGTTCTTCTTCTTCTTGGGCTTCTTGATACCTTGCTTTGAGTCCTCGTCATCGGATTCGAAGTCGTCAGCAATGATGAATCCCTTGAGATTACCCTTGTTGTCGACTTCGTCGTCTGAAACATAATCATCAGATTCCGATTCATCGTCGTCATCCTCTTCCTCTTCCTCCTCGGTATCTGGCTTCTGGACGCACTCTGGCATGTGAATCTTCTGGAAAATCTCATACGTGAAACATTTGGCAGGGTCGAATGAACCGCGGCAGACAGGGCACTTAGCCTTGTTGCTTTCGTTCCCTTCCTGTAGGTTGATTGTCTGAGCATTCTCGGTGAGACGGCAAAGACATTCACTGCAGCTGTCGTGGCCGCAGGGGATGAAGAAGGTAGGGTTTTGCACCACGTCGTAACATATGGGGCATTCGAAATCGTCGATAGATCTAATTCTCTCAACGATTGCCGCATCCAAACCGTCGACCAACTCGAGCATTTCTTCCTCAGACACGGTGTTGGCGTCATCAACATCCAGATTGAGGTGTGGATGACAACATGCTTGGCGTAATCGAAGCAGCAGCACCAAAATGCTTGAATAGTTCTTGCCGATGCTCCCTTCTCGAAGGTACTTGCTGAATTGAACCTGCGATTTCCTTTCGAGCTGGGTGTAGAAGTCATGCTCATCAGAAGACAGCTGTGCATACACAATTTCTTCCGTCTTCTCCGGGAGCTTCAAAATCGGCTTTCCGTCGAGTTGAGAATTCTTCTTCCGTCGAAGCATGATGGCTTTGAGCAATGCCCGAAGTCTCTTCATGGCCACGCTTTTTGGGTCACCATTACGACCAAAGAGTACACCAAACGACTTGAAGAACGTTAGCTGACTGTTTAATTTAATGAGCAGGTTGCATACCTGGCGGAAATTCTCCCATTCGCTATAAGGCTTGATCCGAAGGAACTTGAGTAGCGAGTACAATTCTAGGATACCGTTCATCATTGGGGTTCCAGTTAGGCACCATCGGTGAGTCGATTGCAACCGGGTACAAGCCTTTGCCGTTTTAGTATCCTTGTTCTTGATACATTGTGCTTCGTCGAGAATGATACGGTGGAACTTTGCTTTTTTGGGATGCAGGAGGGGACACCTGAGCGTGAGGGTCTTGTCATTGAAGTCGATGTTACGGCCAGCATTGTCTTCAAGATATTTTTCGAGTCGCTTTAGCTCTTGTGCGATAGTACCATAGGTTGTTAGCACGACATCATACTTGAGCAAATCCTCCGTGGTTGCCTTTTTGTTATGGTAGAGGAAAACTGAAAGCCTGTGAGAAAGCTTGGTCTTGGTTTGGATCTCTTCTTCCCATTGTCGCATGAGGGCAACTGGAGCGACTATCAAGTTTGTCTGTGGATGGTTTAGTCATCATGTCACGCTTATATAAGATGGTCGTGTACTGACCTTTGGGCGCGAGGTTGCTGGGCGGGCCAGCATAAGTGCCAACGTGGAAATGGTTTTTCCCAAGCCCATGTCGTCAGCAAGAATACCACCCTTGTTCGTTCCCTCTTCCATTTTCCTCATCCAGGCGACGGCTAATTCTTGATGCGGATACAGGGGTCTCTTTAACCCCGCTGGTGTGCCGTCACGGTTCCTCTCCGGGAGGTCCATATCTGGTCGAATGTTTTGCAATAGGTCGTCCAACTCTTTGTCACTCATTCGAGGATCGTGATACGCATCCTGAAGAAAGTTGGTCAAGTGTTCGGGTAAAGCGGCGCCGGATCCGTCCACGCCATTTACGTAGTCAAACGAGCTAGTTTTGCTGATAACATCAGCTAAACTGGAGCCGCCTTGCCCTGGCATGCCGAATGCTGACTGAGGGTCGGGAAAAAAGCCTTGGTTAGGTACGGGGAATCCAGGAGGCGCCTGTCCAAAACCCGCGCCAAAGTTCGACAGCATCCCGTTACCGAAGGTTCCAGGGTGTGTCCGCATCGGCATCTGCGCGTGAAGCTGGCTTGCTGGGGTAAACGGTCCATAAGATCCAGGCATACGGTTTGGTGGTGCGTTCAAGGCTTGGTCAAGTGCAGCAGAATCATCCCAAGAGAGATCGTTTGCCGGCATAGGATAGCCTACGCCGCGAACTGACCCCATGAATTGTAAATCGTCATCCTCTTGGTCCTCCTGGCTTGAATGCCCAGTTGGTTGACTACCCATAATCCTGTCAAACGCATTAGGCTCAGTTGGTAAGGTGGACGGGCCTGGGACTGGAGACTGTTGGCTGGAAAGCAAGCGAGCGAGATCATGATCACTCTTCTCTTGTTTACGCCTTTGTTCCGCTTTGGCCTGTTCGGCAACAAACATGGAGTGCAGATCTTCGTCATCGTCCCTGGATACAAGGTTAACATACAAGATGGCAATAGCCAGTGGAAGGAAGGCTAAGACCGGCTAATAAAGAAACAAAAATAGCTTACCCAGTAAGGTCAATGACATCGACTTCATTAGAATCAAATGTCCGAGATGAAAAGGGGTCCAAGTGCTGAGTAGGAGTCGTCCGCCGAGACTTGCTAGGACCGGCAGGAGCATACAAGTTGGAGGAATCAAAGTCTCGTTTCCGGTTGGGGACAGAGCGTGAGCCGATGTCGTTTCTCGCGAAGCCAGAGGGTCTGACAGGAGTCGACATGGCTACCGGAAGGTGCTGTGGCTCAAAGCCTTGGAAGCTGATGTTAGTAGGGATGCCTTGGGGATATTGGATAAAAAAGTCAAAAGGCAACGCGAACGGGAATGGTTCGTCCATTTTGTAGTCGGAGACGAGGGCAGATCAAACACACGAAATGGTATAAACAAGGTGAACAACGAGCTGAAAGCGAACGGGGTGAGATTGTAGATGCGCAGGTGTGAACGGCGATGGTGAATCACCGCGACATACATGCGACACGGGCGTGCAAGCACATGGGAACAAAACAGATGGTTGACAGAATGCGGGGGGAGAGGATGAAAAGGAGGAAGGGAGAAAGGAAGGAAAAGGGTTTTGTTCGACGCCGGTCAGATGGTATCAATAAGAGATGCAAGGTTCAGGTTGAAAATGTGGTTGAAATGGATGAGGTGGGACAGATGCAGCTCTGACGGAGGGAAGCAGCAAACAGCCAAAGGGGCGCAGGATGCTCCCCAAGCCACCAGGTGCACAAGAAAATGCGACAAACGGTCGACACAAGAAAATACGTACCTGACGCAGATGGCCCATCTTGGGGCCCATGTGCAAGCGGATCAGCGGGGGGTAGAGAAGGCTCTGGCGGGCTTGGTCAGTCCAGTCCATTCGTTCATTGCCACACATGCCGCAGTCGTAGCATCAAGTCAGACAGACGGGCGGCATGTGGGAAGCGGGTGGCAGCCTCACCATTGGCGGCGGCACGCTGCCTTTTGGCAGCCCGCAGCATCCTCTTTACGCGCTCGAGATTCTGGAGGGCCTCGGCGCGCTCCTCCTCGACGCCCTCAAACGTCTCCCCCTCGAGCGAGTCGTAGATGACCTGGGCGACCGTCAGGTCCTCCATCAGGCTCTCAACCGTCGAGTCCTGGTCGTCAGCCATGGCGACCGGCGGCGACGGCGATGGCGGCGGGGCGATAGCAGCACACGAGAGACACAGCAACGCCCAGGCATCCACGAGCCTCAGGGATGGTTGGCCGCCAGATCAGATCAGGCCAGGAGGCGAACGGGAAGGCTAATCTGGGCTTGGAAGCAAGCGGCAGGGAGCCGTCCGTGGTGTCGGGTGTATATTGCAAGGGGACAAGAAATGGGTGTAGGATCAGTGTTGGACCTGGTGGTACCAGAGGAGGGTTGTGCTGCAGCCTGCCTTTCCTTTTTCCTCTTGTTGGATGTCTGTCTTTTTTTTTTTCTTTTTGCAAACCAAAGACGTGCCCTAAAACAAAAACAAAATGCTAAGGCATAAGCCTTTTCACCAAAATGTTACCTTTTTAGGTAATTTTTTTCGATTCACTGCGTGGTGGAAGAGGCAAATTCAGCCGCGTCACGCGTTGTCCGCGTCCAGAATGTTTTAATTGAAAAGCGATAATCCTCCGTCACCAGGCAGATGCAGAGGCAGCTACAGTGGAGGGGCCAAGACCCAAGGCAACGGGTCGCCTATAGCGGAGCAGCTAGCGGGACTACTCGCGGTTCGCCCACCCAGAGGGTGTCCGCCGTGGCGAGCCCGCAGTGGGTAGCTGCACCTACTGCGGGCACTCCCTCCGCTGTGCTCAGGGGGGGGGGGGGGGGGGGGGGGGGGGGGGGTGGGTGGAAGAAGGAGGAAGGAAGCAGGGACGGAGGAAGGAGAGAGAGGAGGAAGAGGAGGAAAGGGTCGACATCGTCGCTATCCACGCGGGGAAGCAGGCTTGACTATGAATTCCCAGCACCCAG